>OY292482.1:15738962-16057068 GCA_958496325.1 Nomophila noctuella
TTATAAAAAACTGTAGGTTTCTTCTCCTTCTCATCCTATTTTTATAATAAAAAAAATAATAATTCACCTTATATTCATCTTGTCAAAGTTTATACTGTATCAATTTATTTAAAGTTTGAGAATACTATTGAAAAATAATTATTGGAAGTATTGGGAATCACAAAATCAAATCAGAATGTTTTGATTTCTGTTCTGTGTTGACTGTTGAATCCAATTAAATTTAAAAGATTGTCACTTCCACCAGTATCGTTAATTTTAATTATTTAGTTCATATTTCGCATATGGAAAGTTTTATTATCCATAACCAATATCGATAAACCCCAACTTATGCAGACTAGGTCAATGTATAACATTCACTTAGGTAACTCATGAATACTTTTAACCAGATCAGAAATAAAAAGTAAGGTAATGCTTTTCGGACAGGTCTTGGATACAAGACTTTCGAACTAATAAAATTCAACTAATCATTTCATTGCTGATTTTTTAAACAAGAGGCGGCAAAGGAGCAAGCAAGTCACATGATGGTAAGTAATCTTCACCGCCCGTAGACGAACGCCTCCACCTGAGGGTTTATGAAGCTTTAAATGAAAAATATTAAAAACATAGTTTGATCCCTGAAGTTTAGCGCATGGGAGATATCCTAAAACCAACCCAAGGTCCAATCGGTTTTTATTCAACCCATCACGTTTCCTCACGGGCCTATTGCGATTTTTACGATTGAGGCTATACTATACTACGTAAGAATTAATTTACATAAATGAATGAAAAGGTGATTTGTGAACTTCGCACGAACGCCATTGTCATTGTCATGTTTATTGCGGTATAGGTTGAGCATTGGAAAACGGACAAATGGACGATAACTTTCTCTACCAATAGTCAAAAATACATCTTTTGTAACCGGGAAAATGGTTCAATGACAGGTAATTGGTATTGAATTACATCTCGATAGCTGTTCCATTACAGAAAGTTTCTGGGCGTTATAGACTACAGGCCCATGTACAAAATTAATGAGTCATATGAACCACCAGGTGACGTATATAGGACGATATAAGAGCATAAAATAATAATATTCAGCTCTATACCGTCACTTGTAAGCTATCCAACTGAGTGCTGGTGAGAATTCAAAAGCGCAGGTAGAGTTAGTACCTTTTGGGTCATATATTTTTGTACGGCATTGCATTTACATGGGCCTGTAGTCTATTAATAGCCGTTAAACGACAATTAGGGATATATTTATAACCTTATGATAATTTCACAGGAATAAACTGTTTTATATTTTGTTCATCAGATGCCAGCAAACAGTCATGATATACTGTCACACTGCGATTCGCTGCAAACGAGAGGCTGCCTTTTTTGAATTTTTGGGCCTTGCTGCTCGCTCTTCTGAGCCCGAGCTCTCCTAGTACTGCCACTTTAAGACGACCATATGCTCATCTGCCCCATATTAATAAACAATTGTTTTAAAACAACTTCTCCGCCATTACGTAACAGTCATAAAACTTGCAGATTGCTCAATTACTTCTTACTTCTGTCTAAAATAGAACTAATCAGGTCACTCTAGCTTCACACAGTATATTATTATAGAAATAGCGGTCGCTTCTATTATGATGCGGTCTAGTGGTGAAACATTATAGTATTTTTAATATTTATAATTATAGGTTTGAATCCAGTTTCAAAGTCAATGAACCAGTCACGTGCTACAAAGCACATTTTGCACATTTATTAAAACACACATGTGATAGTCGATACGCTATGATTATAAAAGGATTTGCAAAATAATCCCCAAGACCAGTTGTTTTTATTTTATCCAATAAAAGCTCAACGACTAACGCTTCCCGTATGACAATTCAATTGTTTTTATGCTACTAGTTGCCTGTCAAGCAAGCGGTCCACCTGATAAAAAATAGCTTCTATGGCCAGAGTAACTAAGATACACTACACCAGGGTACTGACATCGTTCAACGTGATGCCATTTTAGGATCAGGCTCAGCCATAGCTTAGTTTCATCGCAACGGAGACCTATTATTTCCCATAATCCATCACGGTCAATAATTAAGCAGATTAAACAGCAACCAGCACGACTAAAACGTCACACGCAGCGCTTTTCGCAGCAGCAGACGTCATTATCTCAGGATCAGGCTCGGCCATTAATAATATGTAGATTTGACGTTACAAAAGCAGCTGTATTATATTGCCTTCAATCCTTCGCAATCCTGTCAATAACAGCATCGTCGTGTTAGCAGTGCAAGCGCACGCTTCAAAAGCAGACGTCATACATAATGTATGGAGCACGGTCGGAAGCGGTACCGCGGGCTGCTCTAATTGCTCCCTGTTTCTTTCACTTTTATTTACATTGTAAGCTCCGCTAGACGTAATTGTAATGCGAAATGTAATTACTATCTGTCGTTGGTTTCGAACTATTTGGTAAAGACCTAATTCGCAAACAGTGAACATACAGTTTCGTTGTCATTTCATGATTTTGCTTCCTATTATTTTTATGGGTTTATTTAACGTCTCCTCCGTCATGTCAGTCAGATTTTTAAAAGCACGCTCGGTTTTGCGATCAGTGATCGCCATTTGCATTATTTGCATTTGTCGTGGATAATTTGAATTATCATTTCAAATTCTCAACCACACAATTCTTTCACTTCAAAATTTTATTAGAGTTCGTTTGGGCGCCCCGTGTACACTAGAAGCTTTTCACGCGTCCTCCGCAAAAAGTAAGATAACAGTTTGCGCTATATCGCACTACGTAAATAATGTCCAAGGATATTTCTCAGTATTATTGATACTCTCGCAGTGATCTCCTATCACTTACGCAATCGTCTCGTGTTATATGATCAGTTGTTTTATCCGTAGGGCAAGCACGAATAATTTGCGAAAAAGTATTCGTAACGTTAGCGTCAAAGTTTGTATGGGAAAAGAGCAGCGCCTCTATCGCACGTAATTGAAACTAAAATTGGAAGCACGAATGCTTTCGAATCGCAAGCGTATCGTCTGCGTGTCGTAAATGACGTCACTTGAACGATACGTTCATACGTTCCTATGAAAATTGAGAGCACGAACTAAGTTTTGACGTTTGGTATCGTAACTGTCGAAGGCTGGCTATCGAGAACATACGAAAGTTTATTCACGTTGTTTTTGTCGGTGTAAGAAGTTGCGTCGTCCTTTCGAAGTGAATTAAAATTACGGTTTCAGTGTTTTTAAGATTTTATTTGAAGGTAAAAATGCCAGGATCACGAAGAATATTACCTTCTACCTATTTAAGAAGTTCTTTATATTATTATCTTGCTGCTAGACTTATTGAAAGTGCGTGAAATAGACGCGGACAAACTATGTAAGTAAGTAAAAAGTTTAAATGAACTTATTTATTTTATTCATAGGTATAACTTTTATTTTCATATCTATACACCCCACCAAGTTATAAGAGCATTTATTTTATTGCAAAATGCATTTCTATTCTTTAAATGTACAAATGGTAAATTAAGTTGGGTTTAGTACTACAGAGAAGACACCGATTTAAGTTTTGTTGTATTTTTTTTTTATTCTTTTAGATATGTGACAGTGGCTGCAGGATTTTAAATGTTAATTCCAAGTCTGGAGGAGCCTCTCATGATGCCTTTATATGGGAAAATCGTAAAGCAAAAGCTTTTATCCCAGAGCTGCATCGCAATAATGAACAAGTATGGTTGTTGGGTAAGTACATCAACTACTTCTCATCATGTATCGAAGTGATGTTTATACCACTGCAGCGATAGTGTGCAAGAGATTGCATTTTTCAATTACATTAGTTTGTTCATTGTTTGCCGAGTTAAGGCAGAGCGAATAAATAAAATGTAGTTCTCCTATTTACAGGTGACTCAGGTTAACCTCAACGACCATGGTTGATGACGCCTATTCCTGATGCTGAAGAAGGAACGCCGGAAGCAACGTACATATATGTGCACGGAAAAGCTCAAGTCACCATAAAAAACGTTTTTGGGCGTTTAAATAATCGATGGCGTCGTTTGTAAATAGTGTAATAAATACTAATAAATAGTGGTTTATTCATTTTATTCTATATCTTTATATTAGTTTCAATTTTCAAAGATCATAAACAATTAAAATACTTGCTTATCTGTAAATAAATAATGTACATGTAAATAAATTATTCAACATTTTGAGATGTACCGTCCTGTAAATAATAATTATGTAATGTAATTATAATTGACTTCTTGTATTTATTACAATTTTGTATTGTGCAATTTGTATTAATTCACATGCTTTAATTTAAGGCTAAAGCTAGGTAATAGAACTTATATAGTTAAACATTGTATATCCTACAGTAACCCTACTTGAAGGAAAATAATGATTTATAATTACACAATAAAAAAATTTGAACTACAGTAATAAAACTAATGTATTTTTATTTTCTAAATAATTAACAACGACATCCATGGCCTTGTTGGGGACGGTGTTCTTCGTCTCTCTGTCGGTCCCTTTCTCTGAATTCGAATTCGCTAATGTTTATTAGTTCTGCCTCCAACCTTTCGAAAGTCAGTTCCTGCCCTCTTGCGTACCCCCTGGCTCTCCTCTCCGTCTCAACTAAATATTTCCGTTAAATTGTGTGTCCTTTTCTTTTTTGGGGTTGGGGGTTTCGATGCTCTTTCCAGCTCTATTATTGGTAATACTAGTGGAAGGGACGCCACATTTGGTTGCAACTCTGGAAGTAGGTTGTCTGCTGGTGCTCGGTACATAGTAGGTACATACCGATCATCTGTAATATAAATGAAAATAATTTACATTATTATGATAACATTTTTAATTGTGAATACAGAATTTCCCATACAAGCTTGAATGAAACATTGTTTTTTTTTTGCATTGAAAAGTTGTAAATATTTAAAAAAAAAAAAATTTAGTTCTATTTTCCTACGAGTATGATTTATACTAAAAATTACTTCATACAAATTCATAGACACTTTGAAACAAAGCCTGATTGTATTGGTAGTTAATAACAAGGGAAGTGCTTGTGTTCAGACTCAGAGTCAAGTGAAGTCCAAGGGCTGTCACCGGTAAGATCATAATATATTTTTATCTGGAGCTCATTGGGGTATATTATATCAAATATATATTATGTATAAATTCCTAGTGTGAAATGATAAGCGCTCAAATAACCATGTCATTAAAGAAGAAGGAATTAAAACATAATCATGAATATTATTATGCTGACCTGTTGAAAGCCAGCTTCAACAACCTCCATTCCGACCGATTTTCATGACCCTGTTCTCAAGGTAAGACAAAGATAATTGAAGTGCTAGCCCACCACACCAGTACGTACGACTGGCAGCCCTATTAATTTTAACCCACTTCTTTATGGTATTAATCTTTAGGCCACTTCAAACCTTCATCATGTATACGAAACAAAAACAATTTTAAGTTGCAGTATTAAAAAAGCTTAGGTTGAAGTTATGATGATTGTGACTACGACCCATGCAATAAAAAATGTGATTAATGAGGGTGATAGGACGAACACTTAAGAAGTTTGATACTTGAGACTGCATACCTTGCGCCATTCATCCTCTGTCCGAGAATCTCCCGTGCCTCCGCTATTTAATTTTGAACCTAGTTCTTTCCATTTTATCTGGATGATATGGCGACCTTGAGGGCCCCCGGAAGGTTTGGACAAATCAGCGTTTCTACAAAGTATAAACATGTAAAATGAAATAAGTTTTCAACTCGCAATATGAAAACAAGCAAAGTTAATGAAACTCACAAACATAGTCAGCTTACCTTTACATAAATTCTATCATTACCGAATATTGCAAATGGCTTGTCCTCATTGTCTTAAATAAATTTTTTCACGTGATAACCACTGAACAACATCATTGTTATCTACAAATGCACTAAACTTAAATTTTTCTAGCAACAAATTTTGCCGCGCCAGCTATTCTCTGTAGACGTTCAAAAACAGTAAAATTATAATATCCAAAAATTTTAAAATATAATGTTAATTTAATTTAATTTTTATAAACGTAACTCATTAAAACAATATGAAATTTACTTTTTTAATTCTAAAATACCATTTGACTCGAGCGTTCACACATAATTCACATTTTAAGTAATTTCATCAAGTTTCAGAACGTACCATTCATTCAAAATGCTCTGTTTGTCATTCGTCATTCGAGGTATTCCTCGAAGCGCTACCAATTTGAGGCGCTCCTAATGAGGCGCTCCTTTTTTATTCCTCGGAGCGCGCCTTTTAGTAGCGCTCCAGATAACAATTAAAAATATTAACTTTTTATTCCTCGAAGCGCTCCTATGATTGAACTTTCGAATAGAGATAAGATACTAACTGAAACTATCGATAAAAAGTAAAACGTGGTTGTTTTGTAATATTTACAAAAACTACTTTAACTATCGACTGTTTTTAAAAATTAATTTATCCATCATCATCATCTTCTAAGTTGCCTTACCAAAAGTTAAAAATTGATAGAAAAATATGTTTTCGCTTTCGTCACTATAATGTGTATTCAAAGACCAATGTTATTGTGTAATCAAAGATGTAAATAATAAATAAAACGCACAGATATAATATAAATTATGTAATAATCACATTGTAGGAACTAAATATTAATTACAAAATAACTTTGTGTGGTGTTATTATCGTTAATACAGTTATACATTTATCATTAATAAAAATATAAATAAATTTATGGTTATGAAAGTGTAATCTGAATAGCAAAAAAAAACTATGAACAAGCGAGTTAGCGAGAAGGCACATTTACATAATATGAGGCGACATATGACGTGTTTAGTCAATGTAATGATATATTATACTTTCTTTTTACTACTCTTAACACTTGTAACTATAATATTCATCATCATCCTAGCGCCTCTCCCGGATGCATCCTCGGCCATTGCCTTGGAGCCCAGGGTACGCTGCGACTATGATCCTGAATTGACATGCCTGTAACTATGCCTGATGACTTGTAACTATAATATTATTAAATCATAATTCTCACACAAAATATAATCATTAAAAAATCTAGTTTAATTACTTTTTGTTTTGCTGTTTCATAATGTTTAGTTATATAAGTATCTAAAACTACTATCTATCATAAAAGTAAAAATCAGGAATAATAATGAGGAAAAAATTTAAAAAGATATTATTATCTAAATATTAATTTTATAAAAAATCACAGATTGTTTCTTTGTCTCAAATAATTAAAAAGGTAAATTCTTCTGGTTGTCACAGTGTCAAACCTTAAAACTAACAGTATAAAGTAAATATTTTTAAAAAACCTCACTTAGCTTAATTTAATAAAAATCACAGATGATCCATTTTCATATTAAAATATTAAACAATTTCAAATAGGATTCATAAAATATCAGTAATAATCACATTAAGAACAATATTAAAACTAAGAGTAAGTACCTATATAAAATAAATATTTTTAAAAACCTCACTTAGCTTAATTTAATAAAAATCACATATGATCCATTTTCATATTTAAATATTAAACAATTTCAAATAGGATTCATAAAATCACAGTTATAATCTAGGATACAATAGGGATGAGGGGGGAGGTGGGGGTGCGACTTACGTACGCAATGCTCCCGCGCTGCATCGCTAGAGATTAAAGTACGTTCTGACTGATTTAAACAAACAATCAATGATCAAGGAGTATAGAGTCTTTGCAAATTGTAAAAAATATTGTGTTTTACTTATCGATAAATATCGATAGTTTAGTTTCCTATCTCTATTCGAAAATCATAGGAGCGCTTCGAGGAATAAAAAGTTAATATTTTTAATTGTTATCTGGAGCGCTACTAAAAGGCGCGCTCCGAGGAATAAAAAAGGAGCGCCTCATTAGGAGCGCCTCAAATTGGTAGCGCTTCGAGGAATACCTCTGTCATTCACCGGTCGCGTCCCTAATTACGCAGGATGACGTCACCATCGTCAGCCAATCGAGTTCACGATACGACGACGAAACCTCTTCGTGCTACGTACTAACGCAGCACTCCGTTTTCGTATAGTAAACTCGATACGTTAACGTTACGAATTCGTTAGAGGTTCGTGCTTGCCCTACCGGTCTTCGGCAGGTATCACTTCCGTTTTGCATAACATTTGACCGACACAGTTCGTGTTTAATGCATCGATCCGTATTTCATGTGGTGCATAATATACCGGTCGGTTGGTTTTATTATTACGGGGAACAATCATTACGATGTAAATTCTCTATTTTGATTGGTTCGTTGGCGTATCTGGGTGAGAGGTTGTTTTGTACGCTACGGGGAAGTAGTCCACTTTGACTGGCCTAGTCCAGTTTGAGCACTTTTTCATATTTTTGGCTTACCGAAATATCAATAAGCTTTTTGTTTATTTTACTTAAGCATTTTTACATGCTAACTACTATTATCTCTTTATCTATAATCTAAAAATCAGAAGTTAAAAAATAAAAATAATCTGATCTCAGGTGGCTCAGGCGGGAATCAAACTTAGGCTCGTATTAATAAATCGAACTCAACTCTGAGCTCGATCTTGAGTGCGAACTAGATATGTCATTCTCATACAAAACAGCACCTCAAGTTCGCGCTCAAGTTCGAGCTCAGAGTTGAGTGCGATTTATAAATACGAGCCTTAGCGTCTCTTGCAATCCGGGCAAGCTTCTGAGCATTTAGCTATTGAGACAGTTAGTGGACATGAAAAATCCCGCCTGAGCCACTTAAGATCAGATGATTTTTTCTTTGTTTCAATTTTTTTAATCTATACGCGTGCCCAATGCCCATAAATATCAATAGGTGTTAAAAGTGGACAAGGCCAGGTTCTTCGCTAGCTGAGGTAGTCCTCTTTGAGCACCCGCCACAGGTAACGGGTTAAAAACACACTGGGAAGAGTTTTTCACTTGATGTTTTTGTAAGCTTACATTGATATGTATTACTTCACTTCTATTTAGGACGCTGTTGATTCTTTTTCTTGTGTTAACTGAACTAACATAACGTGACAGAAGCCAGGCTAACTAAAAACACTCAAACTCGTATTACTGCTGTGCACTCTTTACACGACACAGCAAACACATTACTATTTTTATTTTATCTTCTTTTACTTTACTACCGGTGGCGTCACCGATACACATTGACACAATAGCCCCTGCAATAGCTGCGACACAATTCACACAGTTCACTTTCCATTTCGGCGTGTGCGCACCATACGGTAATTAACGTCCGATACGGGCGCGGCAGAGATAAATACAGTATTCTATCTTCATACAATACAACCTTTAAGGTTTTATATGCTTATACAAAAATAAGAATAATCACAGAAACAATAAAAATTATAAGTATGCTGGATTTGGGTCAAAGTTTCGCCCGGTAGAATTATTTTTTGTTTGTTAATGCTCTTATGTAGGTAAAAACTTTTTAATGAAAGATTTAAAAGTATTGAGGTAATGAAAATATGAAAAAGTAATTATTTAATATGGCAAGAGCAGACCTCTCGAATGTATCCATATCGCGCGGATGTAGGAATATATTTTGAAAATGGAATCTAGATACAAATGATACAATATTTTTAGTTTTTACTGTGATACGGAGCAGGCGCCGGTGCACGTTACTACTTGATGAAAGCGCGATAAGGTTTCGGGTTAACGATGCTCGGTTTACTTTTACTCGTATGGCTAATTGTTGATAAATCAGGGCGTCTCGTCATGAGGATGACGACTGTAGATTTTTATTTTTTACCCCTAGCAATGATATCCGGCAGCAAGCTGGCGTCAATTAGATGTTTGTGGCAGCAGATCGTCATGTGTGGACACGTAGAGAGGAGGCCTATGTCCAAAGAAGGACTCTACATGGGCTGCAAAGATGATGAACCCCAGAAAATAGGATCCTGAAATGGTAAGGCAACAAATTTTATGAGTGGGGCCACCTGTAGTATAGACTTCAGAGCGAAACTTACAACGATTTAATTTATGGCGGCTTTTATTTAAGATCGTATAAATAATTTCTTACTAATACAAAAAACTAACGTAGGTACATTATTCATTCAATTCTATTTAATGTACCTACCCTACCTAGACGTATTTGAGAACGGCTGCAAAAATCCGTTTAGATTTAGCGAACATAGGAGTGAAAACATCTCCACTATCAAAGTCAGACAAGCCTTCCATGTTAAAACCAAAGCAAAAACCTCTTGTCATAAACACGAGAACTTTTCACATAGGTACTTAATACTACATAAACACAAAGATTTGAAAACGGGATAAAGATAAGATAATTAAGATATTCATAATCATAAGGTGTGAAGTTCAATTAACATTTATGTGTTCTTTGTTAAGATATACCGTGATCACTTGTACTTACAGTTTCAAAGCAGGTCAACCGGTTTCTGGAACAAACAATAAGAGAATGTTTTTATTTGTTGTATGAAGGGCACGCACAAACTTTCGAAGATCGAGACAGACGCGAATCATTGCGTACTTTTGATTGTTGATCTAGTTAAACACTGTTGAGTTTAGCTGAGGTTGAAGGTCGTATGTTTTTGTAGATCTAAGAAAAAGGTTAAAAGTTTTGTACCTACGCATTTGACTGACTCAATGCCGTCACGTCGCCAGACGTCGTTCTTACTAATTCAAAGCAAGCATTGATGCAATTGAAGTTTGTATTTGCTCTGTATCGTATGATTTCAAGCTGTTTTCTGATCTTAAACTTAGGCGTGCATAAATTGGGTTTTTATATCGTTATCTTGCTTACAATTCACAAAATTATATTTTGATTTTGCTTGTTGCCATCAGAGTATTTGTTCTGTATCGCATGATTTCAAGCTGTTTTCTGATCTTAAACTTAGGCGTGCATAAATTGGGTTTTAATATCGTTATCTTGCTTACAATTCACAAATTTATTATATTTTGATTTTGCTTGTTGCCATCAGAATAATGTAGCTAACGAGGCATTTAAATTCATCATTTACACACAGCCTAATGACGTATTTCTATCTTATTAAAATTAAGGCATTCAAAGTAAGTACGAACAAAACCCAGTACTTAGCCTGTCTTTCAATTCAATAAAACTCAAAAAGCAGAAATCTCGAGGAAGCAGAAAGGTCTTTAAAACCCCGCCTAACACCGAGATTCATTAGGCGCTGAAATATTACTGGAATTAACTAAGCCGGGATTCTGGGATCCTTCTGAATTCAATTTGCGGATTACGCAGCGAATTAGGCTAAGAGAGGGTTTTTAACGTGTTAGTTAATTGAAAGCAAAGGTTCCACGATTTCGAATCGAAATACAAAATTTTATGATCTTCGGAATGTTTATCTTATTTTCTCGAGAAGCGTGATCACTTGACACAGTTTAAAGGATCTGAATCAATCCGGATGATTCTGTTTTTGTAGTTTCGAAAATAAATATTGAAAATTGATTATTCATTATTGGTTGGCTAGTATGCAAAGCACATAAACTGAATAAACTTGACTAATTTAATAAGTTATCTCATGATATAAGCATCATAAATAAATTCTTTACTAAGAATTGGAGGAGCTCCTGTGTCAATTGGGATTGTGTTTATAGGGTCAGAATATTAGAATTCACATTTTTATTTCATCGCCAAATTGATTTTGGAAATAATCAGAGGAATCTTGGAAACCAATGTTCTTTCAAGCCGGCTTAAAATGCTCTTGGCTTT
Source organism: Nomophila noctuella (assembly GCA_958496325.1). Lineage (NCBI taxonomy): Eukaryota > Metazoa > Arthropoda > Insecta > Lepidoptera > Crambidae > Nomophila > Nomophila noctuella. The sequence goes on from OY292482.1 coordinate 15,750,624, forward strand.
TGTTCCTTTCATTATGCCAAATTACATTGACGTTGAAGAAAACACTTCACGAACTCGTGGATGCCATCAAGACGATGCTGTAACACTCTGTAAGGTAGACAATGATCGCTCACGGTAACATCACGCTTTCGCCTTCAGACGGTACTGGACTCACGACTTCACCATTTAACTGTCGTGATACCTCATTCTGATGTTCGATATATGCGAACTCTAAAGGACCAGTCGGTCTTATCGGTTTTATACACAAAACACCACAATTAGGTGAGCCCGATTATTAGGAAGTCTTTCTAAGTGAGTTTCGGCAAATGCCAAATAGTGGAAAGAACAAAAATTGGCCAAGTGCGAGTCGGACTCCCGCACTGAGGGTTCCGTACAAATTCTATTTTTGACGTATTAAAAAAACTACTGAATAGATTTCGTTCGAACCAATTTTCGTTGGTAGTTTTTATGGTAATGTACATGATATATTTATTTCAGCTTTATCATTATCTTATTTTAGAAGTTAGAGGGGGGGGGGACACACTTTTTTCCACTTTGGAAGGGTCTGTCACGCAAAGTATTCACTTTAGAAAAAAGTGATATTAGAAACCTTAATTTAATTTTTAAAGACCTATCCATAGATACCCCACACGTATATGTTCCATGAAATAAAATATTTCGAGTTTCAGTTCTGACCATGGGGACCCCCCACTTTTTTTATTTTTTTCTTGTTTCGTGTGAAAACCTTGTTGCGGTTCTTAGAATACATCCACTCACTAAGTTTCAATAGTATAGTACTTATAGTTTCGGAAAAAAGTGGCTGTGACAGACTGGCGGACAGACTGGCGGACAGACAGACAGACAGACAGACAGACATGACGAATCTATAAGGGTTCCGTTTTTTTGCCACTTTGGCTATGGAACCCTAACAAAAGCAATCAAAACACTATAAACAAGCATTAAATTTTACAAAAGCTTTACCCATAAATTAATATAATGTTTTATTTGTGAATAAATTATTTAATTATGGTATATTTATTAACAGAAATTGTTTGATTTCACGACAGGGAACTTTTTATCCATTGCCATGGAAAACATAAATTGCGAAAGATAATGTGAAACAATACAGGTTAACGACAGAAATGTCTTCCGGAATCAAACGTAAACTTCATAAATATCGTGTTATTGCCCATATTTTAAATTAAGGGACTTATATCGTTTTAATTGCTTTATGAATGTTGCACTGAATGGAGCAATTAATGGGTTTGGTATTAAATTGGGAAATAAAGTGTTTAAGGGCTTATGTCAGTGTCAGCATAAGTACAATAAAGAACTTGGAAATTCAGAACTTCTGGCATTGATACAAAAAAGCATCACATTTTGGTAATGCTCATTGAAGTTTAGTATTTAAGTAACTTTAAAAAGGTGTAACAAAATCAAGTAAATTTATAAATAAAGAGTACCCTATTATTTAAGTAGGTACTATACGAGTCCGAAAATAATTTTCACAGATATTTCGAGAGCCTTTACAGATTTCCAATGTTTTTTTCTAAAGCATTGTGAAGTAGTTCGGCCGTTCAATTGATCCTTGAAAAATTAATTGAATACGTGGACAAGTGGGGAGAATGAAACTTTTAAATTCCAAACGGCCTTTTATGGCTTTTTTAGGATTTTTTTTGTATTAAGAACGGAAATAACCTGCTTGTAAAAATTCAAGTACCTAGTTACTCGTTCTGAAGATACAATATAAGAAACCAGTAAAGAAACCTAACCTAAGCATGAATTTAATCAAAAGACTGATTAGTATAAGGCAGATGGTCTACTCTATTTTTTTGGTGTGAGAGTGAGGACCCACGAGCGTTAGGTTCACCTGATCAGTAATTTAATGATAAGAATAGCATCGCCGTTAATTATAGTACCGCAAAAAATGTTCAGCTAAGATGATCTCTGTGGCAGGTTTACTTCTTACACATAATTAAACGGCTAAAATTGGCTACACACGGCTGCAGGTCTAGCTAGCGTGCATTTATGGTACCTACGTCAATGCGTATTCCAGCGATAAAAATTGGTCTAGCTAATACTATCTTACGGCTGGGCTATTACCACGATCATATTTTTTAACACATTGCCGGCGCAGTCAGGCCTAACTTCGGTCGCGTATTTTCGGCATAGTGTGTTTCTACACTCATTTACATCTTACGCCTAGGGTAGCAATTATTAATTAATAATATGTCGTTTTGTTTCCCAACAATGGTTCTTTTCTATATAATAAAATTATCCCATATCTAGAGAAGTATCATTCGTGTTACTAACGACCCCATTACAATGCAGTTAATTATTTAATCGCCCCTTGTTTGCGTAAATGGCTAATTATAGTCCGCTGGCATTGCCACGATGTGTAAAGAAACTGTCGTTTTCAGGGTTCCGTAGTGTACTAGGAACCCTGATGGTTTCGTCATGTGTGTCTGTCTGTCTGTCTGGCCTGGCTCGTTCTCCGTCGTTTCAGCACCGATTGCCCCAAAAATTGGTGGAGAGTTGTAGACTGATAATTCAAAAATTGATTTTTAATATTGTGGATCAAACCCCCCAGTGTTAAGATATATTAATCGTTAAAAGTAAAAAATTAGAGCTTCTCCCCCCTTTACTTTTGAAATACTAACTATGACAATAATTCTGAAAAAATGTGCTGTAGGTTTACCTCTAAGTAAGACTTTCAACGAAAGCTATAGCGGACTCTGTATCATACATACATAGTTATTTTTATACAGCTCGACCAACGTATGAAGTGCAGCTGCCCTAACTAAATGGTAATGTCAAGCGGTCGACCCATCTTATGGCTACGGAACCCTTTCATGTGCGTGTCTGACACGCTCTTGGTCGGTTTTTATTGTCGTCGTCGTCACAGTACAGAGAGGAAAGTATAGTCATGCGTCGTTACTTTGCAATAAGTGACATCTTTTTAAGTGACAAGTTTTAATGTGTCTATACTAATATATAAAGCTGAAGAGTTTGTTTGTTTGAACACGCTAATCTCAGAAACTACTGGTCCGATTTGAAAATAAATAATTTTTTTCCTTCCGCGCAGTTCAATTGCTAATAATATCTTAAACATTAAGAAAAGGTTAACGTGTTAAAATTTATTTATTTTTTTGACTTGCACGATGAATTTCTCGTATTATTCAAGTGAACTCAAGTTGATATTAACATGAATACATATTATTACATACTATTTTACATCCTTTACTTTTTGTTATTGAATGCAATATCAAAGCTCCCCAAATATGAAATTGAATTATACATATAATAGGTAATTGTATAATGTAATAAATCATCTGAAACTACGTTTGTCTAAAATCGATTGTGAATAGTAAAGTCGAAAATATTGAAATTAGTTTGACTGTTCCTAGGGTCACGAGTTTCATTTATTAATTTTTCATTCACCGTCTTCTAGAAGAGCAGCTATACGGTCGTATGTTTTACTTTGTCCGACATAGTTTTCTCAGTTGTGATGCAAGGTGTAACTCCTATTATTGACATTTCACGTCGACATTAATACCACATTAATACTATAGGAAATGTAAGAAAGATTATAGAGGAAACGGGAAGATATGATTTATCTTAATAATTTGTTACGGAGGTTGTGAGAAAAAAAAATACATTACGCCATTAAAGTATCTATTCTTACGAACGTAGCTTCGTTCGAAGTAGTTCGAACGAAGTATTCGTTAAATAAATGTGTAGTGTTTTTTTTTATCAAACAAAAGTTTCATACTAGCGGCCCGTCACGCGGTTTCACACGCGTCCTGAGGGAAAATACTGGATTTGTCCTTACCGGGATAAAATACAGCCTGTGTTACTCAGGGTGAGTGTAGCTTTCCAATGGTGAAAGATTTTTTGAAATCGGTCCAGTAGTTTTTTTTTTTTTTATTCGTTACATACAAAAATACAAATCTTTCCTCTTTAAAAGTTGATGTTATTATATGACAAATAAAATAATGCTATCGCTGCCTGTACAGGTTCTCACAAAATACTGCCAGTGACTAGCAAGTCACAGTTTAAAGCGTTGGCTGTGCCAAGATCCAAGATGCAAATGCCAGCTCTTTTGATCGTAAAAATACTCTGTCACAAGCTGGAGTTCCAAGGTAGATCTTATATCTGTATTGATCCTTCTTAGTCACATGTTTTGACCAACATCTGCAATTGATATCACTACGACAATTTAAATGTTAAGGAATATGAGTTACCTACACCTATAGAATAGTAGTGCCTACCACCTAATAAAAAAAGTGCAGAAATAATTTGTATTTTAGTCAAACGCTTTCCTTTATCGTGAAATCTGTACAAAACACAGGGCTTTTAAAAGTATGAAAGATTAAACATAATGTAAAGGAAAAGAAAGTCCGTTTCGGATGTGGATTTCAGGGTCTAAATAAATGCACATAATTAAGACTTTAAGTAAAAACAAGCTCGATCTCACTCAAAAGTAAAGTAAAAAGCAGATTACAATCAAAAATAGTTAAATACCGTACGGTTAGAAAGTTGTTTCAGTTTTTTGCGTTTTGTAAAATTCATCGCTTATGCAAATTGAGCTTCGCTTTTGATAGGACTATCTCATTTACAACCCAACAGAACATTGAGCAATACTTCATAGAGTAATCTCCAATCAATATTGATAAATCTACTACAATAATACGCTCTTTATTATCAATGAACCTAAAAATAAATTGTTTAATTATAAACTCCTTCAATAAAATAAATACATTACATTACTATTCATACCAACGTTTACATATATATATATTAGATTCTGAATGATTTCTTCCTCCAGTATCAATATACGATACCAATTCAAGCTGACAATAATGTCTTATTGAACGGACGGCTTCCGACGTGACACCTGCCTGGATCATCTCACGCTCGTTTGGTTTCGGAAAATGTTCCTGATGTGCGCAATGTGCTGAGAATTGTTTAGAAAATGTCTTTCCTATTGCAATCACATCATGGTTTAACTTATGTTTACATATTGGAGATTAGACTTTCTTTGGAACACAAACACGCTGGAGTCTTGTACTGCAAAAATCAATCTGTTTACCTTATTTCAGCAAATAAATATTTTGAAGGCGACTTTTTTAGTCTTAAAACAGATATATTAAACATGTTTTTTTTCCGCAAATAAGTAGCTGCGAAAGTAAAAAAAATTGGCCAAGTGCGAGTCGGACTCCCGCACTGAGGGTTCCGTACAAATTCTATTTTTGACGTATTAAAAAAACTACTGAATAGATTTCGTTCGAAACAATTTTCGTTGGTCGTTTTTATGGTAAGGTACATTATATAAAGATTTCAGTTTTATCATCCTCTTATTTTAGAAGTTAGAGGGGGGGGACACACTTTTTTCCACTTTGGAAGAGTCTGTCACGCAAAGTATTCAGTTTAGAAAAAAGTGATATTAGGAACCTTAATATAACTTTTAAAGACCTATCCATAGATACCCCACACGTATATGTTCAATGAAAAAAAATATTTCGAGTTTCAGTTCTGACCATGGGGACCCCCCACTGTTTTTATTTTTTTTCTATTTTCGTGTGAAAACTTTGTTGCGGTTCACAGAAGACATCCACTCACTAAGTTTCAACAGTATAGTACTTATAGTTTCGGAATAAAGTGGCTGTGACAGACTGGCGGACAGACAGACAGACAGACAGACAGACAGACATGACGAATCTATAAGGGTTCCGTTTTTTTGCCATTTTGGCTACGGAACCCTAAAAAGGCCAACAAATAATTTCTAAGTGAAATTTGGTGAGCACATTTATCTTTTAAATTAAAATTTACGAGTAAAATGCTACGTAAATTATCTAAATTGCATGTCGGCATTGAACTCTAGACGCCAAGGACACACGTGTCGACGCAGTCACTAGCCGCAGTATGTGCTTGCAAGAAAATCTGAAAACATGCCAGGACATTAATGCTTTTTAAGTTCAATGCCATAAGGTCGCTATTCTTTTTATTTAAACTTAATGATAGATAGATAGATAAATGATTTATTCACAAAAACATACAGGCACACAACATTAAAAGAAGGTACATAAAGCACGAGCAATCATCAACGAAACATAAAGAAAATAGAAAAGAAATTAAATAAACAAAGACTTTGCAAATAGGCTATGGCTCAGTGATATGTTCACCCGATAAGCGAACCACTGATTTTCAGCCACCGCCTTTGCGGCAGGTGCCGGAGGGTATAGCGGCGCGGTGGTAGGAAAGAACAAACGAAATAACAAAATGAAAAAGTTAAGTATGTTACGAGTGTGAACATGAGAAGTACTTATATATGTATATATATGCGGGACAATATAAAAGAGCAATGACTTATCATAAATAAATAAATACATTTTTTTAAACTATGTAAGTTTAGCGACCTGAGATATTTGAACAGTGTCCACTCAAACACATTTCCCCCCATTTCAAGCGACTAAATGCTTTTGCTTGTCAAGTAATAATTTTTTGACTTGTCTTTTGAAGCTGTATTTGGTTAAAACGTTTCTAAGTGGTGGAGGTAAATCATTCCAGCACTTGGTCGCCTGGTGACGAAAGCTACCGGTGAAAGCCACAGTCCTATGTATCTGAAACGCCAACGGGGCACGATGTGCTCGAGGGACACCAGGACCAAATCTGGTGTGGAAGTCTGGGATCCTTAATTTATTGCACTTGGTAGAGTTTGCTGCGGAATTATAAAAATTGATTCCATTTTTGTTCAGCCAGACAATATGCATTATGCAATCCTTCATCACAGCATGTTTCGTTTAGATGCCAGTCTAGTTTTACTTGACTTGACTTGATTGACAATAAAACAATTAAGCCACAGAAAACAAAATGATTTCAAAGTTATGATGAAGAAAATCAGGTGTATAAGTTTATAATGGTTTGGAAAACCTCATCGTTTTGTCTATTTTCTCGCATGAATTGTTCATAGTTTATCAGTCTGTGAGAAACTTCTAAACAGCTAACGTAATTTCGCTTGAAAGATATCATTTCCAAGTTTAACGTTTAAAAATAAACCGCCATTAAAAACCGAGAGAAACATTTAGGTCGTCGCTGCTGCGAGTAGAATATTAATTAAAAGTGTCATCCTAAAATTTCCGCTGAAAATTATTCTGTGAAGTTTTTTTTACCTGCTAAAAGCAGGTCGTTCCACAAATTAGATTTTACGGTTAGACGACATGCTATTTCAATTTTATTAATAGCCGACATGACAGTGTCTACAGAGCATCAATTAGGCTTTTCAATTTCAAAAACCGTTATTTTTCACGTGTAATATTTTTGTAGGTCCATCGTTTGCATGTCATAAACATTTTAGATTTATCATATATTCTGATTGAACTTTTCTTGTTGAGATACCTTTCGATATTTCTATTGGATTTTGCCGGAACGAAATGAAATATTTGATGAATCAGATTACATTGGGGCTGTTTTTCCCACATTCTCGAACTTACTTTTACTTAAGTATACGTAAGGTGTACGATCCAAATAAGTAAGAGCTAACAGACGCTCAAACATTCTGCTGACAATATACCGAAAGCAGTCATGTCATCATCGGTCGGTGCACCTCAGTCGAGCTCAAGCCTTCTCACAAACGCCCTTGACTCGACCGATCAGGCGCGACGGAAGCCTGCAACCCAACTAATTAACTGCAATTAGTCACGTTGTTGCTCCATAGAAATATCTTAACGTCTAGCAAAAAAGGGTAGACCGAAACATCAATCGGAGGTTGGAAAATGAGAGTTGTGTAGATGATTGCGTTGTTTCGGCTAAATTATTTACTGTTTGTTTTTATTTAAAACTAACTATAGTCCATTTCATCTTAGATGATCCCGGTGATACTTGACGGTTCAAAGGAAAATCGACACTATTCTCAAGTATTAAGAAGCCTATGGAAAATCAAATATACAGCTCGTTGAGCTCGGGACTTCGTCCTACTACCAGGCGGTTTCCTTCTCACCAGCGTGGTGCCCACCGCCCAGTCCATTCCCGGGCACATTCAGCTAGACCCTAGTGTGACTTACCCACTGTGTAGTTATTTATGTTGTATGTTAGTCAACATGAATAAGTACACGGCTTGCGACGGACATACAAATGTTTGAATAGATCCTCGAGAGACTGCCTACGTTCGCGACTGTTTATTGTCACGTCGTGTTTACGAAGGACTGTTTATATTTACTGTTTACTTAACTAAACTATGTGTGTCCTCGACTTATCTTGCGCATATAATATGACCTATGTTGTGTTAACTCTGGTCCAATATTAGTGAAACATTTCAAGTCGAAGTCTGTAGGTACCAGATTAATCATCATGCACAATCAACGTAGAAATTATATCTCGTCATTACAATAACTCCGATATTATAATTCCACCTTTTTAAAAATGCAGTCGCTGTTGCCGAAACTAGATAGAAAAGCATCACCATCGTCGTTTAGATGGGTCTTCAAATGAGCATCAATCTTAACTCGAAACTTGGCAGAATATTCAATAGGTACTAAAATAATATATTGTTGCAGTTTTAATGCAATTTCTTAAAATAATACAAGCAGTCGATATGACATCAATCAATACACGTGGCAGCGATGAATCATGATAATATAATGGATGTGCATTTTAATTTGATTTACCTTTCTCAGACGTGCTTAGATAGGTATACGACTTAGTATCAAGTTTCAAAGTTCTCTGAACAAAACAGCCGGGCCCAAGTCGTTCACATTTAAAGCTTATTTAGCATCATTATTAATCATATTCAGAGAATTGAAATATAAAAATTATTTAAGAACGTGAACAATTTGTTACTACCAATAACTAGTCAAGTATTTGAATGTTTTTTATAATCTATCAATTAAATCACGTCGAGGAGCTCGAAAAATACCACTATCATAATGAGGTATTTAGACACTAACATAAAACTAATGTCCATGAAAAATAAATCAACATTTTGATGAAGTTAAATCCACCTTAACATTCTTATTGTATGTGAGGTACCTACAAAATTATTAACCACAAACAGATGTTGATCTCCAGACCAAGAAAAACAAACAACCAACTTCTCCCAATCTATCAAGTATAATCAACACAACTACGAGTACCAACTTTGAAACACTGACAGTAGGCTTTGCAAAATTAATTATCTACGAGTACGACAACATTTCCAATTCCAATTACGTATCTGCATATTCATATCTTAAATTCCCACGGAGATTGGAAATTCTATTACAAAATACATAGACTTGGACGGGCAGCGAGTTGCCATTGTTATAACATGTTGTTGTTTTCTGTGACATTGCGAGTATAATTTACCTCTAGTCAGGAACAATAATTAATTATAATTACTCAGTATTATGTTATTATTTTCAAAGACATGTGCTTGAAAACCGAATGTGAAATCTTGTATTTAATTTATTTGTTGCCTACACCATATTGTGATGCTTTCATTAATTTCGATATTTTAATGCGTAATTAATTTAAGATTCACATCAATACGTTTGATATCGCCTGATAATTTCAATTCATTATCAACATGAGTAGATAGTTAGTTGCCTAGAAACTAAAATCTAAATCTAATCTCAATAATTAACTCATCTTTATCCCTAACATTCTAAGCAGAAAGAAAATAATATTTTCGAAACGGCAGATATATAATCTCCATTTTGTATTAAGCCTACGCAAACTCACGTAACAACTTAAGTATCTTCACCCACATCTGACCTACTGAACCCTTCGGACTAGGTTACTTCAATTACGTAAAACGCTCAAGAACAAGAATCTAACAATAATTTACGTACAATCGTATAATTGGTCCACAATTACGGCGGAGTAAAACTACTGAATTGAGCTATTTTAGTGAGAGTTAATTTTCACACGACGTTTTGGAGATTATCAAGTCTTACAAACCGAATTCTGGCTTCGTCGCTCAATCTTAGTGGTGAAACAAACAAGCAACATTAAATGCAACATAACATTTCAGTGTGAAATTGAACCAAACACTCCGAAACGAATCAGTTGGAGGATAAACTGTCTGAAATTATTACCGATAAGAGATGAGAGATCAAGCCTAGGACCAACCATTAAGTTTTTTCCTGAGGCTAAACTCCTAATTTTCAGACTATAAACTCCAACCGGATTGAAAATATTTGCATCTGACCCGGCATTTGAATCTAGGACCATAACGTAGGTGATTCAAAGTGCAATTAACTCCACAACCTAGTCACTGCGCCACGGGGGTAGACAAGAAATATTATCTTAATGTTTTACTTACACCATCAATTATAAAGAAGAATTGAATTCAACCTCGTGCAGCAGCAACAAACCACTCGGCCATCAGCCCACAAGGTTCCGGATACCCACAAACAATGTTCAGCAAACATTATCACACACTAAAATCGTGTGAATACTTTGATATGGACCTATTAGCACTATTCTAAACGGTAAAGATAACAATAAATAAGGTAAATGTGCTAGACACTACTAGTGATGCAACGAATATTCGTACCTATTAATTACCTATATAATACCACATTCGTTTTCGAATACAAAATATTGCGAACTGCGGAATTGTTTACTCCGTAAATAAAGCTGGCGAAAAATATTAAAAAGGTTTAATTTGTCCGAAAAGAACGCAGCTGTTTCCCGTTACTTTGTCCCTTTGAAATTCACTGAATTGTTACGACACAATTGTAGCAAGATTGGACGGAATAACATATTGAGTTAGGTACTACTTGGTAGGATTTTTTTGTTACAGAACTTATTTCTGTAAATTCAACTCCTTAGAGGAAAAGGACGGTAGGTATGGTTAATTTTATGGTCCACTGTTATTCCCGAATTTCATAGTATTTAAAGCTTCAATTTCAGGTCATTGCCATTTGCAAAGCAGAAAAATATATGCCTTTGAAGTCCTAACGATGTATTTTTTTTTTAACGTTAATACGTTAAAAAAAAATACATCGTTAGGATAATTCTTCTTTTAATTTACGGCAAATCAGTTTATTTAAATACGAAAACAAAGGCATCGTGCAGTGCACATGAACCATATCCGTCACTTCTTTCAATTATATTCTGAAACTACGATTCGAATATACATACTCGTACGTACCCGAATGTTCACAACATCACTATCCAGTAGCACACTAACGTGTGAACGTAAGCACACTCGTATTGCTATCTGCACGTATTGGCTGGATCGGAGATGACCTACGATAAGAGTATATCACCTGGGAACCGAGGGAGACATTGTTGCTTTTCCTTGCCTGCAAAGATAAGGATGTAGGTTTGTGCTTGCTCACGCAATCTAACGTCAGCATATTGTCTGGAAAAAGAATAGTTTTATAGAAATAAAATATTTATTCGGCTTTTTATCTTTAGCATGCCGTGGCAGCCTTTAATTAAGGCAGCACTATTATTGTAACTTAGACCTAAGATAGTCCATGTAAGGTGTATGCTTTGTTGGCTGTCCTAAATAAATAAATAAATAGAGAGGTAGAGCTCTATGCTATGCCTCTATTTTGCGTACATACTCGTAGAAACATATTATACCGACTCAAACAATTTTACATTTTACATCATCAGCTAATATATATATTACGGAGAATCCATGGATACCTAAGAAGTTCGTCTCAACACCACCGAAGGCTGTAGGTACATGGTCGACATAATGCTAGTACTTAAACTCAATAAGTTCGATAATCGGAACGGTTGACATAATCGTCCACCGTTGAATAAGTCATTGAAATATTCATTCGACTTGCCTAAAAATAGCTCACACATACCCAGGTAAGTAAATAAGCCTAAATATAAACGCTAAATGATCCAAGTATACGAAAACTAACTGGGGTAGTTTACTCAATAACTATTTAGATTCGTTCTGAAACCACGAAACAAGCACTCGTGAAATCCATTTGTTTTTAAAATTTAAATATGAACGAAAGCGCAGACGGAAATTATAACCAAGAAGGATTTTCGTGGTTCTGAATAAATTACATAGGAGATCTTTTGGTAGTACCCAGCCTAATTAAACAGTTAATAGGATAATAAAATAAATTGCAAGCCGTACGAGTTACAAAAAACTTTCTAAATCTACACTAATATAAAGCCGATGAGTTTGTTTGTTTCTTTGTTTGAACGCGCTAATCGTGTGATTACTGGATCGTATTGAAAAAATATTTATCTGTTGGATAGTCAATTTGATGAGGAAGGCTTTATACTATAATACGATGTGTGCAGAAACCGAAATCATCACTTAGTGAAAAATAAAATAGCAGAAAAAGAAAAGTACCTTGCTGGAAAATTTTAAAGCCACGCTTAAAAGCTATTACTTACCTATTTACCTAATTAAGTAAAACCTATTTACCTAAAGCAGCATCACAACCAATTAAATTCCCTCTTCATCTAGAGTTTGATTACAAGAATTGAATATCTAGATTGAATTTATTTCTACGTAAAGTTTGCTTTCAGCCCGGATTTAGAAACCTTGAAACTTAACCCTTTTACTCCAATCGTGTAAATCTCAAGGACCTTAATGAAATCCGCTAAAGTCTTTAGGAATTAATTTATGATTGATGAATTTTCCGATTGATATTCCTTAAGACAAGGTAAATTATTAAAAGTTCAGAAGAAATTAATTGATTTACCGGATTAGTTTAAGATTAAAGTAAGTTCCAATGGCAATTAATGTTGATAAGTTGCGCACTTCTAGCAACGTTTTGACTATGGCGTAGAGACTTTACGATCAATTACTGACTTATGTTACGAATAGGTACCTAGTTGTATTATCAATATCTCAAACAAATGAGAGCACGAGTCCGATTGTGCAGTTTTTGGTCCTATTATAAATCGATGACATACAATCTCACACGGTTAAAGAGGGAGATCAGATACAAAACCAACAGCTTCAGTCGCAGAATGTCCAAGTTTCAAAATGTCAAATGGTATCGTAACGTCCAAGTCTCAAATTGTCCAAGTCGCGAAACGTCAAAGTCCCAAGTCTCCATGCTTCCCTCCCATGATTCAGACATAGCGGTTATACGTGTGGCAGTAAGAACATTTCAATTAAATTACGACTCAAGCGAACTGGTTCAGTTTAGTAATGTTAGTGTTTATAATGAAACGTGAAAGTCTTAATCTTGTTGTTTTTATACCTCATTTATGGGTCAACTCACATGGAGGCGACACTGCGTTCTAATAAACAAGACACTGCAAACAAAAATTATGTGAAATTTAAGCTTAATAAGTGGGTATATTATTTATGAAGGAAGGAATAAAAGAATCAGGCTTAACTAGACAACGACCAATTGATTATGTAAATTACACTAGACACAACATATGTAGTGTAATGGCGGCAAATTAAACGGCTTATAAAAGCAGTGAAGCACGTAAGCAGTAATCGGTGTTTATAGATAATAGAAACCGGGGCATGTGTGAACTACGAAATAATCTAAAGTTCCGTGAAGAATAATGCTACCTCTGGTGAGAAAAATTGTTTTCTACAGACAAATTCTTTTAGTCAATAGTCAAGACTCTCCATGAAACATGCTCAAACGATGCACAATTTCACACCCAGACGAAGCACACTTCAAGTATTCGGCAAGTCAACACCCAGATGGGCTTCTAATGAATAATTTCAATGATGAATAATGATGAATAATTTGAAATCTTTCAATAAAAAATGCCTAATTCTACTCTGACTTTTATTTCGTGCCAACGACCGAACTTATTTGTTCACCGATCGGTGAACGCCTATATTATCACAGACCTTGCTACTTGTTCAAAAAATCAAAAGTCGAATTAAAATTATCCTGCCTTCAGTTCCTTAGACAGCATTTTGAAGTCTTAATGAACACTTGTGCTGTTCAATTGGACTTCATAATTCCAAGGAACCCTAATATTCAAAGCGTAGTTACGTGACAGGGTTATTGAAACCACTTCAGCATTACGCATCACGCGATCACGATTACCGTCAGGATTCACTAGCTTCTATGTTAATTGAGATAATTGGAGCACAATCATATAACCTGTTGGAGTGGTCCATTGATAACTACATGTAGAAACAAGAGAAGATGCTATCAAATTATGTGTCCTCATCGTCGTCAACATCATAGCAGCCAAGAGACATCCACTGCTGCACATAGGCCTCCCCAAATCTCCAAAACAACCTGTGACCTTTATCAGATCCTAAGTCCACTTGTGGTGGCCCATCAACGATATTGAGTCACCCATAAGAATCAACTGAATCTATTTAGCGGAAGAATTTAATTTCTTACGTATTTATTTTTTTTCTTTCATAGAGACTCATAACTGCTGGGCGTCAACAAAGTTACGAGTGAAAAAAATTCCTCTCCTTTTACATTCCTGCAAAATTTAATGGTTTCCTGTAGATTTATTTGATGGCAGTAAAAGGGGAGGGCTTTGTTACGCAGTGCTACGAGCAACAATTTAATTAAACTGTTGTCGATTAATTTCTGTCATCAACTAGTTCTTGCAGAAACAATGGACATTCTCGGAAATGACGTTGGAACCACGATGAATGAAGCAGCGTCATGATAAAAGAAGTTACTTCGTGAAGTAAATAAATTAGAACAATGAATTAATTTACAAGTTTTAACAATTTAAAATAGTTCATGTACTTGCCAAAAAACTATCATTAGATTGGGTCAGGTACTCAAATTACGAGTGCTCAAAACACCGGACATCTTTACAATATTATGCTCCAACTTCCATCTAAAAACCGATATAAAATCGGTAACGACCGCCATAATTCATACGGTCCACTTTAAGTCGGCCATTATGAAAGAGAATCTTGTCATTTGCTAGTTTTTTCCCCAAATTACGCTTATTTTCGTAATGGCCCCGTAATGAGCCATTGTCCAACATTACGTGGACAATACCAGTAATCTTACCTCTAAAGCTACGAGATCGCCATCTTACAAGAGGACTTATTACACCAAGGTGCTCTCTAGCGTAGTATGAGTAGAAGCCAACAATGTTAACTTGTTTTGAATACGAGGATATAAAAATTATCCTTATTAATACAATTAACTACACAATATAATATTTTTTTTATTTATTAACTGATTTATAAACAATGTGGCATAATTGTTCCATAACCACGAGTTCTGTTAGTTACCCACTGATTAAATGTGTACCAAATAAGTAATGTCAAAGGGCTTTAGGTTTTATTCCGATCCCTCAGATTTAGCCTCATGGACGGTAAAAACATTTTATTTATTTCAAAATGCTACTAAATATAATTGCTTTGTATATAAAAAGTTTAATATGTTTTTTTATACAAATGTATTTAAAACAAAATTGTATCCGTGTCAAGTTTGGCGTCTCTGTATGGCCTTTACCCGTTAACCCTCTCCGTTGAGACAATCCTCATTGTTTTGTTGGTTTAAAGTTACAGCGGAACTCGAAACAAAGGTGTCTGAATCTCAACACTTTGTTCCGTCGACCTACCGTGACAGACAGTATCGGGCCGAGGATCTCTGTAACCTTCTGCGAATGTTCAGACAACGTGTCCAATCGTCTTAATCAGCGCGTAGAGTTTTTGTAATTTAATACATTGTCTGTCATCATCATCAACCTAGCGCCTCTTCCGGTTGCATCCTTGGCCATTGCCTTGGAGCCCAGGGTACGCCGTTTCCTAAGTCATCCCCCTCAGGCGCCCCTCCCTGACCTGATGACCACCTAAGTCAGGGAGTGACCGGAACGGACTGGGCATTCGCCAGGCACGAGAACCAGTCCGTCCCACCACACGGGTGAGAAGGAAACTGCAGGGTTTTAGTTGGTAGTGGGACGAAGTCCCGAGCCCAACACACGGCTGCAGGTCTAGCTAGCCTGCAGTTAAGGCGCATCAATGCGTTTCCCTGCGAAAAAAAAAAAAGGGTGCGCTTTGACTATAATCAGCCAGCAATGACCAGCCTGGTTATTACAATGGAGCGACTGTCGTCTGACCTCTGAAACCCTTACAAGGGAAACCAGATCATTTGGATCATAGTCGGGCGCAACGGCTAAATGTGCCTTTCGAAGCTCGGAATCATCAATTTTATCAGACAGTCAGGTGATTCAAGTATGCAATGTCCTAAAAAACTGGGAAAAACAACGCAAAGAGGAAGTGTTCCCCTTAGGATTTGAACCTACAACTTCCGAGGTTTGAGCTCCGCGTTTTAACCACTACACCACGGAGGCAGTGTAACCTTTTCCAAATGTTCAGACAACGTGTCCAATCGTCGTAATCAGCGCGTAGAGTTCTTGTAATTGAATACATTGTCTTGTCTCGATAATGCGAGTGCATTGTGTCACGGCCAGAACATGACGTCTGTCGGACAAAGTCGGGTCGAGATTATATACTATTTTCTTTGAAAAAAACTAGGCTGGAAAAAATGGAACAGATATGGAGAGTCATTGTGAATGTTGTGTCAACGCTCTAATGAGTTCAATAGTAAATGTTTTTAAATATTAAAGCCTTAATTTAAAACCATTTAAACTGTAGCTTTAGCTTGGCTTGGTTGACGAAAAAACTAAGTGGGTACATTCACCAGTTTCCTGACTGCTACTGATATAAATTTACGTTTATATTTTCACGGGCGCATAATAACATGTAAGTATAAGCGAGTCACTATCTTGTCAATCTAGACATAAAGAGCCGCGTGAGGTGTTTGCCAACTGACATTATACTTATAAATAAAAATAAACAAGTAATTTTACAAAAAAGCAAAAAAACGCTTGCTTCAAATAATGACGACAACTTTGAAAATGGCACGCGGCAACAAAAAACAGCTTATCTGATGTCTGAAGGCTGCCGACTGGAAATGTGCGATAAAGACAAAAGTACACCACACCAAAGTTTAGAGGGAGACAACTTAATCACTTAACGTTCAAGTAAGGACCACTCCGGATGAAGTAAATAGGAGACTTTTTCTTTAGACTACGCTGCTGCTTTAAAACTAACTTTGGTTAGGAGGAATGAGTGCCTAATGTTGTTTTGATTACTTTGTTAAGGTGAAAAAGTAAAGTAATATAAATGTACCTTATACATTAGAGGATTCATGCAAGTTCACGGCCAGCAGTGATTATTTAACACAAGGCGAAAAAAGTGTTCCTCTGCCGACCACCTATTTAAAAATCAGTCACCTAATTTATCTACCTATCTCTATCCTAATATAACATAGCTGAAGAGTGTGTTTGTTTGTTTGAACGCTCATATCTCAGGAACTCTGGTTCGAATTGAAAAAATATTTTTGTGCTCGATTGTCCATTTGTCGAATATATGCCTCCGCATAACACTATGCGGGCAGAAACCACAGAAACCGAAATCCACACGAACAAAGCGGGTGGTTGGCGCTAGTTTACTCTATAAGTGTATCAGATTTATTGTTCACACATCAAATCTAGAATATTTTTAAATCACCTTACAGTGAGGCATTGGGTGCATTCAAGTCTAGCTAAAAGACGGCCCGAGCCGACCGCATTGAGGTAGCGAAACCCGCAGAAGGGCGTCATAACTCGGATTATTTATTATATAACCGTAATGGATAGGTCCTTTTACACGTAGCTGTGTACAGCACGATGTCTCGATTAAGATTTTGTCTTAGGTTACAGGTATTGCTGCTGTAAGAGCAGCGGTATTATAATTTGAATAATTCAGAACTTGAACTCGACATCTTTAATTGCGAATTTACTTACTAATATTGATTATTTATTTATTTTGTTATGTAGTGTTAGGTAGCTGTTAAGCTACCATTTTTATCCTGTTCTTGGTTATCTGACCTTTATTGGTTATATTGTAGTTATTTGCCTTAGCAGACAAGCACACAGCATCCTTGATACGACCAATTCCCATTTAAAAACACTTTATCAGACATCACTACTTTTTGCATTATCAAACTATGTTCTTACTTTGAACCGTTTATTTCAAGTTAACCAGAATGGAAAAGATTTCCCGCATTCGTTCTCGCACTACAAAGTAAAAACAGCATTAAACCTCTTACCGAGTTCAAAGTAAATTAAAAGTTAAGAATCTCCTAAGCATCGTGGAGACTAGAAAACAGAAGTACATCGGCCGTGACCGCACTAGCGGAAACTGGGTCGGAACATACGACTGAGCGCTAAACGAATACTGGATTTGAAACCATACATTTAAATCGATGCCCGACACCAGAAAACTGTGGCATTTTTTTATGTAACTGTGAAGCATACAAAAAAGAGGTTAACTTGATGGTAAGTAATCACCGCTGCCCATTGATATCAAAAACCGCACAAGGGTCACAGATATGCCTGCCTTTAAGACCCCACATGCTCCCTAATTGAGCTCTGGCGACCTTACTCACCAGCAGAGACGTAACACAACAGTTTCGAAGTGCTACTTTACTGTGGTCTTCTGTAAGGTGGTACTTCCCCAGACGAGCGACTCATTCGAGTGGAAGTTCCACTAAGCTCTACCTTTCATAACATGAAGTGTTTGACACGATAAGAAGCGAAAGTCGCTTGAAATATTAGTGCCTGTTTCAGAGCGGGTCGAAGTATGGCGGGGGCATGTTTAAATATTTTAAAATATGTTTGAAACTATTAGTAAAGCAACGGCAAAGGATTGCAGTGGAAACTGCCGCGCTTTGAAAGCTCCACGCTAAGTAAAGAGTTCCACATTTTAATTGCATGTAAAACATTCTTAAGAAAGTATTTTTATTTAAGCTACCAATTTTTCTTTGCTTTTTGAGAGCTTTATAAGCGTACAGGCGGCCGCCCGCGACTCCGTCTTCGTGGTTTTCGGTTTCCGCATACATAGGTTTTATACAAATAGCCAAAATTTGTTTTTCAAATTAAGTTCCTGTGATAACGCGTTCAAACAAACAAACAAACTCTTCCGCTTTATTATATTACCTAGTATAGATTAGTATAGATTTGGATCAGACAGTTATGAAGTCAGCTTCTAAACCACTCCACCCCTGTGCCTTGGAAAGTAAGTAAAGATTATTTTCCTGAATCTCTTTATGTTACGAATGTATATTACCTATAGTAAGGTAAGGTAAGGTAATAAGGAACTGTGCATTGCCTTAGATATTCTCGTAATACATATGGCTAGACTGGTACTTGTGGACTAGTACATTGGCTAACGTAGCCTTTAACATCATTATACGTATAAAGGGACAATAGCATTTGTTTATTAATAAATATTTCGTTACGACACCACTACAAAAATAAGTCGCTCGGAAGCCTGTCAACGTCAGTAAGGAGATTAAAAACTACTGCATCGGCGACCGTGACCGCAGTGAAGTGCCGGCAACTGGGTCGTCATTTTAACAAGATGTTTCGATGACCAGTGAAAAGTGAGAATCTAGATCTAGATATACACTTCAATATAATCCTTAGAGTAAGTTAGCTGTGCAGAAAATTATCAAGGATTACCTTCATCAATAAATCAAAATATGTGCGATTGAAATTAAGAAGCTTAATCAATGATTTTGTGAAAAGTAAGGTCTCCAGAATGTGATAGAGGAATGATGATACTAAGACAGCGTCAATTGGGCCTCTACTAAGCGTCTGTTTAGGGAAAGGTAACACTTACCACAAGGCGGACCACCTACAGGAATAATAATAGAAAAAAATGGCTTTGAAACCAATTTTGAATATAAAAATGTATATTATTCTTTCTCCTTACTCGCTGTTACGCTAGTTCAAACTTTACTTCCGAATATTAACATACGATACGAAAACCTACTTGTCTACACAATATGCAATGCAAGCTTAAACCGTGATCTAGTGCTAAACCGCGCCTGGATACGGGTTCAAGGACCGTTAGGGCATTACCAGTCTAACCAGTGGGCTTGAGGGCTAGCCAGAGGCGCTTAAACGACTAACAGCTGCCGGAACATGGTAAGGCATGTTACACATTCAATCAAATCTCGATTTACCTATTTTGAATGGTACATTCGACTTCTTTTTTGTCACATCTGGAAATCTGATGCTGATCGAACTTACGCTTGACACTTTTTAGGGGATGTCGAAAGCCCAAAGTCGGCGGTAATTACCTACTATTAATGGACATGCTTTAATATAAAGCATCGATGCACAGTTACACACCAACGGTAGCATACTATAGGATAATATTTTTATTTTGGAATAGTATTTCGTAGTGAGAAAAGACATTTGGGAGAGCGTGTTCCATCGTTACAAGGGCCAGATAGGTTTCAATAGGAAACCTTTATTCTTCCAAGACGCATTTAATTATTTTACAAGTTTTTCACCCGCGGCTTTGCCCACGTTATCAAGAAGCCTTATACCATAGGAGCACTGAATCGGGATAAAAAGTACCTACCTAGGTCAGCCCATATCTTGCCTGCATACCAAATTTTATCAAAATCAGTTTCAAGTGGGAAGAAACATTTCCAAAGGTCGACCGATCGATGTTATGTTACGTTAATATAAAAACAAAAACCATTTCACAATAAATACACACAACCAAATAAAGCGTAGGCGTTGCAGATGAAGTTATTTTAATCTACGATTCGCAGAACCCATATCTCCGGGAATTCAGCAATCAATGATATGCACAACTATTTGAAGCTAAAGTAAAACAAAAAAAATATCAATTTGGTAACATACTTGAGCACCTCCCCTTACTTTTTGCAGACCCTATAAGTAGGTACCTACTATCGCATGTCTTAACCAGCACTTCTAGACGTGTTATTTAGAAACATTATATTAGTATTCTTGATAGTGACTTGTTATTGTAGGAAAGATTAGAAGCCCCTGAGATTTCATAAAGATTAAAGTATCTTCCATATTAAAGTACCTATGTCGAGTATAATACGAATAGTTAGGTATCCGCTGAACGTACTCGGAACTACGACTAAGACATTCAGTTCTTAAATATCGGGTGTACAGCCTATTTTGCAGATCTTTAACTGGAGCCAACTATGAGCAAAATATACCTACCCACCGCAATAGCAATCAATAGATCTTGATTTTCCTTATAATTGCTGACCGTCAATAAAATCATCCATTTTATGGACTGCAGCACCATACACACAAGATGTTGGGATTTCCCTTTCGTCACGTCAGATCAAGAAAAGAAAATAGTCCGCCACATAGGTAAATAGATACCTAGCTAGGTATAGGTACACTGAACAACTTCGGCGGCCGTTTTAATGGCAGACAATTTAATACGAAAGAATCTACCCTTAAATAAATATGAAATTCAAATCGTATTCAATTATGTATAAGGCTTTGCTGCCTAGCCCAAAAAAAGGCCATTATGCGGTTCGACAGGTTAAGATGCCACGGCCTTCCGCCGGCCTTGACACTCTGGTCTATTGTCCCAATTGCCAAATACTTTCTTTATTTTCGCAGAAAATAACTGGGGTATAATAAATTATAGGTTTGCGAGTGATGGCGCGGCGCGGTGACAAAAAACGAAAACGTACCTACCTAGGTGCGACGCAAAATCGGAGCGAAATTACTGCGGGTGGAGCCATGTTTAAATTAGTCTGTCTGGTCCTGTTATTATGGGTTATGTATGGACGATAGGTGTACCACCATCGAGCCAGAAGGTAGAACGTAACTGCAATGCAATGACTAGACTTTTCAAAACTAGGATCAAAGTGTAAACGTGGTCTGGGTCTGTGATATAGTGCTAAGAGAAAGAATTATGAATTAATATAAAAATTGGCTTGAACAAATACATCGAAACCGTGGCTGTCATCACGCTATGACGGCAGCGAACTGTTTTCTAAAATATCATGAAATGAAACACCTGCACACTCATATGACCATGATCCAATTGCCTTCCACAGAAAACTTCTGTTGATAGCTATACTTCACTTGTTCCGGATAACCTACTGTTTCATTTCAGATTTGTGCTATGGTAAAAAGTTGAAAATAGGTTAATGGGTTGCTTTCAACAGATCAATGTACTATGTCATGTTCTGAAACTAGTATTAAGTTCACATTATATCTCTTTCAAACCAGGACAGATTTAGCTGAAATCCTTCATCGTATCTGGCAGAATCAATACCAGCGTCGCAATAGAGTCAATCAACCTTATAATTATTTTATTTTAAATTTAATGCACCCGACTGGCAACCGGTGGCACAGTGCAGGGAGACTTGGCGGGAAAAAGGGGAGGCTTTTGCCCAGCAGTGGGATATTGAAAGCTATCAAAAAAAACATGCAATCTTTAAACAACACTAAAATTCAGTCAACCTTTACCAGTATCGAAAAACAATACGTTTTTTAAAAATTAAAACTGAGGGTCCAAGGTTCGAATCTCGCTAGGGGTATATGTTTACCTATTTGATGAACAATGGGAGTAAGAGTAAATTTTAAGTAGGTATGCCTATCCGTTCCCTAGCATCCATTTTACAACCTTCAAGCTTAGGTGGTGCTAGGCAAATGGTGTAAGTTTTACTTACTCCCTGGAATTTATTTACTATTCTGTATTATTTTTAATGCCCAATAACCAATCTAGAAAACATCCTTAACGGTGGTAAAATACTCCGAGGAATGAAACCAAAAACAATTCTATTTTACTAACATTTGTAACATTACTGTAGAATAATAACAACAATAATTATTATTATTTATTACATCTTTTGTACTACTTTTTTTAAAACGAACTTGAAAATTAGAAGTAAACAAAAAATATGTTAATTCCTACATTTGCTAGGTATGGTCATGTTAGATGAATTCATAATAAACTTGATAACTACTTAATCATTATTAACAAAGATAAGATAAATTTGGAGCTGATAAATTAATAATGTTTGAAAGTTTCATTGATTTAGAAGGAAGTAGCAAACATACAACCCATAAGTTGGAAATAATTGCACTTTAGGACGTTGTTTTGATTGCTGAAATTAAGTTTGAAAATTCACACGTATTAAATATAGTTTCTGCTAATTGTAGAAATATTTAATATTCAAATAAGAATTAATACAAGCAGTTTACTGATACATGAAATAATCGATTTAATAACTTACAGTTCAGCAGCGGAAAATCCACAAATTTGCACTTTTTACAGTTGTTTGTTAAACATAAACCACTCAAACCACACTCATTATATGATTTTTATTTAATTTAGTTTTATGCATCGATATTTTCAATAAATAAACACAAAGAAGCCACCACGAGCAAAACCCTTTTGTTGATTTGACAATTTTGACATGACATTTACTGACGGTTGGGCTGTTGTTGTCCTGTCAAATTGACATAAGAGCGATGTACATTGCCGGTGGATATAACTTAAAAATATTAGGTAACAACTGCTATTTTAATATTTTATTTTATTTGGTTTGTGAACAAATGAAAACTATTTTGCCATCTAATGACTTCAACGTGCAATATGTACAAATCACGGACAAATTATAATTTATGAGTTCTTATTTCGCCTTGATTGACATCTAACGCCATCTGTAGATTTTGTCATACATTATTTTGTACATAAAAATGTAAGTACATACTACCTTCCTTAATAATTTTGTAAATGGCGCTAAATTCTTTCCAGTCGGTACCACTGGGTAAACTTAGGGTGAACTTTATAATCCAGTCAAAATAGACAAAATTAAGACTCAAGGTTGCATTAATTCCCACACAGCTGGATTTTTGTGCAGGCCTTGAATACGTCATTACAAATGATATGTCAAAATTCCCCATCGATCCCGCTTGTGCGTTGTTTTTTATTCGTGGTCAAAGGGCCCAAATTTGCGTTTTTTTCTTAAATCTCTGAAACTAAAAGAGCTATCGAAAAATGGTTCAGGAAAAGTTTATAGATCGTAAAATTGTCTACCTAAAAGATCTCTACATTTTTCTTCTACAAAGCAGCGCTGTCGAGATATTGTGACTTTAAGCCGCAGGAAAGTCGTATTTTCGAGTAGCCCACATGATGCAATTACAATAAATTGGGTTGAGTAGTTTATCTGGTGCAGGTGGCAATTAAGTATGGATTGGCTCGAAACTATTATTTACCAATTTCCAGCCCCAATTTTCAGGATTTAGTTCATTGAAGTCAAAAAAGACAAAATGACGTATCAAGCTTGCATTCATTCCCAACAAGCGGGACTTTTGTGCAGGCCTTGAATACGTCATTACCGGTCGTCGTCGGCGTTGATACTGAACAGTCACGTATTTGCTTGCTCCGTATTCGAAAATTAAAATCAGTGGTTAAAAGTGCATTACGGACAATGAAAGTTATACCAAAACAAAGCTATTGGCGATGCCTAAGTGATAGTGTAATAATAGTGGTCTAATTTACTAAGTTGTGTCCGCAATTATTCAAAAACAGTTTCTTAAAATTTCTCGTCATTGTTAAACTACCCTAAACTTAAAATTTTCGAACAGTGTGTGACCTAGTGACAAACAAAAGACCTCACAAAACAATTGGTATCATAACTTTTTCAATGATATGGTGTCGAAGTTCGCCTCTATATTCCAAGTTACCGTGGCAGTGATATTTTGGCTACTGACTACCGCACGTCCAGACGTTGACATCCAAGGTTCGATCCCCGTGTGCACCGCGCACTTTTTGTGCATTTTCAAATTTTTCAAAGCGCCTATTGGAAATTATTCGGCAATATTGTGCCGGTGTGGATATTGGAATCTACACCTGAAGAAAGTTTGTAATTGTCAAGGCACTCCCGCCCGCCGTGCTTGGTTTTGAGGATTGACGAATGAACTATGTCTTCGTCAAAATCTAAAATTGGTTGCTGTGGAAAGTTGTCACTAATAAATACTCTTAGCTGTCCAACCTGTGAGTACAAATATCACCTTACCTGTATTAATATACAAAAACCACTGAAGGAACTTACAGAGGAATTCAAGTTAAAGTTCATTTGTCCTTCGTGTAGTAGTAAATTACCGAAACTTGACAATACGAATACACCAATAAAGACTCCACTAATCACTCAAGAAAGTCTTAACTACATGGAAGAACCGTCATTGTCCAATATAAATTCAAAGCGTGGGAGCCAACCATCTCAAAAAAGTTTAACAGCTGATACTATACGCCAGATTATTAAGGAGGAACTGGAAATTGTTTTACAGAGTTTTAGAGCAAGCATTTTATTAGATATTGAGGCAAAAACCACAGAAGTCCTCGATCGATTTGATGAGATTTCAAGTTCTATGCAAAAATTAGAAAAACGACAGGAAACTATTGAGGCGGTCATTGAGACAAACATAGCAAATATTGAGTTATTGAAGACCGAAAATACTACATTAAAAAAAGCTGTTGTAGACCTCAATTTCAGAGTTTCGCTTATGGAACAGCACTCTCGGGCAAACAACTTGGAAATACAGAACGTTCCTGAGCATAACTCTGAAAATCTCAACTCACTGGTCAAACAAATTGCATCTGTGATTGACTACAATCTGGAGGAAACTGATATTCATCATTGCACCCGAATCGCCAAGCAAAATAAAAATAACCCTCGTCCCAGATCCATAGTCGTAAAGTTTTGCTCCCAAAAAATTCGAGACAACTTTCTGGCATCCTCAATAAATTTCAATAAGAGAGCAAAAACCACAACCGACAAGCTCAACACAGCAGATCTGGGCATTGGTGGTGAAAAGAAGCCAGTTTTTGTATCAGAGCACCTCTCGTCGTACCAAAAACATTTGCATGCTCAGTCCCGAAAGAAGGCAAATGAGCTCGACTATAAGTTCGTCTGGGTCAAAGGAGGAAAGATCTACATGCGCAAAACCGAAACTTCGGAATACAAGCTAATCAAAACTAGTGAGGATCTGTCTGATTTGGTTTAGTGGTTATAATTTTCTTTGTTTTTCTGTAAGCGGTATTATCGATATTTATTTTTGTTCTGTCATTGTTCTCGTTACCCGATTTAAATTGGGTTTTGCTTCTTTGTTTCATACATTTTATGTCATTAGATTACTTAAACATTTACTACCAGAATGTGAGAGGCCTTAATGTTAGTGCGGCTGAGGTGCGTCGTCAAATACTTAATAATAACTATGATATTTATATATTGACTGAGACTTGGTTAAATAGCGGATGTTACGATGGTGAATTTTTTGAAAGCGGTTACAACGTGTACAGACGAGATCGTGAAACAACATGTTCAACCAAGTCGAAGGGCGGTGGTGTCCTGATAGCTGTATCTACTAGACTGATGTCAAAACGTAACGCAGACTATGAAACCGGCTGTGAGGACCTCTGGGTAATAGTATCGTCCAAAACACAGCCAAAATATGAGTTTAATATATGCGCTGTCTACTTGCCTCCTCCCTTAACTAAAAATATTTTAAAAACGTTCACAGATAATTTTAATTCAATCATTCAGAACGGTACTAATCATGATCGCACCTTAATCGTAGGTGATTTCAATATGAGCGGTATTGAGTGGCAAAAAAATAATAATTTTTCTTATTTGACGCCTGTAGGTTATAATGGCTGTGAATTGTTTTGTGACTTTGTTGACTTTTTAACGCTTAATGACTTAAAACAATTTAATGGTGTAACTAACGTAAATGATAAGATATTAGACCTACTGCTTTGTGCAAAAGAACTCTTTCAAACATTTGAGTGCATAAACCCCATCAGACAACTAGATAAATTACACCCGGCTCTTGAAATTAAGATGAAACTGCAAATTGACCCCCCTAAAAAGTGCAACCACACATCTCGTAGCAATTTCTACAAAGGTGATTATATCGCAATTAATGGCTATTTAGAATCAATCCAATGGACTGAGAAGTTTAACTTGTGTAGGGATGTCAATGAGATGATTACATGTTTCTATACTACAGTTAACTACGCTATTAAGAAATATGTTCCCTTGACTAAAAAACGCCGAGGGTCCTACCCTGTATGGTTCTCATCTAATCTTATATACTTACTAAAGCAAAAGAACAAGTATCGCATAAGATTTAAGAAGTATTGTAACCCGCTGGATAAGTTAGAGTTTGAATATTTACGAAAAGACTGTGAAAAATTATTGAAGGAATGCTATAATAATTATATTTTTACAATTGAATCTGAAATTAAGAAAAATCCTAAGTATTTTTGGACCTACATTAAAAATCTAAAGAAAAATAGCTCGTCTTACCCTGGTTCAATGATTTTGAATGGCGATATTTCATCCAGCACTAATAGAATACCAGACATGTTTGCAACCCACTTTTCGTCCGTTTATGAGACAAGCGGAAGCCAAAGTGATGAAGACAGCTGTTTTGATATTTCAGAACTAAATTTTAAGCTTGTCGATTCAATTGGTCCAATTCAGTTTACTCCACACGAAGTAAAAGACAAATTAAAAAGCCTTGACACTACTAAGGGTTCGGGTCCTGATGATATCCATCCAATATTTATACGAAACTGTGCGGGTTCTCTAGCATTTCCTTTGAGTGTAATTTACAATCGCTCCATTCAGACAGGTATATTTCCTGATACATGGAAGCAAACAAGGGTGGTTCCTATCTATAAAAATGGTAAAAAGGAGTGTATTGAAAACTATCGGCCTATTGCAATTATCTCCACAATGTCAAAAGTTTTTGAGGTGTTGTTACATTCTGTCATCTATAGGCACATAGGAAAATATATTATACCCGAACAATATGGTTTTATGGCTAAACGATCTACAAACACAAACCTGACTCTTTTTACATCTGACGTGTTGGAAGCCATGGATCAAGGGTACCAAATGGATGCAGTTTACACCGACTTTTCGAAGGCATTCGACAAAGTGAATCACAGGATACTTTTGAAAAAACTGTTTGCTTTCGGAATATCAGACAATCTGCTGAACTGGTGTCATTCTTATCTTACTAATCGTCCGTCTAGAGTAGTTGTTGAGGGTGAACAGTCGGATCCATTTATAGCGGCCTCCGGAGTTCCACAAGGGTCCGTTTTGGGACCATTATTCTTTAATATTTTCATTAATGATATTGCTAAGGTCTTTCAATGCAGCAAATTCTATCTTTTTGCCGATGATCTTAAACTTGTTAAAGCCGTATCCTCTCCAACTGATGCTCAAAACTTGCAAAGAGATCTTGAAAATTTGCACGAATGGTGTGTTACTAATAAGATGTTCTTAAACGCAGGGAAATGTAGACATATTAAATATACCAGAAAACGCAACAGATTCGCTTCGGAATATTCAATTGATGGGGCAAAGCTCAAAGAA
Source organism: Nomophila noctuella (assembly GCA_958496325.1). Lineage (NCBI taxonomy): Eukaryota > Metazoa > Arthropoda > Insecta > Lepidoptera > Crambidae > Nomophila > Nomophila noctuella. Next base: position 15,778,772 of record OY292482.1, read on the forward strand.
GTTACATCTATCAGGGACCTCGGCGTGATAATGGATAGTCAATTGCGTTTTTCGGACCATATAGACAAAATAATATGTGAGGCAAATAGATCCCTTGGATTTATCTTAAGAAGTTCCAAGGATTTTAAATGTTACTCATCTGTCATTCGATTGTACAACAGTTACGTAAGAAGTAAGCTAGAATATTGCAGTTCTGTATGGTCTCCAAGCTATAGTGTTCATCAAAAAAGAATAGAAAAAGTACAAAAAAAACTCATACGCAGCATGAGCTATCGCTACCAGGTTCCTAGAACGTTGACTGCTTACAGTGACCGGTTAAAACATTTCCGTCTTGACACACTTGCTGTCAGACGCACTTGTTCAGATATGTCTTGTCTCTACAAATTATTTAACAATCTTATAGATAGTCCAGAATTATTGAGCAAATTTCATTTTAATATTCCACGCAGAGTACCTCGCCACACCGGTAAGTTGTTTAGAAATAAGTTCTGCAGAACTAGAATGGGGAGTGACCTACCCGTTAACCGTATATCTCGTCTGTATAACGAACTCAGCAAGGGCTTGCCCGAACTTGACGTTCACTTTAATAATTTGCCTCACTTTTTGTCAATTGTTAAGTCTTTTGATGACGTACCTTAAGATATTTTTGAAAGTGTTTTTTGTTTCTTTAATTATTGTTCTTTGTATATTTCTTTATTATTTTGTAACTTTTGAAAATTTTGTACTGTATTGTTCTCTATTTGAATAACGCATGATGTGGTTATCTGTAACTGTAAGAACAGTTAGTGTGTATTTTATTTGATTTTAATATTGTGAGAAATGCTGTTACTTATGTTGATAATCCAATATTAAATAAATAAATTACAAATGATATGTCAAAAGTCCCCATCGATCCCGCTTGTGCGTTGTTTTTTATCTGTATTGAAAATCTTCGGATCCTATTCCTAACCTTTCTGGTAGTCAAACCTCAATGGTCCCCATAGAGACTTTTACTCCTTAGATGAAATAGGATCGATTGGCGAGAAAAAAAAATTTGGTATTTTCAGTACAAAATGCATGGGAAAAGTTTTTTGCGATTCCTGACATTTCTAGTACTCAAACCTCAAATGGTCCCCTAAAGTCTTTTAATCCTAACTTATAATAGGATCGATTGGCATGAAAAAAAAATTTACCTATTTCAGCAATTTGTACTGAAAATTCCAAAATTTTTTTTCGCGCCAGTCGATCCTATTTCATCTAAGGAGTAAAAGTCTCTATGGGGACCATTGAGGTTTGACTACCAGAAAGGTTAGGAATAGGATCCGAAGATTTTCAGTACAGATAAAAAACAACGCACAAGCGGGATCGATGGGGACTTTTGACATATCATTTGTAATGACGTATTCAAGGCCTGCACAAAAGTCCCGCTTGTTGGGAATGAATGCAAGCTTGATACGTCATTTTGTCTTTTTTGACTTCAATGAACTAAATCCTGAAAATTGGGGCTGGAAATTGGTAAATAATAGTTTCGAGCCAATCCATACTTAATTGCCACCTGCACCAGATAAACTACTCAACCCAATTTATTGTAATTGCATAATGTGGGGTACTCGAAAATACGACTTTCCTGCGGCTTAAAGTCACAATATCTCGACAGCGCTGCTTTGTAGAAGAAAAATGTAGAGATCTTTTAGGTAGACAATTTTACGATCTATAAACTTTTCCTGAACCATTTTTCGATAGCTCTTTTAGTTTCAGAGATTTAAGAAAAAAACGCAAATTTGGGCCCTTTGACCACGAATAAAAAACAACGCACAAGCGGGATCGATGGGGAATTTTGACATATCATTTGTAATGACGTATTCAAGGCCTGCACAAAAATCCAGCTGTGTGGGAATTAATGCAAACTGGAATGTCTATTTTGACCGGACTATTAATGTTATTTTAAAAATGTCATTTATTAATATGAGGTTATTTGATCGTTGCGCCAACTTAGGACTTGACCATGACTCACCATAACAGTTATTTATTTTTAAAGTCGATTTGATTGTAATCAAATACCTAAAACAGTTCCACATCAACACAGCATTTGTAGGTTTCTACTGTTCCTAGTGTAGATAGGTACTGACCTGTCTAGATGGGTATTATAGCATAAACCTACGTAAAAATAAAATCCAGTAGCTCCTTTTGCACTGAGCTTGCCATGAGCAGACTTGGTACCTTAGGTATGTGCCATCAGGTGCTTTCTTACCTAGCGTCAGGTGCACGATCGTTCGGTCCGTAAACATAATATTAATATTGTTCCTCTTTCCTTAATTTGAATTTAACGTAGGTACCTATACGCAGCCAATCTAATGATATTGTGCTTTTACCGAAGGGACATGAGTAGAATGAAATGTTTAGAGGCAACTTATAGTCTAGGACATTGTCACCTAGTTTTAAAGATGCTTTGACTCTACTACTTTTAGTTGTAACTTACGTTATTACTTTTCGAAAAGCAGTATTTTTATACAGGGATCAATCAGGTGGGCGAAGTTTGCAGCTATGTATGGCCATAAACGACCCCCAAAAAAAATTCGATACCACCAAAATCGGTATCCAGGCAACGGTCGCAAAGTGCCTGCAGTCGATACGCATCCTACATAACATAAATCACATGTCCAACACAGTTGTGTGTGTGTTGAACATTGTATAGTGGCATAAATCACGAGTGAGTACGATATTGGCGTTCCTTTCTAATGTTCCGCTAAATTACACCAGCTTTAGGCAAAGAGTGCACGAACAAAGACGTAAGGGAACCATTTCGTGTCGGTTCGAACGCGTCGATTTTACATTTTATCGAGGCTCTTTTGTTTTCATTTTATGAAATCACCGCTTATCCACGATTAGTTATGTGCTTAGCAGCAATAGAACATTGGTTTTCATTTCGTAAAATGCTTAGTACTGCGGAACAAATCATGCTTTGCAGTTTGCACTGAAAATCGCCTAGCCTGCCAATGCTTCAGTAGTATTAGTAGGTAATAATATGATTCCTTCTGCTATTAGGGTTGTTAGCCTAAACCCTTGGGCTGTTATTTCTGTAAACATAAAACGAAGGGAGACACCTACTTGAATAAACATTGTGTCTATAAGAATAACTTGGTATTTTGCCTTTTGAACCCACAACTTATTAACAATTTGATTGCTATAAAGGCGTATGGGTGGTTTGAGAACTGCTTTCTGCTTACCCAAGTATTTACTATCTCCCTTACAAAATATTATGTGTTTTCATAATATACTTGTCTTATTATTTCCATTACTTACCATGTTCCGGAAGTATTTCCCTTTTTTATAATCTGGTGAGGTAGGTACGTAAAAATACGATAGGGGCTTCAAGATTTCAGTTCGAAACAAAGGATAGAAATTTTTCGAATCGCCTAAATATCTGCCTAGTAGAAAAGTTTTGATATAGATATTTTACGATCGCGTGCAATTTCAAAGGTCATTTAAATTCTTGTGCAAGCTCAAACATGTCGCCGTACGAGCATAGATAACCGTCTAATGAGAGTGCTTTGAAGTTCACTGTAAGTTCACGTTCATAAACCTACCAAAGACTATGTTGTCTATGTTATGTCGTTAACATCATTAAATCAAATAGCAGTGAAGGAAGATTGTTAAGTATCATTTAAGTTTCAACATAAGTAGGTAGTAGTTTTTTTAATAAATTTTTAAAACAATTATATTATTTCACAGTTAGTAGTCTGTAGTACTACAGTCGTCCTAGGTCCTGTTAATGGGTTATTATTGCAAAATATTTTGCCCATCGGTTCATCAGGACCCCCATACCTACATAGTTCTCTTATAAGTCCATGTGTTCAAGATAATCCGCTGGGGGGGAGAGAGCCAGGCGCCCTAGATGAAAATGGCATTTTGTTGCAATTTTTTCGCTTCATAGGGAACCATATCTCCTATACCTAAGTATAACTCCAGAGGATCCATCTGGCGGACTACCTAGAGCAGAAAATGCGATGAAGCAATAAACAAAGTAACACCACATCCACCTATAAAACAATGTTCAACGTTTGGAATTCTTGCACCCTTTCCCCGTTCGCAAAACTTGGCTGGCACGATACAGCAGTCATTATCTAGCATGAACTTCGCAATTAGTAAGTTAGACACAAGTTGTCGAGTCGCTAATCGACATCAGCCGGCGCGAGGTACGGCCTGCTATTAACTAGGCCAGGCTAAGTTTTAACTCGGGTAATTATTAGATTTTGTTGGCAAAAACATTGGGCTCATTTGCCAAGACACTTAATTTCATGTTTCATTTTTTTATGGATACGGAAGGCAAACCAGTACGATAGTCATCTATTGGATAGCGATCACCGCTGCCCATTGATATCAACAACCCCACTAGAGTAGCCGATACGTAGCCTGCCTGTAAAAAAAACTCATACCCTACCTAATGGAATTAAGGTCAAAATAGCGTCGGTAACTTAAACCCAACGGAAGACTAACAAGAAATATTATCATTTATATCCAGCAAATTTTACCTACAGTCGTACTGTCGTATCAGATCTTACGAAATATTATGACAAAGTAGATTATTAGGCAAATAACGATCGCGATAAGCCGCTTTTCTTAGTTAATTTTTTGATAAATTCGGCCTCGTGGCCTTGACTCGTCGATGGCTCATGATAACGGATTTATGTCATTCCACGGAAAAGAACATGCTTTTCATAATCTACTAGTAAGTTGTTCTCGATTGTAAACGAATAAAACCTCAAGCATAAGAGGAATTAATGTCTTACCCTACCAAAGACCTTAAACCTTAAAAACAGTCAGGCTAGCAATTTACCACCAAGTAAATTAACTGTTCTTTTGAGATGGGCACTCGCCGTGTAAAAAAATATTGGAAATAGGCTGCGGTTCTATTGAGCCGGAGCGGAGACGAGCTACGATCCTCCAATCACAAAGCTTAAGCGTAGAAGAGATGAGGACTTAAAGACATGTTTGAATGATAGGTAAATCGCGGCACAGCACGACTCCGGACTGCTTTCATACGCCTCAGTGGAACCGTAGCCTAGAATATACCAGTAGTCAACTCCATATTTATCCTCAGCAATGGCGTCTGAAAAGCAGATCAGCATGGCGGCGAGCGCTATTGCAATGCGTGGCGTGCGCTTGTTCCTGAGCGCGCGGCGCAATGCAGCGGAGCGACGAGCTGCATCTGCAGCTGACTCCGCGCCACGCAAACCCAAGCCCGTGGTGCCAGGTGCGCGTCCACCGCAGAGGGTCTTTGATCTGCTGTCAAAGACTACCAGGTTTAACAAGTGAGTATAGTTCGTTACTGCCATAGCAATGCGCGGCGTGCGCCATTTCCTGAGTGTACGACGCAATGCTGCGGAGCGACGCGCCGCATCAGCTGCCGATGCCGCGCCGCGCAAACCCAAGTCCGTGGTGCCCGGTGCGCGACCACCGCAGAGGGTCTTTGATCTGCTGTCAAAGACTACCAGGTTTAACAAGTGAGTATGTCTCTTATTGTCATAGCGATGCGTGGCGTGCGCCTCAACCGTCCACCGGGCAGAAGGTCTTCAAAACATTTAGAAAACATAAGGAAGGTATTCAACCTGCTAGCTAAGAGTATAGATCTTCAATCATGCAAATCTGACGCAAGCAATGCCTACTCGGTCTAGTAATGCTTTTAGACTAATTCGAAGAGAGGACTTCCCCTTTTTAAGAACCAAAGAATTACAATAGGGTCTCCCTAGCCCTACTGAACGAGTTCACAGTCTCAGCTATCTAACCCTGGGGATTGCAGATTTTTGTACCCTCATATCCTCAAATGCAAGAATTTACAATTATATGCTATTACCATTATCCGTCGTGATATTTTGACAAATAATATTATTTTTATTTTCCCATGCAATTGGAGGATATGGTAAAAATTTCCGGACTGCAACGGAAATTACAGAAGTTGCATTAACTGATGCTCGACTTTGATATTCAAACTTAAAAGCTTTGGAAGCGTGTTTAAACCCAACTTACTGCTGTTATTACACCATTCACATTTCATCTGAAATTGTTAAATCAAACATTAATACCTCAATAAAAGTCAAGCTTTCAGGAACACATCAAATTTTTCCCGTGAGATGTTTGAAGAACATTTTGGTAAATGTCTGACACTAGTTTACTGCCTTATCGACCTACAAATTATTTCCGAACACCGATAACTGTGGAAGTAAGCCACAGGTTACAATACAGGGCCGTCTGAATTCTTAAAGAGGGCGCTTTGATACAATGCAATGTTTAAGACACACATATTTTGGATAAGACTAAAACCAAAATCAAAAATTCTATAGGATTGTTTAATTAACTAAAGGCCTAGTAGAAATGTGTATACGTTCTACCATAACATAATGTGACTTAACAAACTGTGTATCTCTTTAGAGCCTTGAAGTCTCTGAATAAATCTGAATACTCGATTACCCAGTTTATCTTGATCCGACCTTCACAATCCTATTTTAGTGGGAAAACAACAGAAAGCAGCAGAAAATATTTGGTGCCTTTTTATTTCGTAGCCTCTCCTCCCTCTGGCATACTCACTAAAACCCCAGCGATGCTCTTAGGTCCATAATGGAGAGGCATTACGGTAAGGGGAAGCCTTCTACGCGATCCAAATAGTTGGGGCCCTTGAGTTTTCCCAACAATTGAATCCCCTTGCTAAATGTGAGCCGTCTCTAGCAAAACTGTGTTTATCCCCAGTCCTCTGTCGATCGCACTCGGGGCGGGCCGGACCGCCCGTCAGCGAAATGCCGAACAAAAAACTAAAAGAAAAGACGTTGGAAACTCTTTATAGGAGCACGCATTTTTCTAAGTGAGTTTAGTTTTGTTTTACGAACAACTTTCGGGATTTATTTAGTGGTTGCGATTGGAAGGCCGCTTAGTTTTTTTTCTAATAAGAGGCTTTTCGTTTTGTTTAGAAGGTAAATATATTAAACTCAAAAACAAAAGTCCAGAAGTTTAACCACTCAAGATACTCTTAAGGACTTGTATTCATTCGTCGTGCTTTGCGTCAGCTTGGATTAGGGAATCCTGTAATCAGAGCTGACCAGAATAACAAAATTAAAGTTACGATTTGAATTCTTTCTTAGTAACTTAAAATTTTAAAAATAGTTTTATTCCATATCATGAACATTAGTCGCGTAAACCTAAGATGACGATGACGTTGCCAATGAAAACTAAGAGAATGAATGGAAATCATGATCCAGACGTTCTATTCCATTGCAGACATGAGCTGGAGTCATTGTACTCGATGTATCGGCGGCTGGTCACTGCTGCCCAGAACATTCAGCCTCCTTCTGCCATCGGTCAACCGCCAGCGAAAGTTGACGTAAGTTACTTCATTTGCTGAAAACCAGCGACACGATATAGCTTAGCACGGGTGCAACTAAAATTTTAACTGTTTCTTAACTATATTATGGATGTATTATACAAATAAACGTTCATATTTAATCACTCTATCTGATAAAAAAGGGCATGATAAGTGGTTGCGTAGATTTAAAGTTTTAACGCATAGGTACGTAGGGACAGACAGAAGGAAGGGACTTTGTTAAATATGTACATATATGGAGTGAAGAAGGCGACTTGTAAATAGCTCACCTGAAATTTAATGATTATGTTTCTAAATCACATACCTGACTTTCATCAGCGTCACCCTTACCCACCTTATCAATTGAATTTTACTGTTTGAATGATGCAACTCATAGAGTAAGCCTATCTACTAAGCACGCGGTTTGCTTTACCCTTCAGAATTATCAATATTGTTTTCAACTGCAATTGAAACATAATTTTATTACCTCAATAGGCAATATTTTGAGGGGTTCCTGACATTGGTTTTTAAGTACGGGTTTTATGCGATTTTGTTAACAATACAACCCTTTGACATCGATTAGTTGATCGTAAACATGTTTTTTACAGCAATTGGTAGAGTCTCCAAAACATGATATAGCCATAAAATAAATGGTAATTTCTGTTTTGTTCATTGATATTAGTAAGCGTTTGAAATATTGCTTGAAGGAGTAAGGAATATGTTCTACACTCCTTAAGTTAAATAGACTTATAGACTTAATTTTTTGCCGATTGATATGATACGATCACAATAAACAGTACTTAAATATTATGATTCGGACCAAAAATATAAGTACCTACATATCGATGTACCTATTAAACTCGAAGATCGAAAGTTATCTAGTTAAAATGATAACATCGCACCTCACAATGTTTTCAAAGAAGAGTAAGTAGAAATAGGAAGTGAAAAGTATAACATTGTCGCCAAATACACGATTAGGAAGCACTAAAAGCCGGGTACAATGTGTTAACCACCAAGACAATTTTTGTTTATGACTTGTCCACCATTTTGCCTTTGAATCGTGTGGTTGAGTCATTTCCAGCTTCCTTACAATGAATTACGACTTTTTACGAGTACTTAGGCAAGTCTGAGCGTTTAACATCTCTTTAAAATATCACTTTTTAACTAGGGCAATTAGAAATTCGAACCATGAAAGTTTTTTTCGTTTAAACTAAGATCTAATCGAGGAGCGAAGCCTCGATTACTCGCCTTTTTCTCTTGATTTTTATTTTAATCCAAACGATAGACGGCGAGAATATACCTTAAATGTGACTAAACTAAATACACATTAGTAATGTTCATGAAATTGCCCAAATGGAACGCAAAGACTTCCATCAAAACTTCCACATTTGTTATTACGGGACGTTAGCGGTAGCTAGCCTTGCTCAGCCCCTAAGTATGTCGCGACATGATGTGAACGCACGCAAAGAAAACCCCCTGATATACTGCGTTGGTTCCGTGATCTATTGCCGACGGCCCACATAAATAATAATGGAAGTTGGGGGCACTATTGGGACACCTCTAATAGCTTTTGATTTTTTATCGTGTGATTAATCACTTATCGTGTGCCGTTTAGTGCCGGCTTAGAATAGTATACCCCCATGTCTTCTCGTGGTTGTCGAAAAGAACGACGAAGTTGATGTACTCGTATGTTGTCTATCATGAACTCCTATAATAATTTAACAGCAATGAAATATCTTCATTTAGGAACAAACCATAAGGTATTGATTTTTTAATCATAGTCTGCATGTTGCAGATAATTGTTAATTCACGATTTCTGCCATTCTGTTTTCAGGCGTAGAAATTAAACCAAAATCCATAGTTTTACCCATGACATGATTTCCATGACGGCGGGCTTTGCCCTGCAATCATGGTTACTAACTTTCGTATTCAATCGCTCCGTAATTCAACCGACTGCATACTGAATATTTGGGAAAATTTGTCACTAGGGAGGAAACTCAGTTGTCAAATATGGTTGCTAGTCTCCCCGGGAAGAGTGATAGTGGCCTACTGGGAATAATCAACCAAGACATAATGACTTAGTCGTCCAAAACAGTGCAAGGAATCAACACAGCTTCTTTCTCCAGGGCATCGACCAGAACACGTTCAGGGACGTGATGCACAACACATTCGACATGATCACGGAGGAGGCTATCCTGGAGCGCGTGTGGGTGACCTGGGAGCGCGGCCCCGCCGGGGGGGAGGGGGCGCTGCGCTTCGAGCCCTGGGTGCGCGGGCTGAGCGTGCTGCTGAGGGGGACAGACGAGGAGCGGCAGAAGCACTGCTTCGCTGTTACTCGTTTGATTCCCTCGAAAGTCGAACGCAAAAAGGGGGGGGAATATTCGCAGTTGATATTTACGGGGAGCATGCTAGGGTACAATAGGCTATGGGGAGGATCGCGTAGAAGACTTCGTGATTCCTCCCAATTATGGACGATGAGGGAGCGCCGCAGGGGTTTTGGTGGGTATGCCTTAGGGAGAGCCCCACATAACCCATCTTCCCGCGGCAACGGGTATGCATCAGGTCGCATTTCCACTGCGTTACAAAAAAGGGTACAATTGGCGAGTTATCCGCTTAGATATAACGTACATTGAGATATTGGAAAGGAATCAACACAGCTTCTTCCTCCAGGGCATCGACCAGAACACGTTCAGAGACGTGATGCACAACACGTTCGACATGATCACGGAGGAGGCTATCCTGGAGCGCGTGTGGGTGACCTGGGAGCGCGGCCCCGCCGGGGGGGAGGGGGCGCTGCGCTTCGAGCCCTGGGTGTTCGGGCTGAGCGTGCTGCTGAGGGGAACGGACGAGGAGCGACAGAAACTATGCTTTGCTGTTACTCGTTTGATTCCCTCAAACGCAATACAGGGAGGAATATTCGCAGTTGATGTTCGCGGGGAGCATGCTAGGAGACTATAGGCAAATAATATTGGCATAGATATTGCATGGAACTGGAACATGGACTGCATGGAATCAATACAGCTTCTTTCTCCAGGGCATCGACCAGAACACTTTCCGAGACGTGATGCACAACACGTTCGATATGATCACGGAGGAGGCTATCCTGGAGCGCGTGTGGGTGACCTGGGAGCGCGGCCCCGCCGGGGGGGAGGGGGCGCTGCGCTTCGAGCCCTGGGTGCGCGGGCTGAGCGTGCTGCTGAGGGGAACGGACGAGGAGCGGCAGAAGCACTGCTTCGCCGTCTACGATCTGAATGCTGATGGGTACATCACTAGAGACGAGATGTTCGTGCTTTTAAAGTAAGTCCATCCAGTTATAAACAACTAAATATAAACGTTACAGATGTTGTCTTCACAAAATAAACACCCCACTACTAGACTACATAGACGTGACATTTACCATAAAAACTCAAATATACATAGGTATATGAAAGCCTAGAGCTTAAAGCCTTATGATAGCAAAGAGATGAAAAGTAACTTTAACGTTTCATCTTCCCAACCCTTAACAGTCTTTAAGCTGCCAAATGTTAAAACAATTTTCATATCAGTCCTGAAGCTAAAATGGCATAACTTAGCAAACACAATGTTACAGGAACTCCCTTTTAAAGCAGCCTGGTGACGAGGATCCGGACGAAGGAGTGCGAGAACTAGTTGAACTTGTCTTGAGGAAAATGGACGTAGACAAAGATGGCAGAGTCTCTCCTGAAGATTACAAGTATGTCCTTATTATTTACAAAATATCAGCATTTTTTTATACGAGATTGATGGGAACTGCTACCACGTTATTATCATGGTCTTTTAATTGACAGACAGTCACACTGTCTTTGTGACATTACGAATAATATTATAATAATTGAATCTGAAGTGGGTAATTCTGAGAGATACTTTAAAGTACAACTCTAAAGTTACTCTGACTTCACTTTCAGAAGAAGTATATTTCTTCTTAATAAGTAATTTTCTTTCATCATACAATTATACCATTGCTAGCGGCCGCCCGCGACTCCGTCCGCGTGGATTTCTTTTTTTTTGAAATAAAAAGTAGCCTATGTTCTGTCTCAGGGTCTAAAGATTGTCTGTACCAAATTTCATCAAAATCGGTTGCGAGGTTTAAGCGGGAAAGCGTAAAAGACAGACAGAGTTACTTTCGCATTTATAATTTTAGTTGGGATTTTACGTGGTTACAACTTTTTTAATATATTTTTTTAAAGAACGGCATATTGCTTCGACTTTCCCTGACCCCGGAGACCATTGTCATGCATGACAACGGATGCGGTGCCAAAGAGGTATCCTATCCGTTGGCATCGCCATACCGGCCCGCAAGATACTACTTAACACTTCAGGAACAAAGGATATAAATAAATAATAAATAAATAAATAAAATATCTCTGGATATTATTCACACAGCGCCATCTAGCCCCAAACTAAGCATTAGCTTGTGCTATGGGTGCCAGACAACGGATAAACATTACTTACCTGTATACTTTTTTTTTTGTAAATACATACTTATTATACATAGAAACACCCAGACCGATACAAACAGACATGTTCATGCACACAAATGTTTGTACCGTGCGGGGATCGAACCCGCGACCTTTGGTGTAATACCCGGATGGCGGATTGTTTCTAGAAATAGAAAATATCACTCAAAATGAATTTGTTTTTTCAGGTTGACTGTGGAACAAGAACCGCTGCTGCTTGAAGCCTTCGGGCAGTGTCTACCGACGAAAAGACACGCTCTAGCCTTTCTCAAGACCTTGAACCCCAAGAAGGAATCTTGAGGAGGACATTAAAGGCAAATTTCATTGACAAGAGAAATTGAGAAAATCCTATCTAATAATGCAATACAACGATAAGAATCATCAAATCAGCTTATGCATTAAAAATATCAAATTATTAAATGACCCAACTGAAGAAACAGTAACCAGTTAACCACTACATGTTCCAACGACTATGAAAATATACAAAAAAAATGAATATAAATACAATCTAGCTCTAAAAATGTACTTACAAAGTGACTGTTATAGGTATTAGTAGTAAGGAAAGAGGGATGCCGGAATATGGCCAAGAAGTGCACACGATGTTCCATTTTATAAAAATTGCTAAAATATTCGTTCTTAATTATTCGCGCTATTTGTATGTCGCTAAAAGTTGGGGTTAATATAACAAAAATTAAAAGAAATTGAACTATTTATTAACCCCACCGGAATTGCGTCCTTTTGACAGATATGTGTAAACAAATCTATCTACGCCCTACCAGCATTGAAGTAAAGCTCAAATTCGTGTGTATCGAGCCGACCCGCGGCGGGCTCGTGTGTGTTAAGAGTTGCCACTACAGAAATATAATTTCAGATAATCGATTATAAGAGAATATCGAATATTATTACGTTGGTGGATCTTAGCTAAAATAGTGTCATTATCCTATTTATCTTTTAAATATTTTATAATCTTAGTAAAATATTTTCATGAAACGTATATTTAAGGCTGCATTATTTTATAAAACTATATTAGAATCGAATAGATCTAAAATCGAATATCGATATTTTTTTACGCAATGGAAACACTAAATTAACTGCCAATTCAACTGTCAAAGTTCAAAATATCAAAAAGTAATTGTGTTTTTCTTGCATCAACAAAGTGATCCGTTTTATTTCGTGCGTTTAACTAAACAACTTCATCATGAATACTGACTCCGACGATCCGGGTTCAGCCGCAGCAGGTAAACAAATACTTTTTACAACCTTCACTAGCTAATATGGTGGAAATCGTAGATTGTATTACTGATGGAAAATAATGAATATGCATTTACCCAAAAACACTGACTTTTTTTAAACCCTTTCTTTCGCCAGTTAACTAATGACTATTTACTCTATATTTCCATAGTACTTTCATATGTGTGCACTGTGGGCCTGCACTTCTATGGCCAGCCGGCGTCCCCCTTTAATAGATTATGCAATAATAGTAAGTAAGGGCTGACCGTTAGTTCCTCATTAGATTTTTTAAGAATTGATTAGTTTTTAAAAATAAGTGTATTTATATAATAATAACTTGTTTCTTTATTTATTATTTTGTCTTTGGAGTGTGTAAATATCTGAACTTCACAGTACATAAAAGTCCCTCATTTAGTTTATTTAACGAAAGTGTTAAAAATGCGTTTTTCACAAATATTTATTTACACTTTAACTTATGGATTATTATACAAAAAATAAAATTCAAACACTAAATATATTAAAGTTTGTACTACGAGCATTACATTTTACTGACTTTTATAAAGTTAAGTATTTTGTTTGAAGTACTATTTAGTGGTAACAGCATAGCTGGGCACCGTTAATAAAATAGTTAACTTCGTTAATCGTTAATCCGCTACAAAAAAAGTTAGCTTCGTTAAACGTTAAAGCGTTACATTTCGGAAGAATTAACGCAAGTTAAAGTTAATCGTTAATCCGTTAACTATGTGTAAAAATGCACTTTATATCATTGCGTTAGTGATCTTATAAAACTTGTTGGTTGTTTTAGGTTCTGGAAGTTCACAGGTTAGGTACCATTGTTAGGAACAAAACAAAATACTTGTATGATTCAAATAGTTAAATGTGTAATTTAATCATTGAGGTATTACTACTACGTATAGAGTGGACATCGCAAACAAATGATTGCGTCCAATTGGAGGGATTGACATTTTTTGTTTTAAAAATGGTCAAAAAAAGAAAATTAGACTGCAACTTTGTGGTCACAATGTGGGTAAGAAAATTTTTGTTCGTGATGTCATCTCTATACGTAGTAGTAATAGGGGGCCATCCATAAAGTACGTCACTCTAATTTCATGAGTTTTTGAGCCCTCCCCCGTCCTTGTCACAGGTGGTCACATTTCTGAGACACCCCCTCCCTAGTGTGACGTCACATGTTTTGCAATTTAATATCGAAAAATTATTAAATTAAAACATTTAAATTAAGTACTTTTTTATGAAATCAACATAGTATCAAATATTTGAAACAAAAACAAAAAAATAAACTAATGAATATAAAGAAAAAGGTACTCAATCATCTTCAGTCCATGGACTTTGAACCCAGTCCTTTAAATTATTTATAACTGGCATGGCAGTCACTTCACAGTTCACTTCGTTTTTCACGTCAGGAACATTTGTGGTGTCAACATCTATTTCATCCAACGCGATTAGTACCTCTAGATTTTGAAATGTGATGTCACGAAACTTAGGACCCCTCCCACCCCTTGTCACACCATGTCACACTTTGTCGACCCCCTCCCCCCCCCCCTTTACGTGTGACGTACTTTATAGATGGCCCCTAGCTAAATGAATTTTATCGTCGGACATAAGGTGCATATTCCCATTCATAAACAATAACATGTTGAAGTTCTCGTCTGAAAGCGAGGCTTGTTTTGGTGTTAAAATGTCTTTATCCGTGGAAAACAGACGTCCTACTTCAGCGCTTGAGGGTAAAGCAGTATTGTATTTAATAATTAGACTTATAAATCTTGATTCCCCGAGGAATGCAGCATCGTTGAACGAGCCTTTTGATTTCATGTCCAGCCACATTTTAACGAGACGCTTTACTCTTTAACGAGACGCTTTACTCTTTAAAGAGTTGGAGCTCTTTGGTTTTTCTATAGACTGAGTGACAGAATTAAAAAAGTCTTCCACGTCATCATCGTTGTTACTCGTATTGCTCCCTTGACTCCCTTCGCCATTTAAACTGCCCCGCGCCCGGCACTGTCTAAACATGTTTTTCGCGCCTCGTCCCGCGAAGCCGTGCGGTTAATAGTAGTAGGCATTGGATTAACGATTAACGGACTTCTGCATAATTAACGGAAGTTAACATGTCCGTTAACATTTTTTAAAGTTAACTTAAAAGTTAATCCGTTAATCAAAATGTTAACTTCGTTAATTAACGATTAACGGATTAACGAGTTAATGCCCAGCTATGGGTAACAGCATATAACATTTTAAGTATAGAAATAAAAAATATAAAATGTACTTAGGTTAAACCTTGTCTAATTGTCACAGCACCCATTTAATATACGAAATACATAGATTTCAGAAACACCCTCATAATAGCAATAGTATATTAAAAATATCCACGCAATCTATTCGTGAGGATCCAGCCCGGTGCCGACGAAACTGTTGATGAGCAGTCGGGCGTTGTGGGGCAGCAGGCGGTATACGAACTGAAAAAGATATTTAAGTAGAAAAGTTAAGTAACTGTCAGCTTAGTTGATAGATTCTTTTTATAGAACGAAACCTTTAAAAATTACCTCTGTAGAAAACAAGTGCTGTCTCAAGGGTTTAATCAGCGGTGTTCATGAAACTGTCAAGAAGAATTTATCTTAACAGTTTGATGAACACCAGATTTTGGATAGAATTTTACAGAATTTGGACCTTGCTATTGCTTTCAAGACATCGTAGGTGTGTTTTATCTTTTAAGTAAGTGTTCCGAGTAGTTTAATTTTTCTTACTGGTGATTTCCATATATGTATTTTCCATGTATCTGATCTAATGTAGTGTCATCATATTATTTTCCCACAGCAGGGCAAAGGTCTCCATCATTCGAAATCATGTTTTTATTACTATGATGGGTTTTGGCTGAATCATCACGCTATCAAAAGCGTCCTGGTGACCCGGACTGTGTTCGGAAAAACCGACACAAATTTTCCCGAGGCGATAATATTAGTGTGATAAAAACGATACTCACTCTATTACTATAGTGGAGGTCAGAAGGTATGGTGATCTCGTATAACTCTCTCCTGATAGCATCTACAATGCAATCGGCCGCATAGTCGGGCTCCACCACGTTGGCGAGCTTGGTGAACCGCACGCGAGGCCGTTTGGCCAGGCCCGTATTCACGATGGTCGGGTGGATCGTGGTAAATTTGATCTGGAATATGAATACTTATGATTCATAGAGAATACAAAACACCAGATGAGGAATCATTATTTTAATTTAAGTAAGTAAAGTATTATGTTTGCCCAGAAAGACGTTGTGTGTTGTAATTTATTCTACATATTATCACGACCATCATAAGCAATACGACTCAAGGAGGAGAAAAAAATTGAAAGTATATGGACGTCATTAGCAATCTAGGAAGTTTTGACATCTTTTTATGTCTGTCAGTTCAGTTGGTAATAAAGCTATTTTATTGACATAGCTACAAGTAAAATATATCCCGTATTAATAATATCGGAGATTTCAGTAACAACGATTGTCCTAAAGTTGAACTTAATTCGCTCCGAGAAGAGACAAAACATCAGGCTTCTTTATCAAGACATCTAGTTTTATGGTTTTTTTTTTGCAATAAAAGTCGAGACAATTCCTATCTTTTGTTATTAGTTAGAAATCTCACCCCATCGCTAGCTCTAGACCGGTCTTCATACAGCTCCATGGCAATGGCTTCCATGATTCCCTTCACAGCGTACTTAGAGCCGCAGTAGGGCACGATGTTGCGCAGGCCCATCAGTCCCGCCATGGACGACATGGTCACTATGTGGCCCCTGTTGTTCTCCAGCATGGTCGGCAGGAAGGCTTGGATGGCCTGGAACATAAAGGATAAATTGATATGTAAAAAATCATTGCTTGCAATGCAAGAGGGTTTGTTTAGCTGCCAATGAGAAAGATAATTTATTAATGCAGAAAAAGATTTTTCTTTTGAGTGAAGCTGTCCTAGAGGAAGATGAGGCATAATAATATTAACTGATAACGATCATTATTCTAATGTAAAAGAAAAGCATGGTAATATTATCATTAATTATCGTGGAAAGGTAAAACAACTCTGTCATGCCCAATTGCATATATTTATCGTAATAGTAGTTGATAAAACATGCAGATAATCCGCCTTGATTTGTTGCTCGTTGCTCGCTAAGAAAACAATAATTAAGTGCATTTGACTGGATTGACGGGTGTGTTTCGGTTTTATACTTAATTCCAGTTTCCTTTGGACAAGATATTTTTCAAATACTTTTGCAACCTTTCTTCTACAATTATAGCAATCTTACCCAAAGCACACCATGGACGTTGATGTCGTTCATCATCCTGATATCCTTCTCGCTGTGCCGGAGCAGCGGCTTGCAGGACATGATCCCAGCCTTGTTGAGTAGTGTGACGTGGAGTAATGTGACGTCATCATCCTCTCAAATGACCACTTACCCAAAGCACACCATGGACGTTGATGTCGTTCATCATCCTGATCTCCTTCTCGCTGTGCCGGAGCAGCGGCTTGCAGGGCATGATCCCGGCGTTGTTGTGAAGGATTGTGACGTCACCGACTTCCCTCTGGACTTTCTCCGCCAGCTCGAACACGGCTGCGCGGTCTGTTATGTTGCACCTGGAAACCAATTTGGAAGAAGGAACACATACAAAAAATATCTAGAGACTTTCGATATATATTGAGTATGAATGAGAGCTACACTAGTTTCAGCTGTGGTAGGCTTGCTTGGAAGAGCCCGGTCAAGTACGAGAATCAGTCCGTCCCACCACACGGGTGAGAAGAAAACCGCAGGGTTTCTGATGGTAGTGGGACGAAGTCCCGAACCCAAATGCACGGCTGCAGGTCCAGCTTGTCTGCAGTTATGGCGCGTCAATGCGTTTGAGGCTTTCCCGGAAAAAGCACGTCAAAAGCATGAGCACTGCACCAATCCCTTCTGTCCTCACGGATGCGAAGGAAACCGCAAAGGTTTAGCGAATGGTGGGACGAAAATTTTAGTCTCGAGCCCACAAACAGCTGCAAATCTAACTTCTAGCGATGACTTCGAGTCATCGCTATGAGTATAAAGTTATCATCTGATTCGAAATAATATTTTTTTTGTAAAATTGAGGCATATAAGAAGTTTATTCACCTGATTGTTAGTGACAGTTACCCATGAGAGGTTGTCATAGGGGTTGCTTTCTGAGGTTTCAAAGCTTCCTTCAAAAATATTTTAAGCCAAAACTCCAACTCACACGTAATGGAAGGCCTTCCCCTTCTCGCTCTTGATCATCTTGGCGGTTTCCTCGTTGGTCTGCGGGTTGATGTCGACGCAGACGACGGTGGCCCCGAGCCGGCCGAACCGGAGCGCCACCTCCCGGCCCATGCCATGGCCGGCGCCTGTGATCTGGCAAGGAAGTTATATATTATTACATTTATTTATTTCCATAAACATTTATGGTTAACAATTTTTGCAGGTGACACAAGGCTGAGCCTGTCCTGTGAGGATCAGTTTACACATTTTACGAAACAAACACTAATGAAACGCACATGTTCTTATAGCATAAAAACAAATAGAGGAATAATACTTTTCTTAAGAAAGTATCAGCCTATTAATGTCCCACTGCAGGGCAAAGGCTTCCATCATTTGAAATCATGTTTTCGTTACAAAGACGGGTTTTGGCTTAATCACCACGCTTGCCAAAAATGCGTGTTGCGATCACAAACCCGGGCTGTATTCAGAAAGATAAACACAAATTTTGCACGACTCGGGAATCGAACCCAGGATCTCGAGACCCGGCACTTAAACAATTAGACCATCGAGGCGTCAAGGAAGTCATGGTGATATTTTTATGTAGGTATAAAAATATTTTAAAGCAAATAAATAGTTTGTTTGAACGCTTTCATCTTAGGAACTATACTGGTTCGAATTGAGATTTTGTGTTGGCCCAATCATTGAGGAAGGCTTTATAAGCAAAAATCCTATCGGTCGAAGCGTCGTTTTTTGAAGCCATGACACCACGCTTCGACCGATAGGGGAAGAATCAGCGGACAATCCCTAGTAACACTATAAATTCTAAAGTAACTGTGTCTGTCTGTCTGTTACGCTTTCCCGGTTAAACCTCTCAACTGATTCTGATAAAATTTGACACAGACAATTTTTTTTGAGCCTGAGAAAAAAAAGGGGGAAAATTAACCATATTTGAGAGAATGGAAGCCCATTCCATGCGTTGCGTAAACGGTCCAGGTCACCAAATTATAATATGAAGACTTACTGACTAACGAAGGGCTGGGAAGTCAGACGAAGTCGCGGCCACAAGGTAAGTATTGTAATAAACGACTAGATCTGGGTATAGCCCGAGAGCTGGCAAGCATTTTTGGGGAGGTGCTTGAGGCAAGCTTGAAACTTGTCCTGTACCTCTCCTATTATATCCCAACACGAAACTGCAGACCTGGCTGGTGAGTAGCGGGGCTAAATCAACCCCCAAATTTTTAAAAGTCTATTTTTTTTTAATCCAAAAATATACTTGAGGCAATTTGCAATTTTTATATGTTGTAGTTTAATATTTACAGAATATAAAAAAAAATAAGCCAGACGATTCAGCCGGGGTTTTAACATTGCCAGGCCCGTCCAAAAATATTTTGCAAATGAATATAAAAAATGTGTTTGAGGCAACTTGAAATTTTAATAGAGTATTATTTATAACTAAAAAATAAGACTCTCAAAAAGACAGATCATTTCGGTGGGACTTTCTACCTGCCAGGCGATCTAACAAAAGACAATGCCGATTTTGTTAGGGAAGGTTCTGGCCAGTCTCACTCAGTTCGGACTGAGTTTACAGCTTTACTGCCATAGCAAATATTGTTTGTTGTATTGATGACCTCAAGAATATATATTTTCACGTTTCGTCGATGGACGCAAGAAACAAAAAAAAACAATTTCCCATAGAAAAATGTATGAAGCCAAAAAAAGTTCAAACCTGATTTACTCAGTTCGGACTGAGTTTACAGCTTTACTGCCATAGCAAAAATCGTTTGTAATGCCCTCAAGAATATAGATTACCAAGTTTGGTTGGTGGACGCTCGAAAAAAAAAGACGCCACCTTCCCTAACAAAATCGGCATTGTCTTTTGTTAGATCGCCTGGCAGGTAGAAAGTCCCACCGAAATGATCTGTCTTTTTGAGAGTCTTATTTTTTAGTTATAAATAATACTCTATTAAAATTTCAAGTTGCCTCAAACACATTTTTTATATTCATTTGCAAAATATTTTTGGACGGGCCTGGCAATGTTAAAACCCCGGCTGAATCGTCTGGCTTATTTTTTTTATATTCTTTAAATATTAAACTACAACATATAAAAATTGCAAATTGCCTCAAGTACATTTTTGGATTAAAAAAAAATATACTTTTAAAAATTTGGGGGTTGATTTAGCCCCGCTACTCACCAGCCAGGTCTGCAGTTTCGTGTTGGGATATAATAGGAGAGGTACAGGACAAGTTTTCAGCTTGCCTCAAGCACCTCCCCAAAAATGCTTGCCAGCTCTCCAGCTAGTAGAAAATACCCAAAGAATGGAATATTTGAAACTTATAAGCATGGAAAATTTGGCAAACAGACTCGTCAAAGGAAATTGGAGTTTATGATCTGTAGACTAAGATAAGTATTAAATGAACTGCATCACTGTTCGGTCGTCTTATCTTCGAGTCAAGGATCAAGAAGTCAAAAGTGTTTAGTAGTGTAGTAAGTAATCATAATCAAGTTATCGTTACAACTACCTTATAAACATTGGAAATAGGTATTTGTCTGTACAAAATTACTACTGGAGCCATACGTAATTTAATCTTAAATAATAATTACTTTTAAACAGTTTCAGACTGATACCATAATTATTTTAATCACATAATCGACTAGATACTTGATAAACACTGCTAACCTTTAATCTCATTGAGTAATTACGATAGCGAGCTACAAACTGGGTGGTACTAGAAAATGAGTCTTTGTCTAGAATACTGAAGAAAATTCATTTAAATAACAAGGTTTATGTGCATAAAGTAAATGTCTGAGTTTATAATCTTGATCGGATCAAACAATTGTCAGTTTGTTTCTCAGATCGCAAAATAGTTCAATGAAGTTGATCTCCCGTCAAACTAATGATTCTCCATTAATTTATTCTCCACCATAGTGCTTGTACACATCAATATTATTTACGGTTTGTAGTTGAATGAATCATGTTTTGCTACGCGGCGCATCCACCTCATGTCAAGAAAGATATCTTTGAGGCAACGACGTAACGATACGATGTTGACTGTGACACTAAGAGGTCGCGGGTTGTTTGTGTGAATGACCAAGTCTGTTGGTATTGGTTCTGGGTGTTTATACATATTACATATTATGTATCATCATCAGCACAATCATCATTAGCTTTATTTGCAAAAACATTGTTTAAATCCATTTCAGTGTTGGTATCTATATATTTTAGAATAGATATAAAACCACTGTTCTGATTGGTGAATCTGATAAATGAAACATTAATGTTGAATCTACCTTATCACGGAGTCAGATCAATGGTACATAATGTTGTCAGTTTAATTTTTAACCATCGATTTAATCCGTTTGTTTGCCCCGAGCACAGAAAATTGTGGCATAATTTTAATTGACGTGACGTTTGGTTAAAGTTACAATGCGATATTATGAAGCAGCCACCGCTTCGCATTACCAGAGCGGGTATGTATGTTTGTATGTAATGCAAAGTATGGCGAAGGCAAATCTAACGATTTAAATCTATAAACAAATACATAAATAAATTCCTTAGACTTAGGAACAAACCAATTGCCTAGCCCAAACTAAGCACGAAGCTTGTACTATATAAGCTAGGGAACGGATAGACATACTTAAATACTTTAATAAACATCCATGACTCGAGTACAAATGCCGATGTTCATCACACAAACATTTGCCCTAGCAGAATTCTAACCCCCAACCCTTGGTTCTGTAGCCAGGGTCTCTGACCACTAGACCAACGGGCCCGTCAATCTAACGAAATCTATGTTATTACTATTGATTTCTACAGTCCACGTTAAACATGTATTGAAATAATTTGTAATTCTCACCAGAATAATGTCTTCGGTGACATCTTTAGGCTCTGGCGGGATGATGAACCTGTATACGGCCTTCGCAATCTCGACATTGACGAGAATCAGCAGGCAGACCACCTCGTAGACCAGGCGAATTGCGACGATTGCCAGAGGTTCCTCCGCCCTGGGGAGAAATAGTTGTTTTTTTAATGTCAGAGGCTGCAAACGAGCTTGCGTGTCGCCTGATGGTAAGCAATCACCGCTGCCCATTGATGTGTTGCCGGTTTTATTATATTTACTTCCCATCTATACTTCAATATAATAAAGCTGAAGAGTTTATTTGAACGCGCTAATCTCAGGAACTACTGGTCCGATTTGAAATAATATTTTTGTGTTGGGTAGTCCATTTGACGAGTATATGGCTATAGTATATGTACACCTATTTATGCGAAAACTTCAGGATCTTAGGGTATCTTAGTCGCTTCTTACGATACGCATACGCATGGAAATTAATGGAGGACCTACGAGTACCTCGTTCATTCCAAGGTACAGTCATACCTTCGTACTATTCAAGTTCACGTGACAAAGGTACCATGGTACTACAGGTTTTTTACCCCATAAGATGTTATTGATATTATGCATATACAATAGCAGTTAAATAAAATAAAAGATTTAAACAATAAAGTTATCGCTCATATCTTTACTTATTGAAAATCCTATCAAAATATTAAGATTAGACCTCTTACGTGCAAGATTATTCTGTAATAACATTGTTATTATAGTTTAAAGTCCGACTGACCAATTATGAATCAGCCGGATTTAGTTTTTGTAAGATAAATATTATTATAATCTTACAATAGAAAATCGGTGCTAAAATTTTGTGGTGTAGGTATTCAATGGTCGACTAGAAACAAACAAAAGCTTTCATTGTTTTTCTTTAAGAAAATCACTTGGTTTTGGTAAAACATATAATTTACCTTAATGCAATGGGTACTATCGTTTACCGGCAAACGAGTAGCTATATCGAAAAATCGTACAGAAAAGATAAGAGTTTATTTACCTACTTTTTTATAGACATGCCGGATCCAAATTCCATTTTTGTTGTCATATAGTCGAACTCACTAAAACTGATCGAACTTGGCACCACATATAATCACATAGTATACTATATACAAAGTTTATAATCTATCTAAAGGTATGGATAATCTTAAACCACAGGTTCCCACCGTCTCTTGAAGTACAACTAAAGTCTAAATTGTGTTAACTAGGAGTATGACATATGCCCGGTTAAATAAAACTGTTGCTGGCTGTAAGCCAACAGTCTCCAACAGTGGAGATACCGGCGGCAGAGGTAGGAAAACTATGTTTTTTACTTTGCCTTTACGTTAGAAAGTAACATTTAAATTTTATAAATAAAAGTTATATAAAATGAAATTTAGCAGTGGCTAAGCGCGTGTTTGATTTACCAGTAGTTAGTATATAATTTATTTTATTATACTTGTTATTACAAAATAATCGTAAATTAACTACCTAATAACAAAGAGTTTTTAACACGGGTTTTTTAAATTTCTGACATACATACGAGTACGTACATAGTTGAACGAGCGAAATAATCTTCTTACCACCTTGGCACTACAATACTTTAATTGGATAGATGGATTAATGATTAAAAATCAAAATATGTAAAAATCAAAATGTAAATATGTAGTTTCAAGAATATACCGCAATTATATCCGTTTAAAAGTAATTTTATTTCATGAGTAACAGTCGCGTTAACCTAAGAAAACATTATTAAAAATCATCTTCAAAAGTTGAAGAATTTACGCGGGCGAAGTCGGCTAAGGTTTGTTTATAGATGTAATTTAATTTGCAGTCATGCAGTGTGTAACTATTACTTTATCGGTGATTTTTTTATGATTTTAGAGAGAGAGTAGGTCAATTTTTTTTTAATGTTTGTAACTTACATGATTATCCAACGTTGTGTACCGACGCACCTGTGCCGAGTGGCAACGCTATGCCATTCTCAACAATGAGAATTACGATAACACACTGATAACAACAGTTAGATTACATTAATGTCCTAAACTCATTATTACATTAACACTAATAAAATAGATCAGATGCTTTTTAAGCAAAAACGAGTTGTGTTTTGTTTCTTTAGCAAAATTTATAGATTTATTTATAACACAAAAGAAACTTTGCACGTTAACTCTTTGCGCGATATTTTTTAAAGTCCTTCTCAGTCAAACTTCTTATTAGTCTTATTCAAATAAAGATTAAAGCAAACTTTACGCGAATCATCTAATTGACATATTTAACTACATCAGTTCTCTGGCATGTTAAACGCACTACAATCGGTATCTTACTGACATAGTACTCTCAACATATACATTTGATACTAGGCAGAACTGAACATAAGTTACATAACTCCATGAACTATAAATATCCGGCGATAATTCTTGATAACGCTTGCTCTCGGAGGTCTAGAGATAATAAGACCTAGTGTCAAAAACACGATGGCTTATCACAAGTTCGGTAGTAGACTTAATTTACGTCTAAGAAACGATAAGTACGTTCTAAGTCAGAGTTTCGTCCTATACGAGTACTACCTATGTAATGTAATGAACGCCCTAGTCACAGGAACAACAGGTTCGAATTCAAAAAAAATATTTTTTGTATTCGAACCAGTAGTAGTTCATCGCAAGTCGGTTGTAGAGTAGTCCATTGCTGGACGTATGGTGGACTAGATAGGTATGGCAAACCAAGAAACACAAGGGAACACCGGCCGGGGCCCATTTATCCGGATATCTCTTTGTGGCTTCTAAACTAATTGAACCTCATAAAAGGCCATTGCTCAGAATATGCCACATGACGTTGTACGTCCCATGTCGCTGGTTTTCTGCAGAGGAATCTTTCTGGCTCTCATTGTTTGTACTTACAATGTTACCTACTTTATCTCATAACTACAACCGATAAAGCATCAGGCGCAGAACTACCTGCTTATATGATTATTTATTATACTTAAATTAGACAACTTGATTTTACGTATTTGGTTGTAAGTATTTAAAAAGAAGGGACGATTATTAAAATGTATTTTAACAACATACTATTTGTAATTAAGTAGGTTTAATTAAACTGCGATTTTATGATATTTTATTTCATTTCCTTACACTGAATGAGTTACTGTACTTTTTGCATAATAGTTACAACTACGACACTATATTAATTTTGTAAATCATAGCTTTTAGTTAGTAGGTACGTACAATTCTGAAACCACAAAGGTAGCATCGGGAATCGTACACGGTTACACAAAGTGGGGATTGTGGTTTGAATGCACTGGTGGTAATCTGAGTTTTTCAATCAAAGGCAATAAGATCCTTGTGGTTTCAATTACAAGTAAGCTCCTGTTCAATTATTCATAGCAAAGTTGAAGAGTTGCGTTAAACTAGAATATCTTTAAGTTGACACGTTATATTCATAAACAAAGAAAGAAAAGTCCCCCTTTTTATGAAAAAGGCGGCAAAACGCGTGCGGGTCGCCTGATGGTAAGCAATCACCGCCGCCCATAGACATCCGCAACACCAGAGTGATCGCCGGTGCTTTGCCGGCATTTAAGACCCTTTGTCCTCCCGAACTGAGCTTAGGCGTCCTTACTCACCAGCAGAAACACAGCACAACAGTTTCGAAGTGCGTTTTCAGGTGGAGATACTTTAATTACCAAACGAGCGGCTCATTCGAGTGTTAGTTTTACTAAGCTATACCTCTATTAAAACTGTTCAGTTAAAGACACAGAACAGAGAAGTAACAGACTGTAAAATGACACGTTACGTATATTAATTGGTACGACGACGTCTCTTTCCCTTCTTTGCACCAAATGCAAAAGACCTGGCGATAACGAAAATGGAAGTTCCAGCAAGTGTATTTTAGTTTCTCTACTAGATTGATCGGCGCAACGTCTACAAGAAAACCCATGAAAATTATTAAATAAAACTACTTTCAAAAGTATTAAAATCGCTGTTTAATAAATAAAAAAATACATAATATACTACTGGAAAAAACCTGACGTTTCGGCTTATCATCGCGGAATAATAAATTAAATCAAGATTTTTATCCGTTTAAAAGTAGTTTTATTTCATGAGTAAAAGTCTCGCAAACCTGAAAAACCAGTATGAGCAGCAGAGTAGGTAACCTGCCATCGAAGCCTAAGTTTCCATCGAGGTTTTATTTTGGTGCAAAACCTGCCCCACTGCTAGCGGTATGTATAAAAGCTTGCTTTATAATGGATCAACAGTCTGCGAATGCAGATCAAAATATCACAAAAAGTTATGGATTGCCTAACAACTTTTTGTTTAAACTGTAATTAATATAGAATAATTACGAATAATAAACGGTTAATAAAGTGCTCTGCATAACCTCTTTTAAAATTCTATCCTGATAGTAAAAATACAATTTCTTACCTTATTTTTAAGTCATTGGGAATCAGCTCCTCGAGGAACGCTTTGATAAATAAAAATATCTTTTTGGTTTGAGTTTTCTTCATTGCGACACGACAAATCACGACACGTCAACTCAAATTATGTTTACAATACTATTAAAAATAACATTGTGTCTATTTTGATTTTTTACTAGGCGTTATTTACCCTTGATCTTTGTATCTTAAACAGCCAATCATAACGTAGGTATGTATTTAACTAAATGTTTTTAGTAAACAAGAAAAACAAGATTAGTTTATAATTGTATAATGTTGATTGACGTTTCAAAGTCAAAGTCAAAGTCAAAGTGGTTTATTTTGCAATTTGATTTACATAGAAATTCTTTTGCACGTCATATCATTTTTTTACCTACCAGGTTTGTCCACCAGATATGTAAAAGAAATCACAACATACCTACCTAATTATGTTAGAAGTTGTTATAAATTGATAGTTGGAGGCATCGAGGACTACGCAGATTCGAACCTGAGCAAGGTTCGAACTTTACCTATGAATAATTGAATTTGTGCCTTACTCTTTTGTTTAATGTAATTTTGATAAATGTCTTTCAAAACATGCGAAATACTTATTATTACCTTCTCATTTATTTATTACCTTTGAAAATATGACAAGTGTTACCTAAATATAAAAAAAAAAAAACATATCATCCTCCTCCGAACGTTTCCGTGCGAGGTCCGCTTTGACCATGATCCAGGATTTAAAAAAAACATATAATACTTACTCTGTATTTCAAACTATGCCAGTTTACAAAATTTGATTTAAGATAATAATATGATAGTCCTTTTGTCGAGGAAGGCTACCTATAAAACTATGTGGTGCGGAAACCTAAAACCACGCGGACGAAGTCGCGAGCGTGTGAAAGTTTTCCCATACCAAAAGGCTTTTCCCTTGTCCCAATGACGCAAGCGTTGCTCAGTCTCCTTGATTGTTGGTCACCTTGCCGGCTTCGCTGCAGTGGCCAATTCCGCAATTTTGTTAAGCAAGTCATATTGTTTTCTTTGCGTTGAAGTTTCATATGAGAAAAGTTAATAAAATACTTTTAAGGGCCGCCAAGTTTGAGTCTAAGACTTTATTATTCAAACTAGATATTTTTGGAACCATACCTACTTGTTTCCAAATTGATTTACCGGTTATTGAATTACTTTTTTAATCGCTACAAATCAAACTGGAAGGATCACATTAATTAACATATTTTGTTATAAATTTATTTTTCTTAAATATTTAAGTGACTAATATACATCAGGATATTGCCGGTGCAAATCAAGCAATCATTTTTGTGAACAAGAAAATTTTAATACCTTTTTTATTTTAGTAAATATGTACATATGTACTTCCGCCCGCGTGGAATTCAGTCATATTGCAAACAATATTTTAGTTTTCCCTCGGGAAAATTATTTTTGTCTGGGATAAAAATACCCTATCATTTAATCCGGACTACTAACTTAATGTCTGCAAAATTTCAAGCAATCGGTTCTGTAGTTACGGCGTGAAAGCGGAACAAACACACTTTCCGATTTATAATATTAGTAAGGATTTTCTTGTCAGAACTTGGTTGATGCACTACCGTGGTACTATATTTAAGACTTCCTACAAGTTCGAGAGGGAAATTCTTTGTCACAATGAACGTACATTCTTATCCTTGAGGTGTTATTTGTCATGCATGTCCTTTGTTTTAAAAATACATGAAGGAACATGTCCGTGAAACTTAGCCAAAGTGCGTATAAGAAAGATAGTATTTGTCAGGTGTTTTTGCTTATTTTAGTTAGCAGATTTCTATTTTATTTTTTTCATTTATTTCGATACACACCACGTTGTTCTGAACAAGGTTGCAATACAGAAACAATGTGTACACAAAAAAGTGAAATAAGATTGTCGAACAAAAAGCAAAAACAATAAACAATAATCAAAACTTATGGTAACATCAGCTAATGAAAAGAAATACTGTTTATGATGGTTATTTATTTATGAAATACATGATATCCTTATTAAAATGCCGATAATACAGCGCTTCCAACATGTTTGCGGAAGCTCGTATTGACGGCTTCCCTGCATTAGTGAGGAAACGATGTGCGTCTGCGCTGGCTCGTTTGCGTGGCAGTACGAACAGCATCCTGAAGGTATTTGTTGATAGATGGGACATGCCCCTGTTGCAGCGGTGGGTTCAGGCTCACACAGTGGCCTATAAAGGCCTTTAGAATAGTAATAATTGAGAAATGTATTTTTTTTTTTATTTTATGTTATTGTAATTACTAACATTAGTCGTAAGAAAACTGTTACTAACACAATTATGGGCTCGGCCTGAAATAAATTGAATTGAATTGAAATACCTAGATGATCTAGTGGTTTGAGATGGGTTCGATTTCCGGGTCGGGCAAAATATGTGTCGATTTTTCAGAACACAAACCTGGTGATTAAGCCAAAACCCATCTTTGTAACGAAAACATGATTTTAAATCATGGTCGCCCTTGCTCGGCAGTGGGATAAAAACAGGCTACTACTGTTTTTATTAAAATTTTCCAGTTATTTATTATTATCTTGTTTAGTGATAATATAAATTTTACTTCCCTCCCCAACCGAGGTCTGGTGACCCCACTCAACAGCAGAAACATAGAAAAACAGTTACGACGTGCTATTTTCCTGTGGTCTTCTATAGAGTTAGTGCCTGATAGGTAATTATTACATTGGAGCCACACAAGAAAAACCAGAGCATTTATCATAGTCGGGACCACAGGTTTAAAGTGCCTTCCGAAGCACGGAATCATCGTTCTTATCGTTAATTAAGTCTTTTAAGCCTGCAATGTCCTTCCTAACCAAACTGAGAGAACCTACGCAAAGTTGTGGTGTTCCCCGTGGGATTCGAACACACGACCACCGTGTTTTCTGCGCTCGAACCACTACACCAGGGAGGTAGTTAATGGTAATATCATTGCCATGAGTAATGCAATGTTACCATGAACGTTTTGATATAGGAATGCGTGTTTCTCCACACGGTGCGGTGGCGCAAGCCGTTGCGATATTTGGCAACAAAGCACCTATCTATCATTAGTATATGACTACTATTTCTTTCATAAACATAGCAAATGTTTTATGGTTTCCTGCGTAGAGAGTGACAGTAGTGTAGACCGATTTAGGAAGGAAATATTCCTCTCCGAAATACCTACCTTAAATATTGCGGGATAATTACGCAAGTATTTGTACAGTTTTATTAACATTGTGATGATATGTCTAGCTCAGTGAGAAGTTTGCTCTTGACACGTTGCATTCGAAGATTTTGAAAATATTATACAACGTACAATATAACCAACTGGCACATTATCAGAAGATACACTCTCTGCAAACCTAGTGAAGCTGTTGATATCCCATCCATGGGCGGAGCGGTGGTGATCTCTTACCGTCAGGTGACAATCTTGACAATTTGCCTCACTACCTCCTCCTCCTTGCGTCGTATTCCTCAGGAATGAGGGTCGTGACCTTCAGCAAAAACATAATTATTTTTGTGAAATAAAAATTTACATATTTTTTTTAAATTCCTTGAGTAAAAATCCTAGCCACCCTCCCCTACATTTATTTTAAGTTTTTTTCTTAGGCATGTATAAATTAAGCAAAGAAAAAAATTCTAATGTAACAGCGTAAGACCCTATTTACGTATATCGATGTAATATCTAATTCGCTTGCTATAATTGGCTGCGACTCTCATATCATTATTGAAGATGACATAGATTAAAAACACATTATTGAAAGTGTGTCCACGGCGCCAAGGCCATTCGATTGACTCAATAAGCTGTCCACTTGATTGCATACCTTTGTGCTATTTTTAGGCTTTGAAGCTTATGTTTAAGAAGGTGCAATTAAAACTGGTATTAAAAACAGGCTTTGATGGTGGAAAATTACTACTGTTTGCTCTGCGTATGGTTACATGGAATAAAATGATGTTTTTTTATTTTAATTTTTTATGCAAACGAAGTAAGTGATCACCGCTGCACATGGACATCAACAACCGTACAAGGGTCGCAGATGCGTTGCCTGCATTTAATAACACAATACCCTCCACAACTGAGCTCAGGCCACCATACTCACGAGCAGAATTTTGGAGCAACAGTTAGGAAAAGCTACTTTATTGTTATCTAAGCGCTCGCCTGAGGACCTATTATGGAGTGGCTTGATTCGTTATTACAAAACTTGGAAAGCTTGGAACAATAGAACACCGGCGTAGCTATAAAGTAAAGGGTTTCGTCTAAATATGATACTCCTTCAGATCTACAAAGTGTTCCTCCAATGTGATGAAAATATGCAGTTGGGTAAATTACAATTTTCGAAAGTTATTTTGTTATACTAACAGATTAAAATCTTAGCGGGCTGTTTCTATAAATGCGGCAATATTTCCGCATTCACTTGTTGCAATAAATTACCAGAATAGTTGGTAAATACCTGAGATTAACGGTTGGAATTGCTTGTAACTCTATAATGTATTTTGTATTTCCTTTTGTTGCTATTAAAATAATATTAGCCATTTCACTTAATTTCTCAAATCTCATATTATCATTATCCTAACGCCTATCCCAGTTGCATCCCCGGCCATTACCTCAGAGGCCAGGCTTCCCTAAGACTATGATCCTGAATTGACCAGCCTGTTTCTACATACCTCCTCGACGCTCTACTATACGAAGAACTTATATTTTATACATGTAAATCTGGTTCTATATGAAGAGAACCTGCTCATATTGTTACACATTAGCCTACTCTCTGCTGAAGGTCTAAGGAAACCGGTGTCACATGTCCTTGTGATACTTTAACGAGGCTTCTTGTAAAAGTTAAGCTAAGCAAAATTACCTCCACTCTGTAAGTGACTTTTTAATTAAATTAAAAATTAAACTAAAAAAGAATAACTTGAAGTATACCTAGTTACAGAAAAATATACGTAGACCTGAATCTTTTTAATTCTGACATAGGAGATTATCCTGCAAATATGAATAATTCATCATTTCAGAATGCCCTTTCTTTTACGTGCTAAGGTGAAATGATTTTCTTTATTTAATTATGGTAAATTGAATTGAAGATTCATCAGTGCCGCTTTGAAGTTTAATTGGAATAAAAATACAATTCTGCATACTTATATTGAACTTCCAGTATCATAACTGAATAGACCCTATCAAATAAACATCCCTACTATCACTACTTTTTTTTTTTTTTTGTTTGTATGATATTTCACTTTACAGTGGGCATATCAATTATATTACAATCTAGTCAATAAAGACTAATGAGTAATTTAAATCTAACTTAAACTGCTAAATAGAGATAAACTAAGAATGTGTCCATTAACACCTTATTCTTACTGTCTCTAATTAAGGGAAAGTCACTTTGTTCTTGTAACTTTATTATTGCACTCACTGCACATTGTCACTATTCACTACACTAATTCGTGTGGTTTAGTTCTTTTAAGTCTTTTCACTATGTCCGTGGTGTCGAGAAGCTGGATCGCCTCAACATTCACGTGGTGATGAAGTCTCCGTTCGTGAGCTTCGGCGTATTGCTTTATCATGTCTGTGACGAGCTTGACGTTGAGGTCTCTGTGAAGGTCGTCATTTCTAATGTACCACTACTACTACTAATATTATAAATGCAAAAGTAACTCTGTCGGTCTGTCTGTTACGCTTTCCCGCTTATTGAAATTTAGCACAGACAATCTTAAGACCCCAAGAGACCCTTTTATTGCGAAAAAAAGGGATCTTAAATCTACGCGGACTATTTATAATACTATTACTAGTATTATTAAGTTACCTTAATAAACACGGTAAAATAAGCATAGTGATATTTTGATACTTGTATTTGTCCACAGTTGCGCAAGTGGTGTGGTAACGCAGATCATCGGCCGCGCGCGGTGCACTGACACGAGAAAGTACGCGGTACTATGCGCCTGCGCACCATTGGTCTCGTGAGATCTTGACGCTCTAGAACTACTTACTGGAAAGGTTGTGAATAAAGGAGTCCTCCACCTTACAGAAGACCACAGTGGAATAGCACTTTGTCATCATCATCATCATCGTCATCATCCTCAGGCCTCTCCTAGGGCTCTCCATTAAGCCCAATCCTCGGCGGCGCTTTGTATCTGTTGTGCTATGTTTCTGCTGGTCAGAAAGGTCGCCAGAGCTAAGTTGGGGTGGGTATAGAATAGGGTCTTAAAGGCTGGCAACGCGTCTGCGACCCGTGTGCGGCTGATGTCTATGGGCAGCGGTGATCACTTACCATAAGGTGACCCTCTTGTTTCGTCTGCCTCACTGAAACTACAGCTAAGAAAGGTAGGCTTCGTAGATGACCGTGAGCGGCGATTTTTTAATTACCATCCTTAACATTTAGATCATTTTCTACATCAGAAATGGGGTTGAACTTCTAGGCATAACACATAGTTTCAGTAAACTAACTAAAGAAAACGTTTGTTTTCTGTTCAATCACAAAAAAATCTTATTATGGCATAGGTGCACCAATCTTCCACGGCATCAGTACAACGCGCAGAAATTAAGGCGACCTTGGACTAGAAAGCGGCATGTTTCAACCGCAGCCTTGAGCATCGTTACACACACTATTGAACTTATCATACACGCTGGTCTTCTATAGCGCCAATATGTTGAGATGAAGATTTGACGAATTGCATTTCGCTTGACGACTTCTACCGCTCTTGCTTTACGTCGAGGACGGTATCAGGATTTTCAACGCTTTGTATCAAATGTAACATAGTAGGTACTATGTAAAAAAAATTGTGTTTACTAAGTTTATTTGTAAAGTCTACAGTTATTATAAATTAAACACGCCTTATGATCAGAGAACCTTGAGGCTCAAAGCGTTCCGAAATACTATGGGAAAAACAAATTGGGTAATGGCCTATCGTAGGAATCTCCAAGCATCCACGACAGATTTACCTTTAGTAATCTACCTCGAAGGGAATGCTATACAGCCAACTGATAAACATGGTAATTCATTGGAGAAAAGACTTAGATCAGTCAGGGCCGTATTTCAATTATTGCTATAAGTAAAATACGGCCCTGACTGTGGATTACCAAGGCCCATGTGCCTTTAAACCTCTGGTTTGGTCATCGCGGGGTCCTCGGACCCTGGTCTGGAGTCCGAATCTAAAGGGGAGGCTCGGGATATTATGCATTGTGGCCAGTGACCAATGAGAAGGGAGCCTGAAATCAGTGGCAAAACTAAATGCGTAAACGAGTAGTTTAATTTCCCAAATCTTTTAGGAAATCCGACCTCCAGGGGTTGTGCAATTTCCTATTTACTTGATATTTTAATACGACAGGTCGGTGAGCCCCGTTGATTTGGCCACACTCTTCGCCAAGGTCAGACACGCTATTGCGTACACCAACAACCAGTTGGGACTGTTTGGTGGTTTGTATGAATGCTATAGTATGGTAGTGTAACGTGTGTTGCATAAACCTTAATTAAATAATAATTAGATATGCCCCGATACCAGATACTATTATTTACTTTAGTTGGTAACTAAGGTAACTACGCGATGTGAAGCGACTGTCGCTTTACATTACATGACCCGTGCATAGCAATATCTAACGATTTCATTAATATGAGTACTTGTCAATTCGGACCACAATTACTCGGTATGTAGTATGGAAGTAGACCCCAGTTTCAAAGGTATGATTGGAGGAGTATGCAATTGGCGAGTAGGCAGGTTGGTAGGTACATATGTGGTTGTGCTTACAAGTGTGAAAAAGAGGAATGTTTCGAAAGAATTTGCTGCTCATGTTTTCGGTGCATAAACTATTATCCATAGATTTTTGCAGTGCCTACGTATAAAATTAAAGGCACATTCTTAAACCAAATACCTAATTAAATTATGAATTTAAAACGAGCGCTATTGACCCCTATGCTAATTACTTAATACAAAGCACACGGAAAGCCAAATAACTATGCATCATTAGTACCTAGGTACTGACTTTTGACTACCAGTCATTACCCATCATTAGCTTTTTAAATAAATCCAAATGTCATTAAACCCTACCGTATTTGTTTACGGCGCCACCGCAGCACTGAGCCAATCAGCTGTCCGCAATGGAATATTTAGAGGACCTTGAATTAAGCCAATTCGATTTTCGAACACTGACCACAGATCGTGCACCGCGAGAAACAGACAGCGGATCTGCTGCCGGCAGTTTAGTTTGTGTGCTGTTGCGTTACGAGCGGACGTCGAAACGCGCGGGCCGCGTTCGATATTCGAAATTTGAATTCGACTTTTTCCGCGGGACTTTTTTTGTTTTTCTCTTTTGTAAGTATTTGGCTTTGGAATGTTTTTTATTGTAAATTAATTATCATTTAAGACCAAAAATTATGTAAAAGTAATCAAACCGGCGAAAGATGAATTAGGGTTTGATTGGTCAATTACCTACGCTTTTCGTTGAACGATTGGTTTTCTGAATAAAAGTATTAAAATTATTGTTATATTAGATGTTATCAATTATAATCTAACAATATTAATAGCTTTTACGTTTATCTAAAGGATCTGCAGAGCATATTATTCAGATCATTACAATGTTTTTGTGGATTGGCACGTACCTATTTGCGTGGTTGCACACAATTATCTAACATACATTAGTATTTTTTGTAATCATTATGAACAATGTTTTGTAGTTTGCAAATAAATCATAGTGACGCAGTAGGTATATTTTAATTGTATCTCGATAGATAGGCACTTAATACCCGTACAACGTTTTTTACCTACCTTCACTGAGATGAATATTAAATAATGACGAAGATAACTATTCAGTATATTGTATTTAAAATAATATACAGAAAGAGTCAATTTAAAATCTAAATTAAAGGATTTTAAATGGATTATTTCTGTATTGTTTATTTATAATACCTACGAGATCGACGAAAGGTTAAATTAAAAGAAAAACATACTTTAAAAAGTCACATGCATTTTGTGGCCATGCAGATATGGATTATGAATAAAAAACACATTGCGCAATTGTTTTTTTTTTTTGTTCGATCTAAAATTATTTTTCAACACTGAAACCGCAATGCTGACAAACTCTTTTATGTTAATTTCGGAAAATCATTTTTGTAATAGGTAGGTAATCCCCGTCTTTTGTTTTCTCAAGATTTTTTTTCACTCTAAAACACTACAAATTAAATTGAATTTTCGGAAATTGAATAATTCTTTTATTTCCATTGTCTTATTAATATGATTATTATCTATTAAACAATACCAAATATAAAAAACCTACACGTTCTACGGAGCGGGTACCGAGCGCCGTGTAATTGCTACCTGCACCATTTAGGTATGTAAAAATATCTAGAAACCATGAAAAAAAGGTAATTTTATTCAAAAAAAACATTATTTTTATTCATTGAACATTGTTGTCATAGGTCAAAAGCGTCGGTAATTTGCAAACAATAAATTACCTACTTATGTATGCATATTCCCGTTAATTAGGTAAATGCACAGATTACCATACAATTATACTGATATTTACTTGAAAGGTGGAATTTTTCTTATTGTTTCACACATTGTTATGAACGGATTAAGATTCATTTTAAATATGTTTTTAGGTTGTTTACAAAAGTGATTATTACAGGTATTCGCCAGTCTGTGCAAAATTTTACCTCTTACAATGTTTATTATTATTTCGCAGGTCGTACAATGGAGACTGCAAACAAGAATGGAGGGGCTCAAGCCTTAATATCAAAAGTGCCCTGGTAAGTACATTAATTGACAAATTCAAATGCATTTATGGAGGATAAATAAAGAAGCGTACAAAAACATTGTAGGAAACAAGATATCGTACCAAATTTTATATTGTAGGATTAGATTTACAAAACATAAAAGAACCCTGATCTTTGCACCAGGGGTCGTCTGTTCGAGTCCCAGGACAAAACAATTAACAATCAGGTAATATTTTTTACGCCATAACAATCTCTTACCAATCCCTCAACTTTTAGGAAATGGTGATAATAATTACTATAGAATTATGGAGTAAACTGTCACCATCATACCTAATTTTTGTTTGGATAATTTATCATAACGAGAAAGGTTGTCAACCTTTAATGATAATACAATGTAACGGCATACATTCTGATTGAGAAATTCTAACACATAAACGAACATCCAAACTTTCAACTGATAGGGATGAATATATGTCTATGTACCTACGAAGACAATATTTCTAACACAGGTCACATTAATTAGTAAGAGGTCGTATTTTTTTCAATCAAATAAAATCACCTGTCATTCATCTATCAATCAGTTTAAACGTCTTGAAATCATAAATAAATTGTATAAAAGAAGATTTCAAGACACAAGAGACAAAGAATCATGCTAAAGGGATAGAAGTGTTATCTTTTTTTTTGTGGATTAATTTCCCTGTATTCTTCAATCTATTTTAATCCCAATTCACACTTACAGTGTACAATTTTTTTATTTTTTTTTATTAAGTAACCAATATTGTCCACTGCTGGGCAAAGGTCTTCCCTAACTTTATCCTTTCTAATGGGAGTTATATTAACTCTCATTTTGGTATGAAAAGGTCTGGTAATTTTAAAAAAGGAAGCCGGTATCTTAGGAAGGAAACAACTCCTGGTCAAAGTGGGTTACGCAACGAGCGCACGCACCGACCATTGACCTCCTACGTGTCTCGTAAATTCACCTGACATTGACTTCTTGATGTTCATGACTCAACCAAGGGCTCGTTTGGCTATTTTCTATATGCACAAAGTTTACAAATTACCATTTACTTATTTGAATCGTTAAATATGTATACATAAAATAATGTACTTACTGATTTTTGTTATGTAACATTTGGAGTTTAAAAAAAACTTGGACACAGTATATTTCTACCTCGGCTATTGCCTTGGAACTCATGGATCACTTTCATAGATTTCGACTCCACTTCGCACAGTCTTCAGCATGCAGTGTCAGACCATTGGCATGCATTTCATATCTTACGACGCCGACGTCAATCCGGCAAGCGGGGAGAAACATAACAAATGTCATTGCAGTATTTCGTGAATGCATTCATATTAATGTTTATTTAATAATGTTTGTCTAGTGGTCTCTCAAAAAAAAACACTACTAATCCCTCAATGCCAAAAGTATGTCTGCCTATTAATTAACTGCTTCTGAATGAACCTCCCTATCATCAGTGAAGCATAATCACTATGTATGTCTGTCAAGGCCAGATCGCTGGAATAATTGGATCTAATTGCTATACAAACGGTCGGTACGCACACTCATATATATAATACGTTTAGGTTCAGAAAGACCGAGATGGTTCGCATATGTAATTGATTGCACGGGACCGGCGGATCTAAGTGGATCTTCCGTTGTAGGTTTGTGTGTAGGCAATAGAAGTGTTTTTAGATTTAGTTCTTGGTTTATCTACTCGGAGTCTGATTTAGTTCTGGGGAATCCACTTGTGTCTTTGTTGGGGGGAGGCCTGTCCAGTTCCAGCAGTAGACGAAACTTATTAGCAGATAATGATGACAATATCAAATTGAAATTTTTAATTTTCTTTCTAGGTTGTTGTACACTTTTCTTCTTCAAAACTTTTTCCCAAACAAATGAAGCATTGAACCATAATAATAAAAGTGCAGGTTACTATTATGTCTATATCTATTTAAGTATAGTATATTTGTATATCACTGTTGATTCTGATATCTGTAACACAAGTGCTTAAGCTACTTAACACGGAGTCAGTTCAATGTATGTGTTGTTGTGAGAAATTTATATTTATTTATTATATTCAGTCGTTCTTTAAAGTGAGTTACTTAGGTCTTTTAAATATTCTAATAACTTTTTTTAGTATCTTAACAAAGGATTTATAGCTAACGTATGCTTTTTAAATTGCTGTCCGTCTACAGACGAAACAAAAACTACTAACAAAATCAGGACGCGGTCAGGCGGTCACAGCTCCAACGCAATCCTTCAATCAACGCATCGAATAGGCCAGTAGGTCGCTTGCAAGTGCATCTTCTAATCGCCGGTAGGTGCACCGGATACACGGCAGGGCGAGCTCGTTGCAGACGCATTTTCGACACGTTTCCTTTAATTACGCAACCTTTACAACTGCAGTTTGAATTTGAACTGCACCGCACTAGTGAAAGTCTTGCCAAGCACTCCGCGCGTGTTGACTTCAACTAAAACTAATCTTGCCGATATAGACAGTCCTATCTCACTTCACTAAGTGATAGAATTTAGTGACAATGTGGTTTAATATATCGTTCGTTGGCACGAATGGGAGGAAGAAGAATGTTCTTTTTATCAAGTGAGTTTGTTGTGTTATGCACAAATACCAAGGTAAGGGTGCACTTCACTGCTTCTTGGGGTGTCTTCAAGACTTTGTGGAGTTTATTGGCGTCAAGAGGGGGAGTCCCATGTCATAAAAGTGATGTTAAAACATTGCCCATGAAAAATAAATCTTGTGATTTGCAAAATTAAAAGTTTCGCATACCCTGAGAAGTATTAAGAAACGCACACTCTAAATCGATTAGATGAAATTGGAGTAAGTCATTGGTATTCTTTGAATTAACCGGTTATCCATTATTATTGCAAACTGTTGCTGGAAAGTCAGTAATATGCTTCTCCTACTTAGTTGCTGCTGTGATAATAGCATGACATTACACAGATGTCACTATCATAACTGCACCGATCATGATAGCCCGGAATTAACAAGAGAAGTCATAGTCATGCAACAATTTTCACCGATTTCCGCGTTGGTGATATTACTTATTAAGTGATACATAAGTGGTTAAGTGCTGTTGCTCTTCCTGTTACCTTAATCTCATAGATTGGTGGGAGTGAAATTTATCAGCACAAAAACAGACCAGAGTAGCAATTTGTAGGTGCAACAAGTGTAGGTTAAAAACATTGACGTACCTACCTAACTATTCTTTATACACCAGTTTGGACATCGACAGCAAAATCTATGCGTGAACTTGGAGGGAAGGGGGCGGATAATTAAGTGATTTTATTGTCTTTTTATCTATGAAACGACACGACACATGCTTTATTTCTCGTCTCGATATTTTTTTGTATAATGTGTAATATAGAGCGTCGTTGCATTATCGTGTATTCGCAACGAGACTCACTGGATCGTGTTATATGTTAACTCTAGTTTCAGAAACTATAGCTAGAAGTTTCAACAGTCTACAGGATTTTTTTAACTTCCTTGCTGGTTAAATGGGATTTGCGAAATAAGATACTTCAGCTTAGGTTGTTTTTGGGGTCGAAAGTTTGAATAGAACTAACACTTCTACAAATATTAAGTAAAATGTAGTCAATATTGTTTTCTTATGGTATTCAGTAGATCAAACGGGGTATTGTAAATTCAGCAGCAGATTTACAGTATATTCCTCATACATCAAGTATGAATACACGTACTAATGTTTGAACTGGTATTATCAACGAGTGGTTGCGTGTGAAGCGCATCGCTATTGCATAATTGCCGATTGCACATTAACAAGCCTATGTAATGTCTAATATTTACACATTAGAACTGCAACTGGATGAGAATATACTAAGTTTTAATTTTATAGTTATAGTTTTAAAATTATATTTTTTATTTGGTTAGTTCCTAACTTGCTTCACAATATGTAATTATTTTATTGCTAAGTATTATTTCAGATTGTATACATGTATGTGAAAAGTGTACAAATATTATTATTAAATGTAATGAATAATAATACATTGAAGCATTTAATTGAATCTTATTACAGTAAAAGCATACCTTTTTTGCGAAATACATAGCTAGATTTTGAAAGCTGCCCCGTCAAGTGAGAATACCGGCTTATCTTTGAACGAAGATGACGCATTTCTTATACTACCCTGATTTAAATCTTTGGTCACAGAATGATACTACCTATGGGTAACAATCACATTTGTACTTAACTACTATAATATAGCTAGAGAATAACACTATGTGTGCGAGAACTGAAATGCTTTATTGATAGTAGGGACGGGCCCCCCACAATTATTATATGTATGACTATTGTCTATTAGCCTAATTAAGCGTTAAAAACTCAACCTAAAACATCAACTATTAAATGAACATTCCAGACTAAACGTACTTATTAAAAAACTAACCAAGTGCGAGTATGACTTGCGAATTAATGGTTCTGTGTGATCTAATAGTAACGGCAAAAAATAACATTCATTGTTTAAGTAAACATTGTGTACGACTTCATATATAATTATTTATATGATTTTGAAATATTTAACTATGACCATCTGTGAATGTTTGAAGTTTCTGCCGGTTTTATTATAGGAAAGAGAAAACAAATACAAAAACACGTTTGTTCAGGGATTATACGAGTAGATGATATTAGTTATTAAATATATTGCTTTTTATTTTTTAAGTTAATACCGGTTTCTTTATTTATAAAGAGCAAAATACAATAGCGAGGAAACATTTGTAGAACGAATGTCTGAAACAGTCTTCCTCTCAAGTTTCATAAGATACCTACACCCTGGATACGTACGCTTTTAAAAGTAGTTTTAGTAGGTGATAGGGCCTTGTTTTTAGTTTTTACTCTTAACTTACGTTTCACAAGGGTCAATGGAAAAGGCAATAGCAAACCACTCCATTCTAATTTCCAAGAGAGTTTTCGTTTGTTTCATTTCTTACAATGATCACGACCCTAAGTAATGAGGAATATGACTGAAGGAGGACAAGGGTCCCATTGTACCCTGCAAGGAACCCTAATGACGTTGCACATTGCACCGGATTGCGATGCACCACTGAGCCTTGATGCGATCGACGCGCCTTGACTGCGGTAACTTTCATACTTGGTTTTATGAATCAAGGATGTTTTACTGTTGGCAGAATAGCACGCAACCCAATTAATGGTTTATGCCATTGAGGGATAATTCACTAGGAGCGCTCAATTACTTATATTAATATAACAACCAAGCAACCAGCGTAAGGAAGATCTTTCAGTTCATGGCGGCTATGCGGCTCGTCCGCATATGGTCATTGTAGTCCCAAACAAAGATGAAAACCTGCCAGCTACGAGGATAACAAATGCTTCGCCATGCTGGCCCCGATGGTTTTTTTAATGGAATTACCAGCAAACTCTGGTAATACGTAGCAAAATAGTAAAAACTAAAAATGGGTCCCAGAAAAAGGATGAGTCCAAGTAGTGCTTGGTTGACGTCGTGAAATATGACATGCACACTAATGGCCTGACTACACTGAATGCCGGAGACCGTGTAAAGTGGAGAAGAAAGTGTAGGAAAGCGGATCCTCGTCCCGAAACAATGGCAGAGGAAGCGACCGCGACGAGCGCTAAGATCATGATGATATTGATTGCGAGCGAGTTGACGAATCCTATCCTACTACTATTATAAAGGCGAAAGTTTGTATGTATGGATGTATGGATGTTTGTTACTCTTTCACGTAAAAACTACTAAATGGATTTGAATGAAACACAATTTAGCTTATACATCAGAATAACACATAGGATATTGGAAATCGAAATCCACGCGGACGGAGTCGCGGGCGGCCGCTAGTAACTCATAAATTTGGACTACCTTAAACCCAACGGACCGCTCTGTTGCGTTCAATAGAATGCTTTCCATGGTACTTCCCAGCGTCCGCAGGTCTCATGTTCATACACAGTTATTACTCCACACAAGGATACCACAAGTATAAATTTCTCTCAGCAACCTGATCGTTTAGTTGAGAAACCAGTCGTTACGGCACACCGGGAAGCGGCACCATGCAGTTGGGCAACCTAGCTAAAACAACATTACGTTTGCGACTGTACGGGGAATAATGAATAATTATGGCGGCATGCTACTATACTATACTAATATTATAAAGCTGAAGAGTTTGTTTGTTTGTATGTTTGTTTGTTTGTTTGTTTGAACGTGCTAATCTCAGGAACTAATGGACGGATTTGAAAAAATATATTGTGTTAGATAGTCCATTTGACGAGGAAGGCTTTAGGCTATTGGAAATTGAAATCCACGCGGACGGAGTCGCGGGCGGCCGCAACTAATGAATAATTATGGCGGCATGTTACGATGCAAGTTGGTGCACCACATGTGTTTACATGTAGAATTAACTGTATGGTGAACTAATAGTGCTAGAATAGTCAGAAATTACAAGCGACCGCACGCGACTTTGTCACCGTGGATTTCGGTTTCATCACAGATAGTTTTATATTATACTATACATAGCTTAAAGCTTTAGTTTGTTAGGTAGCGCATAAAAACTCATTTTGTACATTGTTTGCGTGAACAACATCAGGTGATTGTGCTCCCACATCATTTTAATAACACTGATAAAATAAGTCAATCGCCTAATCTAACGCTATTAATAAACTGTATATAATGGCAATAACATCATGGCCAAATGTACGCAATGAAATCTATACTTCACTACTAAAGAAATAATGCTGGAAAGTTTGTTTGTTTGAGCGCGCTAGTCTCAGGCACTAGGTACTATGAAGTTCAAATTGAAAAAAACATTTTTGTATCTAATATTTTTATATAACATATCGCTAAACCTACATGGTGGTCCAATCGATGAGTGTTGGTGTCCCGCCTTAGCCACAGATTATCGCTGGGTGGGACAACGTGTACAGTAAGAAATAGTAACTACGATTTACAATATCAGGCGAGTAGAGTAGTACACACACCAATGAAGGCTAATATAATTATTTCTTTGCCAACTATTCAAACATTATGTAAACAGTTTGGAGTAGGTAATGAATGTCTTTTTCCCTTTCTATTTATTAAAATTTACACGTTTTCGCGAATTC
Source organism: Nomophila noctuella (assembly GCA_958496325.1). Taxonomy (NCBI): domain Eukaryota; kingdom Metazoa; phylum Arthropoda; class Insecta; order Lepidoptera; family Crambidae; genus Nomophila; species Nomophila noctuella. The sequence continues at coordinate 15,822,127 of OY292482.1, forward strand.
GTCGTACAATATCGAATTTATATTAACCCCGCGTCAATATAGGTTCATGCATACCATTAATATTAGACATCACAAATTAAGTAGAAGACATAAAATAAGTTGTCATTCCCGTTTTAAGAGTGATCGACGAAATAATACATATTCATATAATTTTTACACGTTTACGAATTCCATATGCAAATGTTTACAGAAATGTCACAAGTGTCGTACCTACGTAGCTTCGAAGGTGATTTTTTCGGCGTGCCAATACTTATCATGGTCATTTGATGACTGTCTTGGAACAAAAATTCTAATCCTCAGAAAAAAACGGTACTTTACAGAGTTGCATCTAATTCTGACTGTTTTAAACATCACTTTTGCTACAGATCGTCAATTTCACGGGTTAATCCTATGAATGTAAGGAAACCATGTTAATATCTACTGGAAAATTATATGGAGGAAGCGTTTAATATTATACCTCTCATTACCAAGCGGCCATGCTGGAAATTATTCATACATAGTGTCTCTTTTTTATATTGGGAATAAGGCTTGTTCTCTAGCACACATAATACTCGTAATAGCTATTTTATTTAAGATAGTTAGGTTTCTGCAAGCTAAAACCAGAAATTGACTGGGATCCAACTATTTTTATTATCGTGCTATTAATATGCAACATTGCAAAAAAATGGCCTTGGTCTTCCTAAATCGTTGTTAATATTGTATCTAAATTAGCATTTTATCGCTGAGATGCAGCAATAAATAAATACGTGCAAACTAAAACATGATCATATTACGTTGACTATGCCTATCATATGTACGTTTTTATTAATCAGTATTCTTATCAGCTTAGTTTAACGTAATAGGCATATTATTTTGTCTCTAAAGGTATTTTTCTTCGATGAGAAGGGGTAACATTGCTACTGAAACCTTTTGGTTCTCAACTGTATCATAAGTGTTTATATTAGCCTTCTCAAGGCGTACATATATTACCAGAACTAGCGAACTTCGTCCGCAAAGATATCAGTTTCTACACACATAGAGTTTTATTATAGCTGAAAACCTTCCTTGAAAAATGGGCTATCCAAAACAAAAAAAATATTTTTCGGTTCTAACCAGTAAGTAGTTCCTGAGATCAATCAAACAATCAAGCTCTTCAGCTTTACTATATCACCAGAAGAAATAAATAATTATTAGGTAATTTTAACTGAAAGAGCAGTATGTTGAAAAGAACGATAATTTATTATTTTACAACATTTATTCACAGAATGCAGCGGATAAATTAGCTAGTATCCGCAGGAAGCCGCTACGGTTATATGTATAACTGGCACGTGAACTGTAATATATGCACCGGGCACAAATCTAGGTAACCTTGATAATAGTACCTTATGCTTGTGGTTTTTTAAGTGTGCTATTGGGTTAATTAATTACTTCAATGAAATATCAATACTTTTTTCATCCACGAGAAACGTAACGTTAAATTGAAAGGCTAAGCCAGTATGCTATATGTATAGGAAGATAAGATTGGTGTGAAAATTGGAATTTTCAGCTCATGTGGTAGACACGTGTCGACACAGCCGTACTTCTATATTTTAGGGAATGGGTGTTTTTCCTATAGGTCCTTACTTAGTGTCTGCAAATTATTGGGAGCAAGCAAACTATGCAATTCAATTACCTACTTATCATCATCCTTTTTTGTTCATAACCATCAGCGAGAAGTTTTATTATTTTAGTAATACCTACATTTTAATGATTCGGAGGAGTTGATGAACCCAACCAATTGAGTTGATGAACCCAACCAATTTTAGGACAAACACAAGACGCCCGTCTTGACCCTATTTTTTGCCAATATTTTTTATGCATGCCTACCTGTCCCTAAGGCATTGCCCCTATACGGTCGATGGCTTATGTAGGGCTCTTAGTGTCAAATAGAGACCCATCTACCTGCTCGAAACATGACGTAGTCCCTCCGGCACCATGAGAGCCGAGGAAATTGGCTGGTCACCATAGGCATATAGTCTTAAGCAGTGATTCTTACCCTTTTAGGCATGAGAGACCAGTTTGCCAAATATCTGTCTCGCCAAGGATCACCGAGTTGGTCTATTGTTACTGAAGTACAATCCTTAAATGTAGATAAAGTTTGTTAGACGTCTCTTATTTACAATCGCTTTGCGCGCCACTTGAAATAGCTCCAGGGACCACTAGTGATACACGGACCATAGGTTTTGAAACCACTGGTGTAAAAGGCTTTAAACTTTTCATTCGGTGCACCAAATTGAACGTCGACACGGGACGGAAATGCTTACTCTAATACATATTAAAATTATCTACGACCATTAACTGGGCTGCTTTCTGTTACGTAACATTTATAGACCTTTGAACTATTCGTTTAGGATAAAAACCAAAAATGGAAGATACATACCTTATCTCTATACTATTTCTGGTCCGGGAAAAAACAGTGCGTTGACCCCGTTCAATTAAGGACAAGGCAAGGGAATACCTAATAATTGTGAATTTTTAAGTTCAATTCAGTTATGATAATCTCGCCTACAAAAAATCGATTTAGTATAAGAAGTAGCTACCCCTGCAACAGAGATCATCTTAGCTGAAATGGACTATTATGATACTCTTTACATTTATAGGTAGTAAGATAAGAATAACTACTCCTTTCATGATGTTGTTCGAAAATAACTCGTTCGCGTACTTTGCGATTTTTACTTCTTACTACGGTTTGTGCGGTATGCGTCCGTTAGATTGCATGCATTTGGCAATTATAATCATACTCATTAATCTTTATTTGCATAAAACATTGTTTATATCCAGATGCTAATGATATTTTAGTGCGCAAGTTATGCGAAAATAACAACTATAGTCAATTCAACTGTTCTTTGTTTTCCGGGTTTAGCCGATACTTTTAATCTATACCAATATGACAACGCTGAAGAGTTTCTTTGATTGCAGTCGCTAATCTCAGGAACTACTTGTTCGAATTGAAATAACCTTTTTGTGTTGGATAACCCATTTATCGAGGCTTCAAGCTATAGTATAACACTATGTGTGCGCCAACCGAAATCCACGCGGACGGAGTCGCGGGCGGCGGAGAGTCCTAAAATTGGTTGGGTTCATCAACTCAATTGGTTGGGTTCATCAACTCCTCCGAATCATTAAAATGTAGGTATTACTAAAATAATAAAACTTCTCGCTGATGGTTATGAACAAAAAAGGATGATGATAAGTAGGTAATTGAATTGCATAGTTTGCTTGCTCCCAATAATTTGCAGACACTAAGTAAGGACCTATAGGAAAAACACCCATTCCCTAAAATATAGAAGTACGGCTGTGTCGACACGTGTCTACCACATGAGCTGAAAATTCCAATTTTCACACCAATCTTATCTTCCTATACATATAGCATACTGGCTTAGCCTTTCAATTTAACGTTACGTTTCTCGTGGATGAAAAAAGTATTGATATTTCATTGAAGTAATTAATTAACCCAATAGCACACTTAAAAAACCACAAGCATAAGGTACTATTATCAAGGTTACCTAGATTTGTGCCCGGTGCATATATTACAGTTCACGTGCCAGTTATACATATAACCGTAGCGGCTTCCTGCGGATACTAGCTAATTTATCCGCTGCATTCTGTGAATAAATGTTGTAAAATAATAAATTATCGTTCTTTTCAACATACTGCTCTTTCAGTTAAAATTACCTAATAATTATTTATTTCTTCTGGTGATATAGTAAAGCTGAAGAGCTTGATTGTTTGATTGATCTCAGGAACTACTTACTGGTTAGAACCGAAAAATATTTTTTTTGTTTTGGATAGCCCATTTTTCAAGGAAGGTTTTCAGCTATAATAAAACTCTATGTGTGTAGAAACTGATATCTTTGCGGACGAAGTTCGCTAGTTCTGGTAATATATGTACGCCTTGAGAAGGCTAATATAAACACTTATGATACAGTTGAGAACCAAAAGGTTTCAGTAGCAATGTTACCCCTTCTCATCGAAGAAAAATACCTTTAGAGACAAAATAATATGCCTATTACGTTAAACTAAGCTGATAAGAATACTGATTAATAAAAACGTACATATGATAGGCATAGTCAACGTAATATGATCATGTTTTAGTTTGCACGTATTTATTTATTGCTGCATCTCAGCGATAAAATGCTAATTTAGATACAATATTAACAACGATTTAGGAAGACCAAGGCCATTTTTTTGCAATGTTGCATATTAATAGCACGATAATAAAAATAGTTGGATCCCAGTCAATTTCTGGTTTTAGCTTGCAGAAACCTAACTATCTTAAATAAAATAGCTATTACGAGTATTATGTGTGCTAGAGAACAAGCCTTATTCCCAATATAAAAAAGAGACACTATGTATGAATAATTTCCAGCATGGCCGCTTGGTAATGAGAGGTATAATATTAAACGCTTCCTCCATATAATTTTCCAGTAGATATTAACATGGTTTCCTTACATTCATAGGATTAACCCGTGAAATTGACGATCTGTAGCAAAAGTGATGTTTAAAACAGTCAGAATTAGATGCAACTCTGTAAAGTACCGTTTTTTTCTGAGGATTAGAATTTTTGTTCCAAGACAGTCATCAAATGACCATGATAAGTATTGGCACGCCGAAAAAATCACCTTCGAAGCTACGTAGGTACGACACTTGTGACATTTCTGTAAACATTTGCATATGGAATTCGTAAACGTGTAAAAATTATATGAATATGTATTATTTCGTCGATCACTCTTAAAACGGGAATGACAACTTATTTTATGTCTTCTACTTAATTTGTGATGTCTAATATTAATGGTATGCATGAACCTATATTGACGCGGGGTTAATATAAATTCGATATTGTACGACGAATTCGCGAAAACGTGTAAATTTTAATAAATAGAAAGGGAAAAAGACATTCATTACCTACTCCAAACTGTTTACATAATGTTTGAATAGTTGGCAAAGAAATAATTATATTAGCCTTCATTGGTGTGTGTACTACTCTACTCGCCTGATATTGTAAATCGTAGTTACTATTTCTTACTGTACACGTTGTCCCACCCAGCGATAATCTGTGGCTAAGGCGGGACACCAACACTCATCGATTGGACCACCATGTAGGTTTAGCGATATGTTATATAAAAATATTAGATACAAAAATGTTTTTTTCAATTTGAACTTCATAGTACCTAGTGCCTGAGACTAGCGCGCTCAAACAAACAAACTTTCCAGCATTATTTCTTTAGTAGTGAAGTATAGATTTCATTGCGTACATTTGGCCATGATGTTATTGCCATTATATACAGTTTATTAATAGCGTTAGATTAGGCGATTGACTTATTTTATCAGTGTTATTAAAATGATGTGGGAGCACAATCACCTGATGTTGTTCACGCAAACAATGTACAAAATGAGTTTTTATGCGCTACCTAACAAACTAAAGCTTTAAGCTATGTATAGTATAATATAAAACTATCTGTGATGAAACCGAAATCCACGGTGACAAAGTCGCGTGCGGTCGCTTGTAATTTCTGACTATTCTAGCACTATTAGTTCACCATACAGTTAATTCTACATGTAAACACATGTGGTGCACCAACTTGCATCGTAACATGCCGCCATAATTATTCATTAGTTGCGGCCGCCCGCGACTCCGTCCGCGTGGATTTCAATTTCCAATAGCCTAAAGCCTTCCTCGTCAAATGGACTATCTAACACAATATATTTTTTCAAATCCGTCCATTAGTTCCTGAGATTAGCACGTTCAAACAAACAAACAAACAAACATACAAACAAACAAACTCTTCAGCTTTATAATATTAGTATAGTATAGTAGCATGCCGCCATAATTATTCATTATTCCCCGTACAGTCGCAAACGTAATGTTGTTTTAGCTAGGTTGCCCAACTGCATGGTGCCGCTTCCCGGTGTGCCGTAACGACTGGTTTCTCAACTAAACGATCAGGTTGCTGAGAGAAATTTATACTTGTGGTATCCTTGTGTGGAGTAATAACTGTGTATGAACATGAGACCTGCGGACGCTGGGAAGTACCATGGAAAGCATTCTATTGAACGCAACAGAGCGGTCCGTTGGGTTTAAGGTAGTCCAAATTTATGAGTTACTAGCGGCCGCCCGCGACTCCGTCCGCGTGGATTTCGATTTCCAATATCCTATGTGTTATTCTGATGTATAAGCTAAATTGTGTTTCATTCAAATCCATTTAGTAGTTTTTACGTGAAAGAGTAACAAACATCCATACATCCATACATACAAACTTTCGCCTTTATAATAGTAGTAGGATAGGATTCGTCAACTCGCTCGCAATCAATATCATCATGATCTTAGCGCTCGTCGCGGTCGCTTCCTCTGCCATTGTTTCGGGACGAGGATCCGGGTCAACATAAGACTTAGAGGAAATGTGTAAGTGCAGTTATTTGTGTAGATTATATTTAATTTCATGAAAAATACGAAAAAAATTCCAACCAAGATGGCGGACGGGCTAACGGCCATTTTGTGAAAAGTTTTAGTTCAGGAATATTTTAAACTGATTCTTCTGGTATAAAAACGCGTGATAGGGGGAAATGTTGCATGACCTTTATTGTAGAGTTGACCTTGATCTACAATGTGGTAAAATAATTTTCCCCATTTTCAGGGTAATTTTCGAGTTCTAGGGGAAAATGTCAAAACTCGAAATATCAACTTTTGGGCAAAAATTTGTATGAGGAACTGTCAAATGTCGTCTTTTGTTTCCATTTTGGCCATATTTTTATTCATCTTACTTGTAACTTTGAAAAAATTGCAATATTGTTTTTTGATTTTCCCCATACATTTTGTACTGGATCGAGCTTTATATGGGGCACGCGGCACTGTGACTTTGTATGGAAATTTTTCAAGTGTTTGAAAAATGTTTAGCGGTACTGAAATATTGTCTGTAAGGACTGTATTTGTGGTATGTTTGGTTTGTAGAAACGAATCGCTGCCAAAATCGACTCCACGTAGTCTTGTTTGCCCTACCCCTAGAGTGCAATATAAGCCCGCGTAGGCGCGGAGGGGCGAGGCGGCCCGCGAGCTGAGGAGCAGGTGGTTTGGAAGCTCGAAGCCGCGACTGAGGCTGGCCGGCAGAGCCGGCCAACAAGCCGAAGTTGCGGTGAAGAGCGTAAACCATCTGCGACGAAAAGATCGCGTGGGACCGCCGGAGCCTCGCAGCGCCGGAGCCGTGACAGAAGCCATAGCTGCTATGCGTTTACTTGCATGATTTTTAATAATAATGTGAAATATTTCAAACGTTTTTTATTGCAGACTGGACCAATACACAGAGTTATTGGTTAGTTATATTGATGACATTATCATACAAAGTTTGCACTAAAAATGAAAAGTAAAGGTGTTGAAGAAAATATTAAAAAATATCTGCGAGGCCGAAGGCCGAGCGCCGCGAGGGCGAAGCCCGAAGCGGCATAATGTGAATCAGTAGGTCTTAGTTGATGGCTCTCAGGGCGTCGAAAAAGGACTAGGAACCCGCTGGCGGACGGTCCAAGCCAGCCATGTAATTTTGCGAGGCCGCAGGCCGAGCCACGGCGAGGCCGAAGGCCGAGCGCCGCGGAGGGCGAAGCCCGGGAGCGGCCCCGTCGCGGAGCGACCTAGCTCTGGGCGCGACCGCGAAGCGGGCGCCCCGAGCTAGTCTATCTATCTATCTATCTATCTATCTATCTATCTATAATATATAAAGCTCGATTACCACTCACTGACTCACTCACTCATTCATCGGGGCCTTTTTTCGCAGTGTTGCCAGCTTCAGACTCGATTTACATGTATGGGAGTTTTGTTCGGATCGCCAATCAATCTGGAAATTTTTCTTTTTTTTTTCAAAAATCCAAGATGGCGGCCATGTTGGTGGTTACATCTCCGCAACTATTCACCCTGGAGCTGTCAAATTTTTAGGGGTCGTAGTCTGTGGGGAACGGTCGGGATTTAAAAAGAAAAATGTCAGCAAAACAAAATGGCGGCGCCGCCATCTTGGCTTGAAAATCGGAAAATCGTCCCATTTTTGCGGGGCTGTGGTTCTGGACTGGGCAGAGGTAATTTGATGGTTTTTTTTCAGTTCGGTCAGAAATATAGTCAATTTTAATCTTAGTGTTGCTAGATGCAAAAATTCAAGATGGCGGCGCCGGCGGAGGGAATTTTGTCTGTGTCAAAAATTTAGCAATTTTTTGAATCCATTTTTTTGGTGGTTGGCAACATCGGATAGATTAGGTTTTTGGCAGTTTTGGCAGAGTATTTATCCGAGTGTTGCCAGAGGGGAAAACCTTCTACCACGTTCGTAGTAGAATTTTGACATTTGGTCCAATTAGTAGAAAATGACTTTTTGACAGCTGGCCGAAATCCGAGTATGCAGTTTGGTGGCAACTTTGGTGGTCAAAGGCCTTTCGGTATTTTTTTTGAAATCATCTGGCAACACTGGGAGCGGCGGGGAAAAATCGTTTTTTAGGACTTGGTGACTTTGAAAAATTCCTGTGGCAACACTGGGCGTTGTTAGTTGGAAATTGAAACGGTATTCGACGTGGCATATGATGTTATTTCAGTGAAAAAATTGGCTGTCAAAAATCCAAGATGGCGGAGGAGCAGACGGCCATTTTGTGAAATGAAAAATTTTCGAAAAAATTTAAATTGATTTTTCGGGCTGTTGGCAACACCCTACGCGAATGTGTTGTATCGCGGCTTTGCCAGTCTCAATGACCAGTATTGCCAGGTGGAAAAAGATCTTGGTAGTTTATGGTAGTTTTCGCTCCAGGAGCCCAAAAAGGGTCGAATCAAAATACTGAATTCAGAGAAAAATCGAGGCCACGAATCCGTAGTCCAGAAGGTGTCTATTGACCTTTTGGTAGTTATATCTCTTTACGCTGGCAACACTGGCAGCTAGGATTTTTTGAATTTTTTGAGACATGGTCGACTTCCCGGACCTCTCGGGGCCATACTATAAAAAATACAAAAAAAGTAAAAATGAGGTTCGACGCTGTCTATGGTCCAGACTATGGGAAAAATACGCGCCGTCAAAAATCCAAGATGGCGGACGAGCGGGCGGCCATTTTGTAAAAAGTAAAAATTTACGAAATTTTCAAACCCGTTTCTGACGACCTTGGCAACACCTGACAGATTTGGACTGTATGGCAGCCACGTTTGTACAAGTGCCAACTATTGCCAGGTGGAAAAATGTTTTGGTAGATTTTGGTAGATTTGGCCGAGGGGCCCGAAAATGGGTCGAATGGAAATACGGTATTTGGAGAAAAATTAGGTATGAGCGATTGTGGCATCCAGGGTCCCCAATGACTTTAGAGTAGAAAATTGAGAATCACCTGGCAACACCGGGCGTGAGGAGCAAAAGAAAATTTTCGACATGGTCATCTACCAAGACCTGTTGGGCCATCTGGGTGCGGCGGAGAAAAAAAGTAAAAATGCAATTAGATCCGGTATATAATGTAGTATATGGGAAAAATACGGGACGACAGAAAACTAAAATGGCGGACGCGCTGTCGGCCATTTTGTAAAATTTTTACGTTTTCAAAACTTTCAACTTGAAATTTCGGCCACTTGGTGAACCAAACGGTTGTTTGGAATGTACTAGGCGATTGTGTGTTTCGGTATGAGGTATTGCCAGGTGAAAACATTTTTTGGAAGATTTTGGTAGTTTTTGAGCTGTGGCCCGAAAACGTCAAAAATAGAAATAACGGTTTTTTGCAAAATTCATTCCCAAGGCGTGGCAGATTGGAGGGTCTAAAATGACATTTGACTATTTTCATCAAAGTGGTCTGGCAACACTGGGAGGTACGACGGCTCAAACTTTTTCGGAAGGGGTGTCTTTGAGGATCTCTGGAGGAGTCAACATTAGCCTAAGAGGAAATGTGAAAATGCGGTTATTTGTGTAAATTAGATTTAATTCTAGGAAAAATACGGAAAAAAATCCAACCAAGATGGCGGACGGGCTAGCGGCCATTTTGTGAAAAGTTTTAGTTAAGAAATATTTTAAACTCATTTTTCGGGTATATAAAGGCTTGATAGGTGAAAATATTGCATGACCTTTATTGTAGAGTAAACTTTGATCTACAATGTGGTAAAAGAGTTTACCCCATTTTCACGGTAATTTACGAGTTGTAGGGGAAAATGTCAAAACTCGAAATATCAACTTTTGGGCAAAAATTTGTATGAGGAACTGTCAAATGTCGTCTTTTGTTTCCATTTTGGCCATATTTTTATTCATTGTACTTTTAACTTTGAAATAATAAAAAAAACAGTTTTCGATTTTCCCCATACATTTTGTACTGGATCGAGCTTTATATGGGGCACGCGGTAATGTGACTTTGTATGGAAATTTTACAAGTGTTTGAAAACTGTTTAGTGGTACTGAAATACTTGTTGGAGAAGTAAGTTAACGCTGTAAGGACTGCATTTGAGGTATGTTTGGTTTGTAGAAACGAATCGCTGCCAAAACCGACTCCACGTAGTCTTGTTTGCCCTACCCCTAGAGTGCAATTAAAGCCCGCGTAGGCGCGTAGGGGCGAGGCGGCCCGCGAGTTAAGGAGCAGGTGGTTTGGAAGCTCGTCGCCGCGACTGAGGCTGGCCGGCAGAGCCGGCCAACAAGCCGAAGTTGCGGTGAAGAGCGTAAACCATCTGCGACTTTAAGCTCGCGTGGGACCGCCGGAGTCTCGCAGCGCCGGAGCCGTGACAGAAGCCATAGCTGCTATGCGTTTACTTGCATGATTTTAAATAATAATGTGAAATATTGCCAACCGTTTTTAATTGCAGACTGGAGCAATATAGAGTTATTGGTTAGTTATATTGATGACATTATCATACAAAGTTTGCTTTGAAAATGAAAAGAAAAGATGTTAAAGGAAATAAATCTGCGAGGCCGAAGCCCGAAGCGGCATAAAGTGAATCAGTAGGTCTTAGTTGATGGCTCTCAGGGCGTCGAAAAAGGACTAGGAACCCGCTGACGGACGGTCCAAGCCAGCCATGTAATTTTGCGAGGCCGCAGGCCGAGCCACGGCGAGGCCGAAGGCCGAGCGCCGCGGAGGGCGAAGCCCGGGAGCGGCCCCGTCGCGGAGCGACCTAGCTCTGGGCGCGACCGCGTAGCGGGCGCCCCGAGCTAGTATATAAAATAAAGCTCGATCTTCTATATACAAAACTCAAAGGTGACTGACTGACATAGTGATCTATCAACGCACAGCCCAAACCACTGGACGGATCGGGCTGAAATTTGGTATGCAAGTAGATGTTATGACGTAAGCATACGCTAAGAAAGGATTGTGAGCAATTCAACCCCCAAGGGGGTGAAATAGGCGATGAACGTTTGTATGAAACTTTTTCAATTTTAAACCAATCGAGCTGAAACTTTGCATACATAAAGCTATTCTGATGTGAGCATCGCCTGAGAATTTTTTTTGATAAATTCCACCCCTAAGGGGATAAAATAGGGGATGAAAGTTTGTATGAAACTTTGTCAATTTTGAGCCGATCGGGCTGAAACTTTGTATGCATCAAGTTATTATGACGTAGGTATTCCCCATGAACGATTTTGGTAAATTCCACTTATAGAGGGATTAAACGGGGGGTGAAAGTTTGTATGAAACCCAAATAATCGCGGACGAAAATAATATTAATTTATTGTTAAAAACTTTTTTGTAAGAACTATTTGTTACAATAAGATTATTATAGAAATTTTTCTACAAAAAAATAGAGACCAAACTTAATTTTTTATATCCATATCGTTGATATTGTTTAAACAATATAAATAGTTCCGTCCCCGCTCTAAGAGATTTCTGATTTTGAATAGTATAAAAAAACAAATTGAACAAAAAAAAATCATCGAAATCGGAGCTGTTCTTGAGGACTTTCGAGTCAAATGCTTCATTGACTCCACTAATATACCAAGACAACAAAAAGCATGTGAGAGACCTTTAAACCAGGAGTTGCCAAATGGTTTGGGCAACGTTTGCAACACCGGCGCCCGCGCACCCGTATATTGCAATGTATCGCTAAATTTATTGTTTAAATACTGGTTTACTTGGAATACCTACGTCATAATAACTTGATGCATACAAAGTTTCAGCCCGATCGGCTCAAAATTGACAAAGTTTCATACAAACTTTCATCCCCTATTTTATCCCCTTAGGGGTGGAATTTATCAAAAAAAATTCTCAGGCGATGCTCACATCAGAATAGCTTTATGTATGCAAAGTTTCAGCTCGATTGGTTTAAAATTGAAAAAGTTTCATACCAACGTTCATCGCCTATTTCACCCCCTTGGGGGTTGAATTGCTCACAATCCTTTCTTAGCGTATGCTTACGTCATAACATCTACTTGCATACCAAATTTCAGCCCGATCCGTCCAGTGGTTTGGGCTGTGCGTTGATAGATCACTATGTCAGTCAGTCACCTTTGAGTTTTGTATATAGAAGATCGAGCTTTATTTTATATACTAGCTCGGGGCGCCCGCTACGCGGTCGCGCCCAGAGCTAGGTCGCTCCGCGACGGGGCCGCTCCCGGGCTTCGCCCTCCGCGGCGCTCGGCCTTCGGCCTCGCCGTGGCTCGGCCTGCGGCCTCGCAAAATTACATGGCTGGCTTGGACCGTCCGTCAGCGGGTTCCTAGTCCTTTTTCGACGCCCTGAGAGCCATCAACTAAGACCTACTGATTCACTTTATGCCGCTTCGGGCTTCGGCCTCGCAGATTTATTTCCTTTAACATCTTTTCTTTTCATTTTCAAAGCAAACTTTGTATGATAATGTCATCAATATAACTAACCAATAACTCTATATTGCTCCAGTCTGCAATTAAAAACGGTTGGCAATATTTCACATTATTATTTAAAATCATGCAAGTAAACGCATAGCAGCTATGGCTTCTGTCACGGCTCCGGCGCTGCGAGACTCCGGCGGTCCCACGCGAGCTTAAAGTCGCAGATGGTTTACGCTCTTCACCGCAACTTCGGCTTGTTGGCCGGCTCTGCCGGCCAGCCTCAGTCGCGGCGACGAGCTTCCAAACCACCTGCTCCTTAACTCGCGGGCCGCCTCGCCCCTACGCGCCTACGCGGGCTTTAATTGCACTCTAGGGGTAGGGCAAACAAGACTACGTGGAGTCGGTTTTGGCAGCGATTCGTTTCTACAAACCAAACATACCTCAAATGCAGTCCTTACAGCGTTAACTTACTTCTCCAACAAGTATTTCAGTACCACTAAACAGTTTTCAAACACTTGTAAAATTTCCATACAAAGTCACATTACCGCGTGCCCCATATAAAGCTCGATCCAGTACAAAATGTATGGGGAAAATCGAAAACTGTTTTTTTTATTATTTCAAAGTTAAAAGTACAATGAATAAAAATATGGCCAAAATGGAAACAAAAGACGACATTTGACAGTTCCTCATACAAATTTTTGCCCAAAAGTTGATATTTCGAGTTTTGACATTTTCCCCTACAACTCGTAAATTACCGTGAAAATGGGGTAAACTCTTTTACCACATTGTAGATCAAAGTTTACTCTACAATAAAGGTCATGCAATATTTTCACCTATCAAGCCTTTATATACCCGAAAAATGAGTTTAAAATATTTCTTAACTAAAACTTTTCACAAAATGGCCGCTAGCCCGTCCGCCATCTTGGTTGGATTTTTTTCCGTATTTTTCCTAGAATTAAATCTAATTTACACAAATAACCGCATTTTCACATTTCCTCTTAGGCTAATGTTGACTCCTCCAGAGATCCTCAAAGACACCCCTTCCGAAAAAGTTTGAGCCGTCGTACCTCCCAGTGTTGCCAGACCACTTTGATGAAAATAGTCAAATGTCATTTTAGACCCTCCAATCTGCCACGCCTTGGGAATGAATTTTGCAAAAAACCGTTATTTCTATTTTTGACGTTTTCGGGCCACAGCTCAAAAACTACCAAAATCTTCCAAAAAATGTTTTCACCTGGCAATACCTCATACCGAAACACACAATCGCCTAGTACATTCCAAACAACCGTTTGGTTCACCAAGTGGCCGAAATTTCAAGTTGAAAGTTTTGAAAACGTAAAAATTTTACAAAATGGCCGACAGCGCGTCCGCCATTTTAGTTTTCTGTCGTCCCGTATTTTTCCCATATACTACATTATATACCGGATCTAATTGCATTTTTACTTTTTTTCTCCGCCGCACCCAGATGGCCCAACAGGTCTTGGTAGATGACCATGTCGAAAATTTTCTTTTGCTCCTCACGCCCGGTGTTGCCAGGTGATTCTCAATTTTCTACTCTAAAGTCATTGGGGACCCTGGATGCCACAATCGCTCATACCTAATTTTTCTCCAAATACCGTATTTCCATTCGACCCATTTTCGGGCCCCTCGGCCAAATCTACCAAAATCTACCAAAACATTTTTCCACCTGGCAATAGTTGGCACTTGTACAAACGTGGCTGCCATACAGTCCAAATCTGTCAGGTGTTGCCAAGGTCGTCAGAAACGGGTTTGAAAATTTCGTAAATTTTTACTTTTTACAAAATGGCCGCCCGCTCGTCCGCCATCTTGGATTTTTGACGGCGCGTATTTTTCCCATAGTCTGGACCATAGACAGCGTCGAACCTCATTTTTACTTTTTTTGTATTTTTTATAGTATGGCCCCGAGAGGTCCGGGAAGTCGACCATGTCTCAAAAAATTCAAAAAATCCTAGCTGCCAGTGTTGCCAGCGTAAAGAGATATAACTACCAAAAGGTCAATAGACACCTTCTGGACTACGGATTCGTGGCCTCGATTTTTCTCTGAATTCAGTATTTTGATTCGACCCTTTTTGGGCTCCTGGAGCGAAAACTACCATAAACTACCAAGATCTTTTTCCACCTGGCAATACTGGTCATTGAGACTGGCAAAGCCGCGATACAACACATTCGCGTAGGGTGTTGCCAACAGCCCGAAAAATCAATTTAAATTTTTTCGAAAATTTTTCATTTCACAAAATGGCCGTCTGCTCCTCCGCCATCTTGGATTTTTGACAGCCAATTTTTTCACTGAAATAACATCATATGCCACGTCGAATACCGTTTCAATTTCCAACTAACAACGCCCAGTGTTGCCACAGGAATTTTTCAAAGTCACCAAGTCCTAAAAAACGATTTTTCCCCGCCGCTCCCAGTGTTGCCAGATGATTTCAAAAAAAATACCGAAAGGCCTTTGACCACCAAAGTTGCCACCAAACTGCATACTCGGATTTCGGCCAGCTGTCAAAAAGTCATTTTCTACTAATTGGACCAAATGTCAAAAATCTACTATGAACAAGGTAGAAGGTTTTCCCTTCTGGCAACACTCGAATAAATACTCCACCAAAACTGTAAAGAACCAAATCTATCCGATGTTGCCAACCACCAAAAAAATCGATTCAAAAAATTGCAAAATTTTTGACACAGACTAAATCGTCTCTGCTGGCGCCGCCATCTTGAATTTTTGCACCTGGCAACACTAAGATGAAAATTGACTATATTTGTAAGCAATAAGAAAAAAAACAACAAATTATCTCTGCCCCGTCCAGAGACACAGCCCCGCAAAAAGGGGTCGATTTTCCGATTTTCAAGCCAAGATGGCGGCGCCGCCATTTTGTTTTTCTGACATTTTTCTTTTTAAATCCCGACCGTTCCCCACAGACTACGACCCCTAAAAATTTGACAGCTCCAGGGTGAATAGTTGCGGAGATGTAACCACCAACATGGCCGCCATCTTGGATTTTTGAAAAAAAAAAGAAAAATTTCCAGATTGATTGGCGATCCGAACAAAACTCCCATACATTGTTTTCGAGTCTGAAGCTGGCAACACTGCGAAAAAAGGCCCCGATGAGTCAGTGAGTGAGTGAGTGAGTGGTAATCGAGCTTTATATAGTATAGACTAGCTCGGGGCGCCCGCTACGCGGTCGCGCCCAGAGCTAGGTCGCTCCGCGACGGGGCCGCTCCCGGGCTTCGCCCTCCGCGGCGCTCGGCCTTCGGCCTCGCCGTGGCTCGGCCTACGGCCTCGCAAAATTACATGGCTGGCTTGGACCGTCCGTCAGCGGGTTCCTAGTCCTTTTTCGACGCCCTGAAAGCCATCAACTAAGACCTACTGATTCACTTTATGCCGCTTCGGGCTTCGCCCTCGCGGCGCTCGGCCTTCGGCCTCGCAGATTTATTTGCTTTAACACCTTTTCTTTTCATTTTCAAAGCAAACTTTGTATGATAATGTCATCAATATAGGTAACTAACCAAAAACTCTATATTGCTCCAGTCTGCAATTAAAAACGTTTGAAATATTTCACATTATTATTTAAAATCATGCAAGTAAACGCATAGCAGCTATGGCTTCTGTCACGGCTCCGGCGCTACGGGGCTCCGGCGGTCCCACGCGATCTTTTCGTCGCAGATGGTTTACGCTCTTCACCGCAACTTCGGCTTGTTGGCCGGCTCTGCCGGCCAGCCTCAGTCGCGGCTTCGAGCTTCCAAACCACCTCCTCCTCAGCTCGCGGGCCGCCACGCCCCTCCGCGCCTACGCAGGCTTATATTGCACTCTAGGGGTAGGGCAAACAAAACTACGTGGAGTCGGTTTTGGCAGCGATTCGTTGCTACAAACCAAACTACCACAAATACAGTCCTAACAGACAATATTTCAGTACCGCTAAACATTTTTCAAACACTTGTAAAATTTCCATACAATGTTACCGTGCCCCATATAAAGCTCTATCTCCAGTACAAAATGTATGGGGAAAATCGAAAACTTTTTTTTTAATATTTCAAAGTTAAAAGTAAAATGAATAAAAACATGGCCAAAATGGAAACAAAAGACGACATTTGACAGTTCCTCATACAATTTTTTGTCCAAAAGTTGATACTTCGAGTTTTGACATTTTCCCCTAAAACTCGAAAATTACCCTGAAAATGGGGTAAATTATTTTACCACATTGTAGATCATAGTCTGTTCTTCAATAAAGGTCATGCAATATTTTCCCCTATCACGCCTTTATCTACCCGAAAAATCAGTTAAAAATATTTCTCAACTAAAACTTTTCACAAAATGGCCGCTAGCCCGTCCGCCATCTTGGTTGGAATTTTTTCCGTATTTTTCCTAGAATTAAATCTAATCTACACATATAACCGCATTTTCACATTTCCTCTTAAGCCAATGTTGACACCTCCAGAGATCCTCAAAGACACCCCTTCCGAAAAAGTTTGAGCCGTCGTACCTCCCAGTGTTGCCAGACCACTTTGATGAAAATAGTCAAATGTCATTTTAGACCCTCCAATCTACCACGCCTTGGAAAAGAATTTTGCGAAAAACCGTTATTTCTATTTTCGACGTTTTCGGGCCACAGCTCCAAAACTACCAAAATCTTCCAAAATATTTTTTCACCTGGCAATACCTCATACTAAAACACACAAACGCCTAGTACATTTCAAACCACCGTTTGGTTCACCAAATGGCTGAAATTTCAAGTTGAAAGTTTTGAAAACGTGAAAATTTCACAAAATGGCCGACAGCGCGTCCGCCATCTTGGTTTTCTGTCGTCCCGTATTTTTCCCATATACAACATTATATACCGGATCAAACTGCATTTTTACTTTTTTCCTCCGCCGCACCCAGTTGGCCAAACAGGTCTTGGTAGATGACCATGTCGAAAATTTTCTTTTGCGCCTCACGCCCGGTGTTGCCAGGTGATTCTCAATTTTCTACCCTAACTTCATTGGGAACTCTAGATGCCACAATCGCTCGTACTCAATTTTTCCCCAAATACCGTATTTCCATTCGACCCATTTTCGGGCCCCTCGGCCAAATCTACCAAAATCTACCAAAACGTTTTTCCATCTGGCAATAGTTGGCACTTGTACAAACGTGACCGCTATACAAGCCAACTCTGCCAGGTGTTGCCAAGGCCGTCAAAAACGGGTTTGAAATTTTCGAAATTTTTTACTTTTTACAAAATGGCCGCCCGCTCGTCCGCCATTTTGGATTTTTGACAGCGCGTATTTTTCCTATAGTCTGGACCATAGACAGCGTCGAACCTCATTTTTACTTTTTTTGTATTATTTATAGAAAAGCCCCGAGAGGTTCGGGAAGTCGACCATGTCCCAAAAAAATCAAAAAATCACCACTCCCAGTGTTGCCAGCGTACAGAGATAAAACTACCAAAAGGTCAATAGACACCTTCCGGACTAAAGATTCGTGGCCTCGATTTTTCGCTGAATCAGCTATTTAGATTCGACCCTTTTTTGGCCCCTGGAGCGAAAACTACCAAAAACTACCAAGATATTTTCCCACCTGGCAATACCAACCATTGAGACTGGCAAAGTCGCCATACAACACATTCACGTAGGGTGTTGCCAACTGCCCGAAAAATCAATATCAATTTTTTCAAAAATTTTTCATTTCACAAAATGGCCGTCTGGTCCTCCGCCATCTTGAATTTTTGACAGATAATTTTTTTGCTAAAACAACATCATATGCCACGTCGAATACCGTTTCAATTTCCAACCAACAACGCCCAGTGTTGCCACAGGAATTTTTCAAAGTCACCAAGTCCGAAAAATCGTTTTTTCCCCGCCGCTCCCAGTGTTGCCAGATGATTTCAAAAAAAATACCGAAAGGCCTTTGACCACCAAAGTTGCCACCAAACTGCATACTCGGATTTCGGCCAGCTGTCAAAAAGTCATTTTCTACTAATAGGACCAAATGTCAAAAATCTACTACGAACGTGGTAGAATGTTTTCCCTTCTGGCAACTCTCGGATAAATTCTCCACCAAAACTGTAAAAAACCAAATCTGACCAGTGTTGCCATCCGCCAAAAAAATGGATTCAAAAAATTGCAAAATTTTTGACACAGGCAAAATCGTCTCTGCCGGCGCCGCCATTTGGTATTTTTGCATCTAGCAACACTGGGATTAAAATTGACTATATTTCTGACGAAACACAAATAACAGAAAAAAATTATCTCTGCCCAGTCCAGAGACACGGCACCGCAAAAAGGGGTCGATTTTCCGATTTTCAAGCCAAGATGGCGGCGCCGCCATTTTGTTTTTCTGACATTTTTCTTTTTCAATCCCAACCGTTCCCCAAAGACTACGACCCCTAAAAATTTGACAGCTCCAGAGGCTATGGCTTTGGAGATACGACCACCAACATGGCCGCCATCTTGGATTTTTGAAAAAAAAAAGAAAAATTTCCAGATTGATTGGCGACCCGAACAAAACTCCCATACATCAGTTTCGAGTCTGAAGCTGGCAACACTGCGAAAAAAGGCCCCGATGAGTCAGTGAGTGAGTGGTAATCGAGCTTTATATATTATAGATAGAAGATAGATAGATAGATAGATAGATAGATAGATAGATAGACTAGCTCGGGGCGCCCGCTTCGCGGTCGCGCCCAGAGCTAGGTCGCTCCGCGACGGGGCCGCTCCCGGGCTTCGCCCTCCGCGGCGCTCGGCCTTCGGCCTCGCCGTGGCTCGGCCTGCGGCCTCGCAAAATTACATGGCTGGCTTGGACCGTCCGCCAGCGGGTTCCTAGTCCTTTTTCGACGCCCTGAGAGCCATCAACTAAGACCTACTGATTCACATTATGCCGCTTCGGGCTTCGCCCTCGCGGCGCTCGGCCTTCGGCCTCGCAGATATTTTTTAATATTTTCTTCAACACCTTTACTTTTCATTTTTAGTGCAAACTTTGTATGATAATGTCATCAATATAACTAACCAATAACTCTGTGTATTGGTCCAGTCTGCAATAAAAAACGTTTGAAATATTTCACATTATTATTAAAAATCATGCAAGTAAACGCATAGCAGCTATGGCTTCTGTCACGGCTCCGGCGCTGCGAGGCTCCGGCGGTCCCACGCGATCTTTTCGTCGCAGATGGTTTACGCTCTTCACCGCAACTTCGGCTTGTTGGCCGGCTCTGCCGGCCAGCCTCAGTCGCGGCTTCGAGCTTCCAAACCACCTGCTCCTCAGCTCGCGGGCCGCCTCGCCCCTCCGCGCCTACGCGGGCTTATATTGCACTCTAGGGGTAGGGCAAACAAGACTACGTGGAGTCGATTTTGGCAGCGATTCGTTTCTACAAACCAAACATACCACAAATACAGTCCTTACAGACAATATTTCAGTACCGCTAAACATTTTTCAAACACTTGAAAAATTTCCATACAAAGTCACAGTGCCGCGTGCCCCATATAAAGCTCGATCCAGTACAAAATGTATGGGGAAAATCAAAAAACAATATTGCAATTTTTTCAAAGTTACAAGTAAGATGAATAAAAATATGGCCAAAATGGAAACAAAAGACGACATTTGACAGTTCCTCATACAAATTTTTGCCCAAAAGTTGATATTTCGAGTTTTGACATTTTCCCCTAGAACTCGAAAATTACCCTGAAAATGGGGAAAATTATTTTACCACATTGTAGATCAAGGTCAACTCTACAATAAAGGTCATGCAACATTTCCCCCTATCACGCGTTTTTATACCAGAAGAATCAGTTTAAAATATTCCTGAACTAAAACTTTTCACAAAATGGCCGTTAGCCCGTCCGCCATCTTGGTTGGAATTTTTTTCGTATTTTTCATGAAATTAAATATAATCTACACAAATAACTGCACTTACACATTTCCTCTAAGTCTTATGTTGACCCCTCCAGAGATCCTCAAAGACACCCCTTCCGAAAAAGTTTGAGCCGTCGTACCTCCCAGTGTTGCCAGACCACTTTGATCAAAATAGTCAAATGTCATTTTAAACCTTCCAATCTGCCACGCCTTGGGAATGAATTTTGCAAAAAACCGTTATTTCTATTTTCGACGTTTTCGGGCCACAGCTCAAAAACTACCAAAATCTTCCAAAAAATGTTTTCACCTGGCAATACCTCATACCGAAACACACAATCGCCTAGTACATTCCAAACAACCGTTTGGTTCACCAAGTGGCCGAAATTTCAAGTTGAAAGTTTTGAAAACGTAAAAATTTTACAAAATGGCCGCCAGCGCGTCCGCCATTTTGGTTTTCTGTCGTCCCGTATTTTTCCCATATACTACATTATATACCGGATCTAATTGCATTTTTACTTTTTTTCTCCGCCGCACCCAGATGGCCCAACAGGTCTTGGTAGATGACCATGTCGAAAATTTTCTTTTGCTCCTCACGCCCGGTGTTGCCAGGTGATTCTCAATTTTCTACTCTAAAGTCATTGGGGACCCTGGATGCCACAATCGCTCATACTTAATTTTTCTCAAAATACCGTATTTCCATTCGACCCATTTTCGGGCCCCTCGGCCAAATCTACCAAAATCTACCAAAACATTTTTCCACCTGGCAACAGTTGGCACTTGTACAAACGTGGCCGCTATACAAGCCAACTCTGTCAGGTGTTGCCAAGGTCGTCAAAAACGGGTTTGAAAATTCCGAAAATTTTTATTTTTTACAAAATGGCCGCCCGCTCGTCCGCCATCTTGAATTTTTGACAGCGCGTATTTTTTCCGTAATCTGGACCATAGACAGCGTCGAACCTCATTTTTACTTTTTTTGTATTTTTTATAGTTTGGGCCAGGGAGGTCCGCGAAGTCGACCATGTCCCAAAAAATTCAAAAAATCCTCACTGCCAGTGTTGCCAGCGTAAAGAGACAAAACTACCAAAAGGTCAATAGACACCCTCCAGACTACAAATTCGTGGCCTCGATTTTCCCCTGAATTCCGTATTTCGATTCGACCCTTTTTGGGCCCCTGGAGCGAAAACTACCAAAATCTACTAAGATTTTTTTTCACCAGGCAATACTTCGTACCAAGACTCGCAATGCCACTGTACAACACATAAGAGTAGAGTGTTGCCAACAACCCGAAAAATAAATTTGATTTTTTTCGAAAATTTTTCATTTCACAAAATGGCCGCCTACGCGTCCGCCATCTTGGATTTTTGACAGCCAATTTTTTTACTGAAACTACATCATGTCCCACGTCAAATACCGTTTCAATTTCCAACCAGCAACGCACAGTGTTGCCAGGGGAATTTTTCAAAGCCACCAAGTCCGAAAAATCGATTTTTCCCCGCCGCTCCCAGTGTTGCCAGATGATTTCAAAAAAAATACCCAAAGGTCCTTCACTACCAAAGGGGCCACCAAACTGCATACTCGGATTTCGGCCAGCTGTCAAAAAGTCATTTTCTACTAATTGGACCAAATGTCAAAAATCTACTATGAACGTGGTAGAAGGTTTTCCCTTCTGGCAACATTCGGATAAATACTCTACCAAAACTGCTAAAAACCAAATCTATCCGATGTTGCCAACCACCAAAAAAATGGATTCAAAAAATTGAAAAATTTTTGACACAGACAAAATATTCTCTACCGGCGCCGCCATCTTGAATTTTTGCACCTGGCAACACTAAGATTAAAATTGACTATATTTGTAAGCAATAAGAAAAAAAAACAACAAATTATATCTGCCCCGTCCAGAGACACAGCCCCGCAAAAAGGGGTCGATTTTCCGATTTTCAAGCCAAGATGGCGGCGCCGCCATTTTGTTTTTCTGACATTTTTCTTTTTAAGCCCCAACCGTTCCCCGCAGACTACGACCCCTGAAAATTTGACAGCTCCAGAGGCTATAGTTAGGGAGATGCGACCACCAACATGGCCGCCATCTTGGAGTTTTGGAAAAAAAAAGAAAAATTTCCAGATTGATTGGCGATCCGAACAAAACTCCCATACATGTGAATCGAGTCGGAAGCTGGCAACACTGCGAAAAATGGCCCCGATGAGTCAGTGAGTGAGTGAGTGAGTGGTAATCGAGCTTTATATAGTATAGATAGATAGATAGATAGATAGATAGATAGATAGATAGATAGATAGATATAGATTTGAGTTTTATATTTATAGATTGTTTATAACATACATTAATATATTTACAAGTTTTTAATGGATATTGTATAGGAGATTTTTTTCTTGTGTATAAACTATATCGTAGATATCGTTTAAACAATATAAATAGTTCCGTCCCCGCTCTAAGAGGTTTCTGATTTTGAATAGTATAAAAAAACAAATTTAACAAAAAAAAAATCATCGAAATCGGAGCTGTTCTTGAGGACTTTCTAAGATTGCCTGTTTTATGTATTCATTGACTCCACTATATGGACTAGGCTACGATAACAATATCCATATATGTACTAAAATACTTAAGCTGAAGAGTGTCTTGTTTGCTTGTTTTTTATATTTTTGATTTGGATTGTCCATTTGTATTAGAAGACTTTAAGCTATACATAGTATGACACCATGTGTACGGAAACCGAAATGGGCGGCCGCTTGTGTCTTAATGAAAATTAACATACTAGATTTATCGAACAACTCTATTTCTAACATTTTCATCATCACAATTTTAAAAAGCAATTCCTGTTTTATCATTCAATATAATATAATAAATTGTTAGATGAAGTATGTTAAAGATACAAACGCGACTTCGCATAACAATTCTACAATTTGTTTGTTTATTTATTACACGGGTACCCAAATGTTCTGAATGTGTTATAAATCTCTTGCATCACTTACATCAATTTAAAAAACGCGTAATAATTTTGTTCCTATAATTTATAATGATAACCATCTTAAAATGTTAAATTGCGGATTTAAGGCCGGATTGATATATACCAGACCAGACAGCTGATAGCATATAATTAAATCTGTCTGTTGTACTAGGTAACACAATTTGAAATACCACGACAATTAACAATTTTCTTGACTCGATTCGAATTTCCAAATATTTTCATGCTCTTGCGCGCCTTGAATGTTTCCACAGACATATTAAAGTATGCTTATATGCCTGTCTGTGATCTTTTAGCTCTCGAAACTTCTCGCAAGTGTTTCGAAAAGTTGTCCTTCGTCAAAACATTTGGAAGTATTTGTTGCGATATAAACATTGAATGTAGATTACACCGCCTTACCGGTTTATTAAGAAACACAGCTAAGCGATTATCAGTAAGACAACCGCTCTGGTGGGATTAATCTATATGTAAAAGTAATACTTTCATTACTTATCTTACCCGAACATTAATAGTTTTCTTTAGTGCACTATATAGAGTTTTTTTTATCTTAAAGTCTTAATTTGGTCCCAAATAAAGTAAAACGAATGGCAGCGCTAGTGTGTGGCCCTAACGCTCCTATTTCTTCAACAAATAAAACTGTTATCTATTAGCTCGGGAAAGAACTAAGTACTAGGTATTCCTTGTACAAAAAAAATATTAGTTCATATATCTTTTCGTATAAGCTGTGGTTGGGATTACTCGAATTACAAGTTTCCAAGTTTAACGCTAAGACTAAAAGACGCGGTCACGGTCACTCGCCAAACTGGTTGTGTGAACATCGCCTTTGACGTCACATCTTGCGCTTTTAAGCTGGTTTTACTGCCAGTGGCTCACGTATTAGCAATGGCATACACTGACTGTTTTCTTTGAGATATTTTAAACATATGTTTATAGATTCGTCATCTCTGTCCGTCTGTCTGTCTGTCCGCCAGTCTGTCACAGTCACTTTTTTTAAAAGAACAGTAGGCCTCCTTCTTCCTAGGGGTCCGTTTTGACCATGATTCAGGATTTGGCGAGTCTGGTTATTACAGTGAAGCGACTGTCATCAGACCTTCGTAACCCTTCAAGGGGAACCAGACAGATTGGATCATAGTTACACATTCGCTATCGCAATCGTCGCGACTTTTACTCGTATCTTCGTCCCGTTTACAAAGATATGTAATTCGTGTGCGGGATGGAGAAGTGTTGATCTATCATCTGATCCCTCTACGGTTCTTTTCATAGCTTTTGTTTCTCACCGACCTATCAGGTTGTGAGAGTAGCGAGAATTGTCATTGCTAGCCGACTAGTACTATACTCGTACTTTCGACCATTGTATACCTTAATTATTGGCTCCTGCAGCTAAATTTTGTAAATAATTTTTACTTTTTTTCTAGATGTACCATAACTGTACACGTTCATAAAAATCATACTATGCTGAAATGAAGAAGATGATATTCGTGTCGTTACTTTAGCCAGGTCATTGTCGTGTCACGGTCATCGACTGGTTAAAAAGTGTCGACATGCAATGTCGAGACATTGGATTTTGGTTTGTCTAGAAGATTCAAAACGTCCTATAGTAACCACGTTGGGCAGGGGTTTGCCGAGTAGGTATTATGCCGGCCTAGAATGGATATTTTAATAAATTACGACTAGTACTCTTGATTTAATTGTTTTTCTCGCGAGTTTCTTACAAATATACTCTCAGGCAAAACTAGAAGCGACTAAAGGACACTACGGGGGATGGGCAGCAGCTAGCATTCCCCTCTGTTTTATCGTACACTATACTACGATCCATCAATCCGGTTTCCCAAAGTTGTGACTGTGAGCATCATCACTTATATAGTTTGGTTTCGGTCACAAAACTTAGGGATTGTAACAATAGGTTGCGAAAATGTACCTCAACTGTTAATTCTGTTGTGCGATCTCAATACATAATACCAAACCATTTTGCGCGAATTGCCAGTAAATTACCAGAGAAAATCGAAGAGGTCAAGATCTTTTGCAAGTTGTATTAAGTATAAATGATGTAGTAAATAGGTTCTAATTTCAGGAAGCAATTACCGGTAATGTTCACACTGAGCGCGCAATATGTTCTGTGGGATCGTTTGTGATGTAGGTAGACAATAGGCATACATTTAATTCATTACATATGCCCCGACAACAGAAAACTTTGGCATTAGTTCACGAGAACCCTTCGATAACTCAAGGAACAAGTGGAAATCGCTGGATTACTTGTTTTTATAATAGTTTCCTTGGATGGGCAGTCAAGGCATAGCAAAACCCCGATAAAAAGGCAAACCACTCACCTTTGACGCCGACTGCTATGCCGAACTGGATATGAGAAGCCGTGCTCGCCACGTGTTTCGAGAAGTCCCCCGTAATCACTTGTATTGGTTCAAAATTGATGAAACCCCACAAAACTGTTTTAGGGTCCGAGATGCAACATGTAAAGTCCACAAAATCGGATTGTCACCGATATTCCGCCGGGAAGAGAGAAATCCGAAGCCGCGTAGTAAACCGTGCGCGATCAACCGATGGACTGGGGCCGGCGCTTGCAGCGCACGTCATAGCCGGGTCGCGGGTTATTGTAGCTTACCCTCATAAGGGAATTACTATGCCTGAACATTATTTTTGACATGAATATTTAATTTTCAACATAACTGAATTAATATATTTTTGAATGTGATTTCGACATAGATTTATTAATTGTTATTTTATAGTATTTGTAATTGTTCTATTGTATTCTTATATTTCTATTATTGTTTAAATTAACTGCGCTATTGCATTAGGTCTAAGGGCCTGTAATGATAGTGTAAGAATTGTTATAAATAAATAAATAAACATATTAACACTGCGATAAAAGCGAATGTCCCTTCAAATGTTAGTGGCAATTTCAGAACGAGCGAATTTCAACGATTTAAACCTATATAGGTACATAATATCCCTAGATCCTTCCCTAGGTCCGCGATTGTTGTACTTAAGCTACTTTCGCAAAGACCGGTCATCGGATGGGTGGCCAAAATCTTTCATCTTGAGATCTTCCGTGATTCGAAGGGCACGTTAAGCCGCACTGAGCCCGCTTGGTAGTTTAAGGCAAAATATCCCAAATCATTCATAGGGAATGTCCTTGCCCTAAAAGTGGGAACGTTCATGGGCTGATGATGATGATGATGATGTACATTGCATGTGTAACCATCCTTAGCCGAACTCAGAAAAACAAGTTCTGTCCAGTTGAAACTGGATAAACAGACAAACTAGTTTGCAAGTTTTTGACCTTTGGAAAGTTTTTATTAATGCGAGTCAAAAATAAACACCAGGATTAAGCGGCAATTTCCCAGATTATAAATTTTATTCTATTTTTATTGCCGAACCAGTTTGAATATGACGTTTATTTTTATACGAGTAGTATGTTGATTACATTTTGACTTTTTTATAAGAACTGTTTCTATGAAACAAAAAAACTTATTTTATACTTTTTACTTTTTTAAATAATGACGTATTTAATGAGGTTCGATCTCGTAAAAACAATTAACCCATTGCCTGTATATTAAATTCCAAATTATAATAATTAAAGAGTTCCGCGCATGCTTTAAACGATCGGGTCCCTATGGACCCGTGAATACCCAATGTACTTACATAATAATAATAACAAAAGGAAATTATATAATTATGCCATTAGTTCCAGTAAGTACTTACAAAAATATTGAAACAGATTATTGATATTCTCCTCGCGCTGGGCCTCACGGCGTAGAGGGGCGTCCCCCAGGTGGCGGATGGGGGAACGGTCGGTAGCACAGCCTGGCTAGCTACCGGCTAAGTCCGATGGACTCGCTGACCAAAGTAGGATGTGGTCCTCCAGCATTTCGGGGGTTGTGCGTCGGGTTAACACCTCGTCCACGTAAAAATCACCAAGTTACGAAACCGATAAAAGATAGAAACCGATCTGATCCTAAAACTAACAACTATTGGCATGAATTCAGGGACCTCCGATTAGCCTCTTGGAATGTGCGTTCCCTTTACAGACCCGGAGCACTATACCAACTAAACCAGGAGCTCATACGATACAATGTAGGCATAGCAGCTTTACAAGAAATTAGGTGGCCGGGGAAGGGTGAATGTAAAGTAGATAACGGCTCTGTTTTATTTTATAGTGGTGGTGATGCTGCACAGCACACGCATGGCACAGGTTTTATGGTAGCGCGAAAGATGGTTGGGAATGTGATAAAATTTGAGCCAGTTTCTAAAAGAATTTCTGTTCTGCGACTTAGAGGGAAATTCCAGAATTTTTCGATCATTTGTGTGTATGCACCAACTGAAGTGGCTGGAGATGAAAGTAAAGATGAATTCTACGACCAACTGGAATCAATTTACGATCAGCTGCCAAGCTACGATGTCAAAATTGTATTAGGGGATCTAAATGCAAAAGTTGGTAGAGAAGACGCATTCATTCCAACGATAGGCAAACATAGTAAGCATGAAACTTCTAATGACAACGGTCTAAGACTCATACAATTTGCTGCATCTAAGGATATGGTGATAAAAAGCACGATGTACCCACACAAAACGATTTATAAAGGAACATGGAAGTCCCCAGACGGAATAACTGTTAACCAGATTGATCATGTTCTTATAGATAGTCGACACAAAACCATAATCGAAGATGTTCGAACTTATAGAGGGGCCGACTGTGACAGCGACCACTTTGGGTGTTAAAACAAAATTAAAAATTAAAGTTAATAGATTAGCAAGAATTAAAAAACAAGATAATGTTAATATTGATAAATTAAAGGATGCAAAAATCAAGAGAGAATTTCAATTAGAACTTCAGAACAGTTTTAATGGATTAAATTTGGAAGAGGATATAGATCAGAACTGGGAAACGTTACAAGTAAAAATTAAACAAGCAGCCTCTAAAATCTTAGGAACAAGGAAGATCCATAGACGAGGGAAGTGGTGGAGTCCGGAATGTGAAAGTGCAGTCATAAAACGACGGAAATATAAAACCTTGGCTGAACAAGATGCGGAGTGGGAAGATAAATACCAGGAAGCAAGGCATGAGGCGAAAAGAAATATTCGAAGTGCAAAGAGACAACATCTGAATAACCTAGTGCTGGGAATGGAAACATTGATTAAAGCAAACCACAGTAGGAAGTTTTACCAAGAGGTCAGATCCTTCAAAAAAGGTTATCAACCCACCGCACAGTTGCTCGAAGATGACAGTGGAAATTTGCTAACGGACGGGGAGGAAGTTAAATCGCAGTGGCGCCAATATTTTCAGGAGCTTCTGAATTGTCCCTCCTCTGACGACCCTGTCACTCGTACTACAGTAGACAATGAGGATGAAATAGCACCTCCTTCGTATGAAGAGACCAGACGCGCCATAATGAGACTTAAAAATAATAAGGCTCCAGGAGTCGATGGCGTACCAGGTGAATTATGGAAGCATGGAGGCGGAGCAACACATTCTAAGTTGTATGAGCTACTGTGCATGATCTGGGAAAAGGAGCAGCAGCCTGTAGAATGGAACGTTGGGGTCATATGCCCAATCCACAAAAAGGGGAGTCGAAAAAGGTGCAATAATTACCGGGGGATAGCTTTGCTACCAACAGCGTATAAAGTTCTGTCCTACATTCTACTCGGACGGTTGGAGCCATACGCAGAAGCCATTTTGGGGGACTACCAGTGCGGCTTTCGCCCGAATCGTAGTACAGTTGACCAGATCTTCCTCCTTAAACAGCTAATGGAGAAAAGGTGGGAATACGCACAAAGCATCCACGCACTCTTCGTGGACTTTACAAAGGCGTACGATAGCATAGACCGAGTTGCCTTGTTTAATATTCTGAGGAATTTCGACATCCCCAGGAAACTGGTGGACATGGTCCAGGTAGCCACTCAAGACAGTGTGATGAGGGTCCGAGTCCAGGGGGAATTAACAGAGGAGTTTCCGGTTGTTACTGGGCTAAAGCAAGGCGATGCGCTCTCTCCAATGCTTTTTAATTTGGTTCTCGAGTATACAATAAGGCGGGTGTTGACACTAGACGTCGGGGTAGAACTGAATGGAAGGCATAAGATAATAGGATATGCGGATGATTTGGCTTTGCTTGGCGAAACCGGTGCACAGGTTAAACTGTCTGCAATAGCCCTCCAGGAAGAAGCCTTAAAGCTAGGTTTGAAAATAAGCCACGAAAAAACAGAGTATCTTCACATGCGACGTTATAAAGATATACGCGCTCCACGACAAGATCTGCAGGTTGGAAATACTACGTACAAGGGAGTGGCTAGTTTCAAATACTTAGGCTGTACCATCACTGACACTAATACCCGGGGTGAAGAGATTAACATCCGGATTCAGAACGCCTTGCGGTGTACCGCTGCACTTCATAAGGTACTGGTGTCCAGGCTCTTAAGCCGAACAACGAAGATGAGAATTTATAAAACCGTTATACGACCAATTCTCATGTACGGGTGTGAGACCTGGACATTAACGCTCAGGGAAGAAAACAAGTTGCTGGTTGCCGAAAGGAAGATACTCCGAAAAATGTTTGGACCTAGGAGGACAGAGGATGGAAACTGGAGAATCCTAAAAAATGCTGAGCTAGAGGAACTGATGGCTGAGCCCAACATTATCGGAGAGACAAAAGCACACAGACTCCGTTGGCTGGGTCATATTGAAAGAATGGCTTCAGATCGAAGTGTCAAGAAGGCATATCTCGGGAAACCTGCTGGTCGAAGGCCGATCGGCCGTCCTCGCTACCGGTGGTGTGACGCGGTTGATGCAGACCTCCGAGAACTTGGATCGGGGGACTGGCGCGAGACCGCAGGGGATCGAGATAGGTGGCGTTATCTTCTATCGGAGGCCAAGACACACTTTGGGTCGCTGAGCCACAGGAGTAAGTAAGTAAGTTATTGATATTGGTGGAACGACAATTCGGTTGAAACCATCAGTTTCTCAACCTTTGCGGTCTGAGAGACCACCTACCAAATTGTTCATTTCCAGATTTGTACCTACCTATATTTAGTGTAAACTTTAAAAGGTTATTGTTTAATCATTCAAACGCGTTAAATAACAATTTATTATATTATTTTTGAGACAGAAAGTAATTTGTATATTAGAAAGAAATGTTGAGAAGTGTAGTTTCAATATCACGCAATTATCAAAATCGTATGCATATCGCATTCTACCCAGATTGCAATGCGTTTATTTTTTACATTGTGAACTATGTAAATATTAAGGCAACTATACATATTATATGGAGCAAGTCGCTATAGCTGGATAATGTAGTACTAATGTGACAATATTGTTTTTGCCGACTAGTTTGCGCTTCTAGGGTTCATTTGTATAACTCTGGGCACCTCTAATTGAAAGACGCATGCATTTACTTATCAAACAGTCCACGGTACAGTGCGGAATTCCTAGTTTAATTGCTAATGTTAACCAAATAAGTGTTATGTGATCTTTAATAAATTCGGATCAAATAGATTTAAGTCACAATCTTAAGGAAACCACGCGGCTTGAATTTAAACATGCGTTTGAGGAAGTTATGGCTGTAAACTGATGAGACTTGTTTAAGTGTAATGACAAGCACTTACACTTCAAGGTCTTAGGTTCATTCATTATATCCGGCTTGAATATTTTATTGTTTTTTCTAGCGACAATATCGTTTGAGTATTAGTGAGCTACAAAATAAGAAATGTGGGAATGAGCTGCTCGTCTGGGCACATACCTCCACCTTACTACCGTGATGTATCACTTCGTAACTGTTGTGCTATATTTCTGCCGTTGAGTAAAGTCGTCAGAGTTCAGTTTGGGGGATACGGGGGGGGGGTCTTAAAGGCAGGCAACGCATATGCGACTTGTGCGGTTGTTGATGTCCATGGGCATGGTACTTACCACCAAGTGACCCTCTTGTTCGTTTGCCTCTCTATAACATAAAGATAGGAAAAAGAGTTCACATAGAAAAAAATACATTACGTACGAGCATTTGACAATCGTGAGACAGTCTGACCATGCAACAGAGCATTTATACTCGAGTCGTGAATGTTGATTAAAAAAGCCACATGGCATCTAGATCACAAGCTATAAGCTTCGTTTGGAGTTAGGCAATTCTTAAGTTATTCTAAGGCACTAACAATTTTTTTACTCCTTATTGATTTTAAACGCCTCTTTGGTTTGTAGGTTATTACTCGAGTTCGAGTGCCAGGTTGGAAATTTTTTGTTAGTTATAAAAACACAGCCAGGGTTCATATTCACGAATCCTCATTTCGCAAGCGTGATATTAAGCCAGAACCTATCTTTGTAACGAAAACAAAGTAAGAAATTAAAAATCATTTACTTTGTACATTGTATTCAAACCTTCCTGCTTTCAAATGATGGAGGCCTTCGCAGTGGGTCATTTAAGGCATTTACTAATTGTATTCCAACCTTTATTTATGTCACGGTTGTTGCAGGACGGACGAGCGCGGCATCGGCATGAAGGTGTACAACTTCGTATCCGTAGCTCTGGAGGTGGCCGTCCTCTACGTGCGGATGACGGCCATGTGGTTCTACTGCATCTACCAGTTCTTCGTGCCTCCGGAGCCTAAGAGCGTCAAGGGGGAGATCGTGCTTGTAAGTTGATGAATAGATTTGATTCGTCTTAGTTGGCGTCTGCTTAAGGTATAAGAAGACGTAGTACATTTTTATATCTTTTTTTATGTGATAGGGAGGCAAATCAACAAGCGGATCAACAGATGGTAAGTGATCACCACTGCCCATGGACATCAACAACCTTGTAAGAGTCGCAGATGCGTTGCCTGTCTTTATGACCTCATACCCTCCCCAACTGAGCTCTGGCTACCTTACTAACCAGCAGAAACATAGCACAATAGTTACTAAGTGCTACTTCACTGTGGACTTCTGTAAGGTAGAGGTAACCCAGACGAGCGGCTCATTCGAGTGGAAATTCCGCAAAGCTCTTCCTCTCCTTGAATGCTACTTGAGATACTAATACTCTTAATACTGATCGATATTCCCCTGGTTTCCAGATCACAGGAGCCGGCCACGGCATGGGTCGGGAGACAGCGCTTCGGTTCAGCAGCCTCGGCGCCGTCGTCGTCTGCGTCGACATCAACCCTCGCGGCAACCAGGAGACCGTCAACCTCATCAAGGAGGGCAAAGGAAAGGCCTTCAGATATGAGTAAGTAGGAGGGCAGGTTATCTAACAGACGAACTGTGTACTATGGCACAATAGCCGATCGGTGAGATTTGACATCAATTGAAAGAAATTCTTCAGTACCTACGTACAATAAAAAAATTTGGAACTCGCACCGCGCTTAGTCTAAGCAAAATCAAAAAAGGCAAATCCGCGGCGATTTTATGTTAGTGGTCAGTCTCGAGAGACTATCTATTAACCAGGCAAGCACCGCTCTCTCACTTTACTTGGGTGCAATGGGTATAAGGCTGCAGGTCTAACGAAATGCGTACTCTGCGATAAAAAATAGAAAAATGCTAAGCAACAGACCTCGGGGACGTTCAGGTTCAGTTTGAAGACACCAGTTCCCTCTAACTTGGTGTAAAAAACAAACGTAGAAATGGAGACTTTAAGTTGGTTAGGGATGTTGGCTCTAAGAGCCCGGTGTGGACTATTATGCCACATACTAAGCTAGCTGGTGACTCTGGCCTGTAATTACTTATTTGAAAAAAAGGCCAACCTAATTAACCAAACAGGAATTATCAGACAGTAGTAAAACTTGCTTTTCATCTTGTCAAGTCGGACGGGTTATAAATATCTTTTAAATCAAAGTTTACCTGTAGATCTTATTAACCATGATGTCAGATAAGGAAATAGTGCGACTGTCAATATTAATTTGAGATCGATCTATGACGATATCCAATGTTTGCAGACATAAATTGATTTCAATAAAACATTTGCGTCCTCATTTATATTATCACCGCAGGGCGGAAGAAGTGATAGTAATTATTATGTGGAAAGAAAATATTAGTTATTTGGAGTGCAGTAACCTTATGACCTTGTTTGTGTTGCTTACGATACGATAAGTTAATGATTACTAATGGTTTGTTAAAAAAACTTCACACGAATTTAGAAGGAAATTAGTTTTTGTGATGCTCTGAGTTCGCAACAGAGAATTAAATTACTTTTGTTTTATTTGGCGTGTGTATTTTTGGCAATCTGCATTGCGTGATCATAATTATTTTGTGACTTTTTATAGGTGAACGAATTCGTCGAGGTAGTTTATTTCTTGTTTTTGGTTTAAAGCTTCATTCAGTACCAACAAAATCACTTTTTCTGAATAAACTTTTCATGTTTGTAAAGCCAACACTGTGTTCAGTGTGAAGCACACAATTATCTTTATCTTTACTTATCTCTTAATTACTAGGGTGTTAAACTGTCAGGTGACAGTTCACCATGAAATCATGGGATATCAGTATATCCCATGATTCTAAAGGTACCATGCGTTTAAATCAGTATGGCGCCACCCATGTTTCAATCAAAGTAATAAGTAACAAAGTAAAGTAAAGTTAAGCATCAGCCTATTAATGTCCCACTGCAGGGCAAAGGCCTCCATCATTTGAAATCATGTTTTCGTTACAAAGATGGGTAAGTAACATAGACTAAGTATACAATATAAAGTGAACAATATAAACTGAACAATATAAACTGAGAATAAGTACAATGATTTCTATTTCCAATACAAGGTTATTAAGTATCGTGCATGTTCCGATAGAGCTCATTTTTAAAGTGAATATTTCATCGAATCATGAAGTAGGAAGTTTGCAATGGTATTTTTTGTTTATAGGTACCTATTTGAATCGCTCAAATATTATAATATTGACGCAAGATCCGTCATTTAAAGTTTTTTACGCACTTATCACACGTTTTGAGATGCGTATGCTGTCGTATCATAAAATGATATCTCCTTCTTACGTAGACATTGTTAAGTCTCATATACCTGTATTATTAAAACATTACAAATATGCCTAACTTAAACCATAAATCATAGAGACGTGGTTGTCTCCTGTACCTTTTTTAGAAATAATGCATATGATACCAAATGCGAATCGCATTATAAACAACACTTTATCTTAAAATAAAGGACAAAAATGAAAAGTGAGTGTCATGTACACTAACACCAAGGGGGGGGGGGGCGCACCTGTTCTTACCTACTTTCATTATTTTCCTTCGTGTTCCAGGTGTGACGTGACAGACCGCGACGGTATTAATGCTCTCGCAGAGAAGGTGCAGCGAGAAGTGGGCGACGTGACGATGTTGATCAACAACGCCGGGATCATGCCCTGCAAGCCGCTGCTCAGCCACACGCCCAAGGAGATCCGAGCCACTTTTGACGTTAATGTGCTTGCTCACCTCTGGGTAAGGGCATTCATTTGTGTTTAAGCCAACTAAACAGCAGAGCAGTAGACGTAGAAGACAGACGTGACGATGTTGATCAACAACGCCGGGATCATGCCCTGCAAGCCGCTGCTCAGCCATTCGCCTAAGGAGATCCGCGCCACATTTGACGTCAATGTGCTTGCTCACCTCTGGGTAAGGGCATAAATCTGTGTTTAAGCCAATTAAACAGCAGTGGACGTAGAAGGCAGACGTGACGATGTTGATCAACAACGCCGGGATCATGCCCTGCAAGCCGCTGCTCAGCCACACGCCCAAGGAGATACGCGCAACTTTTGACGTCAATGTGCTTGCTCACCTCTGGGTAAGGACATACATTTGTTGCTCGCTCATTTGTACCCGTTATTCCTTTTTTTGAGACGGTACCATAAGATAAAAGTTCCCGAACTCGCGGTGAAAAAAATATTTATCACTTCTAGCAGCTACTTAGAGAACTATGTATTTTTTCAAACTATTTGTACTCCGGGGGTATAATAGCGTTCTGCGACTAATTTCTCGTGGCTGGCAACTCACAGCAGACGCAAAAGCTTTCGACGTCAAAATCCTCGGTTATTGTGACGATTATAAATGGCCTGCCAGCCAATTGAAAAAAGCATGCTTAATCCGAATTTCCTTCTAGAACAAGTAGCCAGTATTCCTCCTCATCTCTTACTTTACTTTGACACATTCCATTCCAGCTGCTCCAAGCGTTCCTCCCGCGCATGATGGAGCGCAACCACGGTCACATCGTGGCCATGTCGTCGATGGCCGGCATCGTCGGGCTCCGCAACCTGGTGCCCTACTGCGCCACCAAGTTCGCCGTGAGGGGACTGATGGAAGCCCTGCATGAGGAGCTGAGGGAAGACGTCAGGGACTTTAGTGGAGTAAGTCAAAGTTAAATAAATACAGGGTGGCGCAATAGAACGTGCATTTTTAAAATAATTATAAAAAAATAAATACAAAAGGTATAGTTAAAATAAAACTAAGCAATTATTGAGTGATAACTGAAGTTTATTTTTTAAAAATAACATCATCTAAATGATGACCCTCTCTACGTTGGCACTCTTCTAACCGCAAACGGAAATTACAGAAAACTTTCTTAAGTAGTGCTGGTGTGATTGCTGCCATTTCACCACGAATATTCTCCTTGAGCTGACTGATGTTTCTCGGATTATTGGTGTAGACTTTGTGTTTAAGGTATCCCCACAAAAAAAAGTCAGGAGGCGTCAAGTCTGGACTGCGCGGAGGCCATGGGATATCACCTCTTTTCGAAATCAGTTTGCCAGGGAACATCTGCTTCACAACCGCCATGGAGTCATTTGATGTGTGACTGGTAGCTCCGTCTTGTTGGAACCAAGTCCTAGAGTTCTTTATTCTTGAATTTTCAAGTTCTGGGGCCAAAAAACCTTCCAACATCGCAACATAGCGTTCGGTATTAACAGTGATGTTTTGCCCCCGTGCGTTTTCAAAGAAATAAGGACCAATTATTCCTTTGGCAGATATTGCGGCCCAAACTGTCACTTTTTGGCTATGTAACGGTTTTTGATGTTTGAGTCTGGGATTTTCACTATTCCAATAACGACAATTTTGGCGGTTTACGAACCCATTCATATGAAAATGTGCCTCATCAGAGAAAAGGATGTTTTCAAAATTTGAAAACCGATTGAGCATTTCATTAGCAAATGTGAGCCGTGCTATGAAATCAGAGTCTTTCAATTCTTGAGTTAATTGCAGCTTGTATGGATGCAATTTAAGATCCAAGTTTAAAATTCGTTGCAAACTTCGTCGCGATATGTTTAGGACAGACGATCTCTTGCGAGTAGACATTTGTGGATCTTCTCGTACCGACTGCTTAACACTCTCAATATTGTCTTCGGTCCTAGATGTGCGTGGACGACCTTTCGCGTGTGGTTTAAACGTCGATCCAGTCTCTTCAAAACGCTTTATCCAGATTTTAATTAAATTAGCACTTGGAGCCTCCCTGATTTGCCGTACACCATACTCAGAACAAAATAGTCGCCTGACAACTACGTACGAACGAGAGTTTTCGTAAAATGCGCGCACGCAAAATGCGCGACGCTTCCCGTCGAAGTGACTCATAGTGACTAAAACTTTATGAACCGCGCTACCCAACGATATCGGTCTCCCCCCGCCCACGCCCCTTCTACCCCGCAAAAAAAGATGATGCAATATGCACGTTCTATTGCGCCACCCTGTATTTCACAACATCACATGCATTGTTCTGACCACGTTTTATGTAGCTTAAGCGTTACTTATGTTACAGTGGTAATCAACAGTGGTATTACAAATTGACTTAAATGGATACATATAACACCCAGAGCAGGACAAACAGACATGTTCATGCACACAAATGTTTGTCCTATGCGGGAATCGAACCCGCGACCTCTTGTATGATAGGCAACATCTTGACCATCCTACACCAAGCAGGTCGTCAAAAGTTAAAAATCAAACTTATTTATTTCTGAAAGTTGATTGACATGCAAGGGATAAGCTGCGACCTTCCAACGATAAACGGCTGACAGATGTCATGGAATGGAATTGAACTAAATACCTACCATTCCAAGGGTTTTGGCACCAAGAGTCTTGCATTGTCGGACCAACATTAATGTGATAAAATGAATATCCCTGGTGGAATCCGAACCAGTAATTTCCAATGCTGAAATCGATTTAATGAAT
Organism: Nomophila noctuella; assembly: GCA_958496325.1. NCBI lineage: Eukaryota > Metazoa > Arthropoda > Insecta > Lepidoptera > Crambidae > Nomophila > Nomophila noctuella. Next base: position 15,859,782 of record OY292482.1, read on the forward strand.
ATTGCCGTGGGAACTCGATGCTTGCTCAAAACAGTATGCATAATTAATAGGAAGGAAACGGACTCAAACGTATTAAAATCGATACCTTGGTTACTGACATGCCTATTGGAAAATTACCCTTTAAAGTACTTCCGCCGAGCGGGTGATCTAGCTTGGGGACCAAGCTTCTTTTAACACTGTGTTGGTGTAGTCGTATACATACGAATATATGCTTGGTCGCTACGAAAACTCTGCAAGCGCGATGTACGTTTGTATTGAAATATCGCATTTTCTTTGAGAGCGCCATCTGGTGTTTTTTTTTTCGGAACTAACCCTTAAAGCGATGAAGATACGAGTAGATTCGCCACATACCCAACTAAACTACTGGTACTTTTGCAGATCAAAATGACTGTCGTCTGCCCATACATGGTCGACACGGGCCTGTGCAAGAAACCTGTGATCAAGTTCCCCGGTTTCCTGGGCATCTTGTCCCCTGCCCAGGCGGCCGATAAGATCGTTGATGCTGTCCTCAGGAACTACGATGAGATCACTATCCCCGGCTCTCTATACTACTTCAACCAGGTTCGTAACTTCCTTTGCCTATGGATCCTTTTTGTTGGGGATATATTCTGGAAGAAACAATTTTAGGTGGATAACTAACTCTTCATTCTTAAGGAAATCTTCAGGACTTTGGAAAAAGTTAAAAGCGATAAAGGTATTTTGTGCAGTAATACTAGAGTAAAAGTAGATTAGAGATTTTATTCTATGCTATTTCTTCACCAAACTTCTGTAATAGAGAAGCGAAAATCCGCCATCAATGTATTCGTTTCCTGTGACAATATAGGCGTCTGATGAATATACGGTTGTGATTTACGGCAAACCAATTCATACACAAGGGTACGCGTTACCCCTAATGCTAAAAAATTATATGTAGATGTGCTCAAATTACATCAATAGCAGTCAAACTTCATAAAAATATACTCATTTGAAATCATTTCATTTCCAGTGGTGCCGGACCATGCCCCGCCGAGTATCGTTGTACATGAAGGACTTCTTGGGATCGGGTTTGGAACCAGAAACAAGTTAAAAATACTTCTGTTAGGCCTAAGGGACTACTTAAAATCTGGCCCAAAAGTGATGACCTTTGAGAGTAAAGGGCTCAAATAAACATCCACCATTATTTCTATGCCAGCGATATATGTAGTTATTCCAGTGTGTTATAAGTCGTTGCAATTAAACATACAGGACAAACGATCAATGTTAATATACTTACACATATTAACAAAACACGTTTCGTTAACATGTGTCTTATCAGTTTTATCAGTGCATCTTAAACTTGAATAATAAAGTGTATGTGGTGGTGTAGCTGTTCAGAGAAATTTCGAATAAACTGAATGAGTTTTGTCAGTATCTTAAAATTATACAAAATATTTTTTATTGAAATTGCACTGATTTATATTCATGAAAATTTTGACGAAAAGATAACCAAAATCCCATTATATTTTTTTTAATTCTGATTGATAGCCTTCGTAATGATTACTTTATGTTTTATATGTATGTATAATCTACACATATCAGAAAGTCTGTGATAAACTTTTTGAAATGTTGTCATGAATACCATTTATACATTTTTTTGAAACCATTAGTTAGTTCATGAAATATTATATTATATACTATAATTATCATATATATATAATTTACCGACTCTACATTAGAGTTGGATATCACATACAAATACATACGTTGCCGTTTTCTTGACAAACTTATACTTAATATGTGAAGATTTGTGTGCTTGTATTGAGCAAAATGTGTTTAAAGAAAAAATATCGTTATTGAATGTATTTTGCTGCAATATCAAAGCACAATAACGCGATTAACCATCAATAAATCGCAATAAGATAGTTAATTTGAACGAAATGAATGTTTGCAAGTCTTGCTAAACTTTTAAGTCTCTTTCAAGATACTTTATAAGTTACTAATAAGTACATTCATTAAATACGCTAAAAACGGACCCCGGCAATCAATTTGATTTTAATTAAGTTCATTAAATATTTAACGAACCAACTTTTTTCATACGATTATATTCTTGAGATTAAGTATAAAATTTTGTATGAATTAGAATAAAATTTGTTGAATAAGGGTCCAAAATAAACCTGTTAATAAAATAATTTAGTGAAAAATTATATTATTTTATTGACATTGTTTCAATATTTGACATGTTTTTTTAGTTTATTTGATTAAATTATGTCAAATTTTAGAAACAGAAAAAAGGTGTAGATAATCCACCATTAGCAAATGCTAGTATGTATAATGTATTTTAAGTTTTATACAAAAAAATCGAAAATCAAATAAAATTGAACATACAAGGAAACAATTTTAGTCAATAAGCAAAGCCCTATTTTGCCAAGTCTGTTTCAAAAAGTTTGAAGTAAATCTCATGGCTTGTCGCTAAAAAAAACTGAATTTGTAAAATATGCTCGGGAGTCCAAGCAGTTAAAACTCAAGGGCAAAATAAGACGCAAATATGAATGCATATAATTACTTCATAATGTGCCATCTATGGAATCATTTATAAAATTCGACATACCTATTGTTTGATAAATCATGCCCATATTATGTATATTTTAAGTTGTGATTGTGATGTTAAATAAGTGGTTTAGTATGTACGATCGACTGGGTTTTATAAGTGTTTATTAAATCTTAAGATTTACTAAACTGTTATTTTATTTGCTTGCATCAATCATTAACATAGACATTAGCTATAATTCTTATTTATATAAGAGTAATATGCTTTTAAAAATCACTTTAAAATGTTGTTAATTGTGATTTTCAATACGTTTGAAAATACGTTTTGTTAAAATTTTGGTAAAAGCGGAGATTATAGTATTTGTTACCATGTATGTTGAAGGGTTTGAAAATAACAAAAGACGGTAAAATTTAAATTTGCAGATTTTTTTATATCATGCATATTTCGCTTAGACAAGAACAGTAAAGATTCGTTCGCAGTCATTGCCATTTTAGGATGACTTTTTAAATTCCTTTAGAGGACAGAATTGAATAATTAACTGTGAATTAAAAAAAAGCTATGTTTAATTTCATTCTATTTATTTCAAGTTACATAGACAGATTTGTTAACAGAATATACAATTTATACAGCGCCTACAAATGCCTAGACAATGTTACGCCTACCGATTGATAATATTAGTCTTAGACTAACCGAAGGGTCTTTCACGACGAGAGCCTAGGAATTTCTAACACACATTACTAGCAGACCCGTCTTTCTCAGTGAGCACAATAGGCACGGCCCCAGGGCCCCGCGATCAATTGAGGCCCCTCGACCAGGTTCTGGGGGCCCCACGTTTACCAACAAGAGGATCAAAGGCCCACGTACCCAGGGCCCCTTATAGGTAAAAGACGGCCCTGAAACTATGAGCTTCATTGTCGTTAGTTCAATCACATAATTTTATTCAACCAAAATTAAAGCCGTTAGGTATCCGCCACTGATATCCGACCCGGCACCAGATAATGTGGCATTATTTTATTTGACATAACGTCCTTAGTCACTGCTGAAAGGGCCACCATCGCTTCGTGCCAATTTCAAAACGGGTCGGGGTGTTGCAATATCTAACAACTTAAATCTATGATAGTAGCTTTGTATGTATAGAAACAGTAATAATTTCAAAAATATTAAATTTATTATGTGATGGAACTGGCCACAATGTATTCTACTTTTTAGTATACCTTTTTTTTTAACTTTTGACTAGGCTTTCTACAAGTAAAGTGATGAAACAATTTTAAATTTATACAGGCTTTTATATTTATTCTTCCATTTGTTATGGCAAGCAAACAATGATGGAATAGGTAAAGTTGTTAGCTTACAAATTGGCATACCTACCTTAAATTTTTTGGTATATAAAATAGTTAATATGTGTCCTATTAAATAGAACATAATAATATTAATGTGATAAGTAATTAACATACACCTTATTAAAATTAAGGACTCATTTAATATGGAAGGAAATTTTTGGGGAAGATTATGACAAATACCAATCTCATTAGAAGATGCCTTGTTAAAAAAATGTCTAACGTTTTTCTCGTGGTTGAAGTTCTTTTTTTAATAGTTTCTTTGAATAATACTCTTGATGAAAAAAATATATTTGGAATATTTCAGCATTAAAGAAGCACACAAAATCACACGTGAACTAGTTAACATCTAATAAATAAATTGCGTACATAATTTAAAACATTATAAATTAATATTATTAAATAATAATTTAAAGCTTTACAAAACGCATCTCGAACACATAACGCTAAATGCATATTTTTGTACTCGGTACAAACAATACAACCTACCTTAAGAATGAGATCACAAAAAATATTATTTAAAAGTTTTCAATCAAACTTAAATGTATTTTTTATTAATATACGGATAATTTTAGATGATATCATTATTTAATTGGAAATACATACATTAAAACACATTTATTTATGTATTATGTCCTCTTTGTGTCACTGGTTGCGCATTTTGCGATTTTCGCGGTAATTATTCCTTTAATAAACATTAAAAACCAAACGCTCTATATTAAACCATAGAAAGATAACATAACAAAATGATGTTACACTTGAGTTGTGAAATCTGACGTCTACGTACTTTACATAATGTACAATCATATTTTGTATGCCCGATCAGGGAAATATGTTCCAAAAAGACAATCAAAATTATTACACAAACAAACATCGACGGACCCAGCAAAAGATTTGATCCGTTTTAATTAAAATATGACATACTTTACGACCATGAAAAATGCAGTCTGTTACATTTTTATTATATTTCAGCGCTTTGACATTCTTTGTAGAAGTTTTTCTATAAATGTAAAACACCCCTACATTTAGTTTTAGCATCTACTGACTTCTTCTCAAAACGACTAATTATTTAGCATTTAGTTAGTAATTGACGGCACAGTACATATACACTAGTACATATTTTTATACACTTGTAAGATGATTGAATAATTATGGATGTGAGTAGGTATAATAGAATTTTTTAACAAAATACATAATAATAACAATTTATAACAGTAGATGTTTCCCTATCGATTATGTTCACGCTTCGAGGAAAATAAGGACGACTCAAATTGCATAATCAAAATAAATATTTTTTTTGTTATAATGTACAATGACAGCAAAAAGTCCGCGTATGCACAAAGGCAAATGTAATTTTATGAGATGATGGTACAATTAATGTTCCTAATTTTATTAACTTTTAATTAATTTATGTGTCGCACTTCTATAATAATCCAGTATAATATATTTTTATGAAAGCTTATGTGATAACCCTGCTGGAAAAAGACGTATAAACATAGCAACGGCTTTAATTACTTTCTTTTGTAAGTAGGTATTTGAAGTTATTTTCATCTTAAAGTACCTATATTATTACTTGCTGAAATACTTATTTTTGTTTCGCATTGTCAATTACTTATGCTGAGTAATATGCTATTTATATTAGGTATTACTTTATAGTATAGACAGATTAGATACTAACACAGAATACATCTTGTGGTCTAGCCAAGTTGACACTTTGACTCTATTGTCGCCGCTACCGCTATCCTCGAATTATATTTCTATCCAGCTCACACAGATACTTTGTTTGCGGGATCGCAATATTAGTCGAAGCGATGGCGATGGCGATAGTGGTCGAAGTGGCAACTTTGCTAGACCACCTTATTGTTAATAACTATGGTCAGACATACATACATGACAATGTGTGTGTGATTGTACCTTTTAGAACAGACCTAGAACAGTTCTACCCCGTTGCATTATTTTCTATGAAGCGAATAAGGGTCATAGCGGTATGCCCCAAGGTGTCGCTTAGCTGGCATTAGAAGTTAAAATGTTGTTATTGTATAGAAACACAATAGGCGGAAAAAACTCGACCGAAGTTCTTTGCGTCTCGATTTAAAATACATTGCAGATTATGTCGAAATTATGTCGCGTAATTTTGTATAAAAAATGTATTGCCACCGAACTTCGTTCGCGTAATTTCAGCCTAGTGTGTTCCTACACTTATTTTAGTCATTCCACATATGATTATGTTAGTTAACAAGCGTTTGTCATGCATATATCATACATGCTTTAAATACCCAATGATGTCTGGCCACAATCACCAATACGAAAAGTTATAACCTACGTCTCTTAAATATCCTAAACATATTTAATCTAGGTACTCGTCATGTCTTAAAATACACATCAAGAAAAATATTGCAATCTTCGATAGTTTCTTTCCTTCTGGTCCGCTACTTTGAAAACGAGAACATCCTTGCTATGTACTACTATAATACATAAATAATACACAGTCAATTCACTATTCTACAATACACAGTGGCCAGGTACCCTGGCTACAAAACCAAGGGTCTCGTATTCGAATCCGAAGATTATTTGTGTAATGAACATCCGCATTGCTACTCGAGTCATGAATGTTTATAAAAGAATTTAAAAATGTCTATCCGTTACAAGTACAAGTTTCGAGCTAAGTTTAGGGCTAGGCAAATGATTTGTATGTCAAAGGAATTTATTTATTTATTTGAATGTAGGTAAGTATACATATTTTTTTTACTTATCTTCATATTTTTGTTTTCATCTAAAGTAAGGAATGTCGTCACTCCTTAAGACATTTTAGAACAAAACTAAAGTTATTATTTGGGTCAAGCCTATTGCTGTTTTTATACAACGGTAGCATGAAATCAATGAGTTACTTGAATAATAATAAACATTACTAAAGTAACTTCTTGTAATCAAAAAGTTACTTAAGTATTTATTATTAATATTAACAAAAAAGAAGTTAGACACTTAAGTAAACCTTCCGAAAAATAATTTACTTAGTCCAGCATTAAATTAATATTTTTCTAAAATGTTGTCTAATTGCCTAATCTTTATTTTTCAAATAATTAAATATTATTAAGCATCATTGCACACAGCGCATGGCGTTTTATAAACTCACTTAAAAATAGCCAGAATTTAATTATATTATCAGGTTATCTCACAAAATACATTCTATAATTTATTTAATATATTATTATTTCCTTCCCATTGAAATCTGCGTTACTGCCACTTGTCCCCACCTGGGCGATAAAAAATATTTGGAGAACCAGATAATACGACTAGTGCAGTATGGAGTAAACAATTCTTTAATGTAAATAATACCTACAAAACACAAAAAAACAGCCATGCTAATAAACCGGCAATGTTGAGAACAATGTGGTAGTTTTTATGTATTTATGCGTAACTGCTTAATTACACAGTTTCAAACTGAATTTGTATCTTCACAATTACATTACTCCGAAGGTGGCGCCCAACGTGGGGTCGACGATCTTTCCTGCACTTCTTTTATTGAAATTAAGCTTTAGCTTACATACAACTTATACTTTAGTTATAGATTTTGCTTTTATAAAAATTATATCTTATAATACAAATTATCATTTGTTATGATTTAGGTACATTTATTTTAACTACTTTTAATAAACACGCCTTAACTACGATTATGAGTTATTACGAAATGTTTTAAATGGCATGAGTTACGTAAAACCATTTTATCATAACTTTGTGAGTTAACTTATTTTCTTTTAAATCAGATGTCATATATTAGGTCTTTCGTCATTATGCTATGCATATCCAAATGACGTTAGCCAAATGTGTACTCTATTAAAATCAGTAATAGAGTCTAAATCAGCTTGTACTGAGTATATATATCAGTAGACGTATACCGCACTACTTACGCGACATCTAGTTGTCAGTTCTTCTATACCTAGAATATATCAACGTCCTGAAGATGCTGGTAGTTGCGATCCCAGTACCCGCCGCTGTAGAGCCAGTCTTCCTGCTTTGTGTAAGGATTCGTGCCTTGACTGAACCACCTGAGGAAGAGAATATTTTTTTTAAAGAGTAGGAAAACATCTCAAAACTTTGAATCAAGTCAATAGAAAGAAGCACTTTTTTTAGTCGTATCCTCTTTCATGACTGAGAGGCGTGCTCTTTGACGAGCCGTTTGGTGCAATGGTCGAGAAGTCGGCTATTACACCAAAGGTCGCGGGTTCGATCCCCGCACGGTACAAACATTTGTGTGCATGAACATGTCTGTTTGTATCGGTCTGGGTGTTTCTATGTATAATATGTATATATTTACAAAAAAAAAGTATATAAGTAATGTTTATCCGTTGTCTGGCACCCATAGTACAAGCTTAATGCTTAGTTTGGGGCTAGATGGCGCTGTGCGAATATTCTGCGGCATTTGCTCTTCGGTCTGCCCGTTTTTCGCCATTTGGATGGTCGCTTGGAGTGTGGCTTTTTACGGGATGGCACGACGTACGACGGCGATAGTCCCCTGCTTCTCTTTCCCCCTAGACGTCCAGTAATCATTAGTCTCTCTCGGATATCAGGATCCCTCATGACAGTGTTTCCGAAGAATTTTAGGACTCTCTATGCAGGTAGTAGATAGCACTAAGACTTTCATGTTGAACTTGTCTGCGAGCAAAAGATAAGGAAGGATCGCTCTTGACGTGTTAGAGTAACAAGTTTTGGGGTTATATGGCCTTGTGAATGAGAAAGGAGTTGTTATGTGACTTTATCTTCTTTGAACTTCGAACCATTGACGACCATCAACTTCGCCACAAACGTTGGCTTCCGCCTTAGAGCTAAAAATACCGGTCAACATTCACGGAGAAAGTTAAATAGATATTCACCTAGGCTGCCACGGCTCTGAGTTCTTCTTCAGCAGTTTCCTCGCGACGCGCTGCTTCTCCTCGAGACGCGACTTCTCTGCGGCGGCGGCGTCGATGTCGCCTTGCTCCAGCAGACGCACGTCGGGTCGCAGCCGGCTGTCGGTGGGGCAGAGCTGGCCTTTCATGTCCCGTTCCACCTCGTTTAGGGACATCGCGAACTCCGTGAACTGGTAGTACTGGAAATGTAGGCGAGAGTATTTAATTTTTGAAAAGGTTATGATTGAAACATACTTAATTTTATATTCGCAGGAGAACGAATACACGCGAGATGAGATACCGGCTAACTAGGCCTGAAATAGGAAGGCTCGGAATGAAAGCTGCCTTTTCTACTACCCAATAAACTCCTAAAAATATTTGTTGTTTCCCGCACCCGCCTTTGACGAGTCAATAAAAAAAAGGTCAACAAAAAAGGCCTGGATTTTTTTTATCGATAGTTTATCTCCAAAAAGTTGGAAGTGAGAGACATCATCAGCGGAACTTACACTGTTGATTTGCACCATTGATATACAAAAATATCAATGATTTGCACTAAAAAGAAGATTTACCTGTGCGCTATTAGCTGGCCTGGCCCTTGCCTCCCAAAGAGTGACTGAGCCAGGAATGTCGATGTTGTACGTCTCGTCAGGTTTTGGTACATCATCAGAGTTGTCCGGTTCGTCGTTCTGGAATGCCATATTACCACATGTTATTAGAACGCCCACATATCCACATGTTATTATTAGAACGTAAATTAAACTAAGGACTTTAGAATAACCCGTAATCCTTCAATGATCCATGCCTAGTTAATGCTCCCGGTTACTTATACTGGATTTTCCCAAATAAAAAAGAGGGTGGCAAACGAGAAACTTAGTAATCATCGCTGCCCAAACTCATCAACAATTCCAGGATTCCTGGCTTTAAATTCCCATAACTTCCCCAATTGGATTTGTAATGTAACAAAGTCTTCTTTACAGTGAATTTAAGGAAAAAACACTCACATCCTGTATAGACATGGACCTCAACGCGCCGACCTTGAAGCTGTTCAGCTTAGCCAGCACCTTCTTGGGCGTGTGCGAGGGCGTGTGCGAGGTCGCCTCGGCGCCCTGCTCCCGCGCCCACTGCTCGTGCGCCGCCGAGCTGCAGCACTTGATGAACTCCGTCCACTTGCCGTAGAGGAACCGCAGACGCTTCTTACTGCAAGAGAAGGAATGCTGGGTAGTGACGTGACCAGGTGGCCAAGTTGCCACTTCGATCACTATCGCCATTGCTATTGCTCCGACTAATTTTGCCATCCCGTATACGAAGTATGTATCTGAGTGAGTGGAATGGCGAAAATAGTCAAAGCGGCAACTTGGCTAGACCACCAGGGATGAAAGGGAGATAATCGATATGTCACTATGAGCTCTCCGGTATAAGTAGGTACTCGTTGATATCAAATACTATGAAAATAAAAGAGGTGATTTACTTAATTAGGTTTTGCAGGAGACTAAGGTCTGGCAAACATTTTAACATGTGATTGTATAATTTAACAATGGCTAAACATAAATTCAGTTATTCCAGAATGCAAATTTTTAATCATATTTGAACCCATTAAGCAAAGTGATAAAAGCGACAAGTGCGCAGTTTCCTTACCTACTAAGAGTAAATTTAGTAGTAAAACAAGCCTGAAACTTCATCATAGTGTAAACACTTTCATCGCCCTTGTTCGAAACCGCTGAAATGAATCCCGGCCCGCAAAATTCTCGGCTTTTGGCAGCCCGCCAGAATTCCTATTGAAAGGCACTACTTTCCTTCTCGGCCACTAAACACGGCCCCATTGTGGCACAGATATTTCACTTTCCTCAGTATTTGTTACCTAGCACGTGGGTGGTTTCCATTAGTCTTATGTTTAAGATAACCTTTCATGTAAGCAACCTTTGTTAAATACATTTTTTAAACAAAACAGTGGATAAATGTTTGTTCTAAACGGACAATTACTCCTGGAAGGTAATTTAAATTAAAAAAGGGTTTGCTACTGTACCTTATTGTGTCTGTGACTAAAGAAAAGATTTGTGTCCCAGTGTAGGACTCCTCAGGCCAGGTGGAGTGGCCTAAGGACGTCTTACACTGGAAGTGAGTCACCGAGGATCTGTTTGAGTGGAAAGCCCTAGAATAGGCCCATGTCCAGCAGTGGACTGCGATTGACAACTGATGGTGATGATCATGAATATAAAAACTTACTTCGAATCCACGATGAACCCATCAACCCTGTGCAGATCGCGGTTGTTGAAGCCAGCTGGCTTGAAGTTGAGGCTGGCCTTGAGCCCGGCGCCGCCGTGGCAGACCACCTCCATGGGCCCGTACTGCTCGATCCAGAGCTTGCTCACGATCACGTTGTGCACAATGAACATCAAACTGGAGGGGATACTGCATTTCAGCAAGTGTCCCAAAAAGCGCAGTATAGGACGCCCTCAGGCCAGGTGGAGTGACGAACTGCGCAAGAAGATGGCTGGCAGTAGCTGGAAGCGAGTCGCCGAGGATCGGTTTGAGTGGAGAGCCCTAGAAGAGGCCTATGTCCAGCAGTGGACTGTGGCTGATACATATCCAACTTACTTCGAATCCACGATGAACCCATCAACCCTGTGCAAGTCGCGGTTGTTGAAGCCGGCCGGCTTGAAGTTCAGGCTGGCCTTGAGCCCGGCGCCGCCGTGGCAGACCACCTCCATGGGCCCGTACTGCTCGATCCAGAGCTTGCCCACGATCACGTTGTGCACGCAACAGTTCACGTTGGTCCACGTGTAGGCTTCGCCCCACCTGAGTATTGAAAAAAAAACAAACTTAAAATATTTCTGCGGCCTCAATAGTAACTGAGAATCACAACCAGTTGCCAAAGAAGAAACACATTGTTGTTACTCAACCAAATACCAAGGACATTTCCAATTTAGAAGAATTTATATTTTTCCGTCTATCTAAGAGTCTCATACCCTGAACTAACTTTTAGTTTTGCTAATACTGCAGCGTTTTCCAAAACTAGTTTTTTCGCAAATCTGTAAAAATCTAACATGTAGACTCAGATCTGAGAGAAACCAGACCCAACCAGAGTAATATTTGGCAAAAGTAATTAAAAAGTAAATAACATTTTCAATTCATTTATAAGACATAGTTCCTCTGCAGGTGTGGTATGCCTGCAGCTATTACTAAAGAATACGTTCCCATGCGTTAAATAAAACATTGAATTTCTGTTTGTTTCATACGGAGTCAAACGAACAAGAGGGTCACCAGATGGTAAATGATCACCGCTGCTCACGGACACCAACAACCGCACAAGGGTCGCAGATGCGTTGCCTGCCTTTCAAACCCCATACTCTCCGCAACTGAGCTCTAGCAATCTAATTAACCAGCAGACACAACAGTTACGAAGCATTACCTTGGCAGTTCGACTGTGACGTGTCCCTTGGGCTGTATCTCCACACTCTTCCCGCAGAACTTGAGCTTGGGGTGCACGGAGCCGTGGAAGACGAAGTGGGGGCTGTCGGCGTGGAACGCTGACACCGGCGGGTGGTGGGACACCTGGTGAGGCGACATGTTATTCTTTTTTTGTGCTCAAAGCCTCGATGGTCTGGCGGGTTGAGTACTGGGTACTCGAGTAGGTATAACCATCAAAATCAGTTCAGTAGTATCAGCGTGATTGACGGACAAATATCCAAACAAACAAACTATCACATTAAAGTAGTCGGCTTTGAAGCCAAGTATCGCTGCTACTTGGCTTAATAGCAGCTGCAAATTATAAATTACACCACACAGAACAGCTATAGTAGAAACATTAATCAGAATTAATAATTAATAATCCTGATTGGTACCTATTACTTTCTGCAAAAGTTACGCATTGGCGAAACAATCCTTGCGAAAAAGAAATAAAGAATTAATTCTTCTCATAAAAATGTTTCGAAAATGTTTTACAAAACAAATATTGCTGTTGTCTTAGTTGATTATCAAACAGGAGCTTAAGCTGCTTACTTTGGGACCAGATTGTATTTTTGATGTTTATTGGTTTAAGCTTTAACGTTGTAGATAGAACAAAAACCAAACAATGCAAAAGGGTTGCCCGATAATACATTTTGATTATAACGACGTAACATTTTTACCTTGTTACTAACTGAACCGGTGAACTTTGTATCACTGGCTCTCAGTATCATGTCGTTTAACAGGCTAAAACATAATATACGTATGTGGAAATAAAATGATAGTTTTGAGTAGGTACTTTTTATATTTTTTTTCATATTTTCCCATCGTTTAAATCCTTCCCGGGCTTCCACAAAAAGATTTCAATTGAAATAAAAGCGTATAAATCTGACCATTCTCATTGATACAATTATTGCGGTCGTGTCTTGGAGTAATGCCAATGCTGCCAATGCATTTCAAATATAATTCGATGTTGAGAAGTTGAAAACAATTCCAAGAAGTTGTAGAAGGAAGCCAAATTTTCTCTAAAATTGTAATTTGCCCATTTTCTGAAATATTAAGCAACTCACACTATTTTCCGAATACAATAAGCTTTACATCTATATTTTTTTAATGTCACATGTTGTATCTGAAACTGTGTTTCTCATGTTGTTTATCTTATGAAAACTTACTAAATTACTCCAATGACCTAAAATGGGTCTTGGCTTCCGATACCCGATGTCGCCATTTCTCCCAGCTTTGTGCAGCTTATCGCCAATCTCCAATTTTTGTAGGACCGCGTTTACTACACCCCCTATAAATATGTAATTTATGTTACCAACCTGTTCACAGACCGCCCGGAACTCTGGACGTTCCAATTCGTATGTCTCTCCCAGTAGCGGGTTGAAGGGCTTTCCCAATCGCTCCCAGTTTGAAGCCAAGGCGCTGACAGCGAATGCTGAAAATAAAATGTTTATAAATGTTTACTGTAGCACTGGAACTCAAACAAATTATTTCTCAGTATTTTATTAAATCATATGCAAGAAAAATCCATTTTGTTCGGGAATCAGGCGGGATACGAATCAGAACCTCTGACTATCAGGGGAGTGCACTACGTCTCCCTCCTAAGACCAGATGAACACATTATATGGGATGGTATGGTAAATAATAAGCCATGTAAATAATATTACTCAAACTGAAACAATCATCAGACCAAGTTCAAATACAATCTAGTTTCTAAAGATCCAGATAACACTTTAATTCGCATTACGGAGTTGAAATTGTGCCAAATTGCGCCAAAATCTCCTTAAAACTGATGAAACTTACTTAAAGTACCTTTGCAGACGCTATTTTGTAACCTTAAGAGAGTGAATATTTAATATTGACCGTGGCCTAAGCGCGATTTATCTTCTTAAAGCTTTGGGATGATTAAGATTATTATCAATTAAAACAAAAGGTTTTTTCTCAACGAATTGGGAAAACCAACACAAAGTTTAAGTTTCCCCCGAAGGTTTTTGAACACGCTTCTTGAACTACTCAAACCACTACCTGTGCCACTACACCACGAATAGAGTAAGATCCCGGTGCCCCCAGACGTTACTTATTTTCTCATAAGAAATACAAATGGGATAAAGTAGTGTTAGTACGTACTTTGAGTGTGTGCATACCTGTTACCTTGGGTCGACGGCCAATTCATAGGTACCAGGTGCTAAAGGTAGATAAATACAGTACTGATTTTTCTTAAATTCTCAGTGCTGATTTTTACATAATGTTTTAGATATTGTTGTTAAAAATTAATAATCATTATTGCCAGACACTTTCCATCGGCGCTTACCCTTACCAGACGCTTTAAAACTTAAAAAAAAATAACATATTCTTACTTATAATCTCACTCTTGATTTTTATGTATGATACTTGGGGAACTATTTGAACACCCCTGGTCAGCAGCCAGACCAATTGGAGGGGTCAAACATCCCCCCAGACACACGTAAAGTGTCGCTATGTGTCCAGTAATTTTAGCAATTTTGATCCACGATCTGCGGAATACTAGCGGCCCTGTACGTGCTTCGCTACGTATAAAGTGAAGCGACCGATTTTGTTCAAACTTCACATAAAACATATACTAAATAGTCAGTACAAACTCTAAAAATTTGGTTTGGATCGGTCAGCCCGTTCTTGAGTTATAAAGTGACAAAAAAAATTGCCACTTAGTTTTTTATTGTTGATATTCCTATTTTCCTGACTGTACTAGTATTACAAGTGCTTTATATTTCTATATGTAGAACATCATACTAACAAAAAACACACAAATAAAAAAGGGAAAAAAACAAACAATAGGGTTTATGCCTTGGTATGTGGAGTACGGTATACAATACCATATCTGAGTGCATTCTAGTCTCTATTTCAAAAACGGTTATTTCTACATAAAAATGCAAGAGACCTTTTTTGTAGACAATTTTACAACGAACAACTTTTATGAAACCATTATTGACCTCTGAGCAATAGATCGCGAGATATTTGCGAAAAACTGATTTTCTTGACGTTTGGACCCCTATAACTTTTTTAGCCGGCACGATATCAATGTCGATTTTTCACATTATCATTACAATATCATAATAAAGGTGTATACAATATAAATTCTGCTCACTAGGAATTATTCCGCAGATCGTGGATCAAAATTGCTAAAATTACTGGACACATAGCGACACTTTACGTGTGTCTGGGGGGATGTATGACCCCTCCAATTGGTCTGGCTGCTGACCAGGGGTGTTCAAATAGTTCCCCAAGTATCATACATAAAAATCAAGAGTGAGATTAAAAGTAAGAATATGTTTTTTTTTTTGAAGTTTTAAAGCGTCTGGTAAGGGTAAGCGCCGATGGAAAGTGTCTGGCAATAATGATTATTAATTTTTAACAACAATATCTAAAACATATGTAAAAATCAGCACTGAGAATTTAAGAAAAATCAGTACTGTATTTATCTACCTTTAGCACCTGGTACCTATGAATTGGCCGTCGACCCAAGGTAACAGGTATGCACACACTCAAAGTACGTACTAACACTACTTTATCCCATTTATATTTCTTATGAGAAAATAAGTAACGTCTGGGGGCACCGGGATCTTGGACTAGAAGGGCAATTAATTATTCCGAAAACGTTATACAAAATCATCATATTCCTAGAAGCTATTTCTCAGAAACATTATTATATACGATTATAAGTTCTAAACGTAAATGTTGAGTTCCACGCGCAAACACAAAAGTTTTGTTCTATCTCTCAAAGGTACCTGTGTTATATAACAGTTGCTGAAATGTTTGTTTGTCAGACGTAGGTATTTCATGGAATTAAGTTTCAACTACGCCCGAACTAAGTCAAAGTCATTTATGGTAATGAGAACCACAACTATATTAATAATGCCGACATGAAATAGATAATATCGCATGAAAACTTATTTTCAAAGTGAATGCCTTCGCGAAAAACACAAATAATACCAGACAATTTCTCTGCAAAACTTTTGAATTAATAACAAATACGTAAATATTATAAAGCTTTATTAATTTTCGAAGTTCGAAGGTAACTCACTTTTAAATTAAAAGTTTTTAATTAACTCCGTGCACGATTGTAGCAATGCCCAAATTCAAACCCAAAGATATTTTGAAATTAATTCTTAAAAGTATCCTAAGTGTAGAAACTCAGCAAATAATAACTTGTATTGAAACAGGATTCAAAGTTTGAATTGCGAATAGGCATTGGTATCTGTGCCGATTGTTTGTATTTTCTTATAGCTCACGAGAATAAAAGAGATTTATCACGGCTAGTAACAAAGTAAGAAAATGTTTTATAATCTATACTAATATAACAAAGCCTTTGTAGTTTGTTTGAACGCGCCAAGCTCACCGTTTCATATTGATAAAAAATCATGTTAGATAGTCCATTTGTCTAGAGAGACTTTAAGCTATAATCCTATAATATGTATAACACCATGTATGCAGAAACCGAAATCCACGCGGGCGAAGAAGCGGGCGGTCGCTAGTAATTCATTGATAGCACATCGTTAATTTGTATTAAAACAGTGACTTAACTTAAAAAAAAAAAACTATAAGTAAGAGTTACTTTTTGACAGATTTCGGAAAATGAGAAGTTTTAAAATTCGATCGCATAGTATCTTAGCTATTTAAGCCTGTTCAATAAATCATTATTATAAAGAGACAAACAAACTCGTGTTTCTCCGCGAGAAGATAAATTTATTTACGAGTATGTGTTTGCCAAAACAACGTCTTCGAGAAACTTTAACATTTCTACCCCTTACTCGAATAAATGATTATTTATGTGAAGTCGTTACAAACTTAGGGAGACAAGAACAACCCGATAAACTTATTTCAGGTTTCAGTTGTGTTTTAACTTCTACGTTTATGTATGAGCTAAACTATTTTATGCAAATATGAAGTCGTTACGGTTTGACGGAAACAATAACACACCGAAAAGCTACATAATTCAGTTTTCAGATGTGTTCTTTAAGTTATGCATGCAAGCGCTTGCATACCTGTATAATATTTTATTACAAGCTGAGCTATTCTTTGCAAATCCTGATGTAATGCTTGTATTTTAGAAGGTAAGAATTGGCTCTTACAATATTCTACCTGTATGAATCTTTATTCATCTACCTACAAAGTAATTATGAATAGTTAAAATAAGCTAATCGTTAAACTAAATAAGTAACCTACAAAGTGTACCTACACGTATATGTACATAGGTACTTACAATGCACCTATAAATACTTACTAAAGACTACACTAGACAAAAAATATATTTTTCTGTGTGTTTATTTTCATAATATTAAGTTTCAGATAAATATTTTCACTAGACTTTTAAACCTCAAGTAAGCCAACATTTTAGTCACCCCTTATGTACAAATTACACAAGTCAATGTGTTTTCCATGTTAAGTATTCAATATTCATGTTTCAGAAGTCACGTCCTTCATTATCCCTTTGTCAAAGTCTGGAGTAATCAAGCCTTTGACGGCTTCACACTGAATGAAAAGGGTAGAGTGCCGGTAGGGCTTATTCTTGGGCCCATCAATCATCTCGCTTCAAACAGCTAAGATGTTTTATAAAAGTGTAATGACGTAAATATTTAGGAGCAGGATCTTTTCCATATAGAGATGTTGCTTATGGAGGACTTGTAGGGGGACAAAACAGGCAGGCAACACAAGCAGAACTCTTTATACATGACCAATTATTGGCCTGGTAATCTTGACCACATTGAGCAGACACGCTGACCACTCACCAGCGATGTACTCCATCCTCGCCACCGGGTCCGTCTGCTCGGACGCCATGCGCAGCAGGTGCGCGTACTCCAGGTACTCGAGCATGCGCTGCAGGAACGACAGCGGCTCGTTGAACACCACCGGCATGGTGATCTTGGACAGCTCCTTGCCGACGCAGTTCTTCAGCACCGACCAGAGCGAGAAGTCGCCGCGACTGAACTGGGCCACTGGTAGAGACGTCCTGGGGACAAGAGATACAAAGATTGAAGGTATTGCTTTGAAGATCTTAACAGGGTTAGAGTAACGTGGAAGTTCCACCCGATTGATCAGTTTGTTTGGGAAGATACCGTAATTGAGTAATAAAATGTATAAGTTTTTATGTTTCATTGCTCTTAACACATCCCTCAAGAACCCTTGAGAAAAGTTTCTCAATGCGAAATAAAGACGACAGTGAAGAAGCATTTCACCAGTTTTGATCTAAGTATATTACGATTGGTATAATCTCATGAATTCAATTTGAATAGGGTTTAAGGCAGATGCCTGATTGTAGTGATATGTCAATCGGACCCTTTTTAGGCTGAAAAATTACAAAGAAACGACAGAAACACAGTGACAGGTATTCGGTTTCACAATTATGTAATACACCGGCTACCGTTCTTTTCAATATAACGGGAGAAAATATCAGCTGGAAAGAACAAGTTGGCTCTTTACCAGAGTTGCCACAATCCATATGCTATCGGATAGATACATAACATTGAACAATATCATGCGTAGGTGTACAATTATAGATTATCTCATAATAGATTCTGAACTATATAGAACCAACAAAGAAAAGAAAAGTCATTATAGTTGTGATTCGACCCACAGTTATCCCAGTCTCCGAAGTTAAATTCGGTAAGCCTCGTCGATTGCGTAACTTTCACATATTATTTGCAAAAGTTCTAGCACCCGTCGTAGGTTTATGAGATATAATATCTATTTTTTCACAGATGATAATATTTATGTGTAGTAAACAATGTCGTCAGTTTCGCAAAACTTCTCTGAAGGGCGCTTGAGTTTTATTGCGCAACTTTACTACACTAGCGACGTGCTTCAGCGACTTGTTACAAAGTAAGAGAAAAGCAAATACAATGTACGTTATTGACTTTAAGGTCAACTATACTGACGTCTGAAATTTAAAAGATGGAAAATCTTAGCTCTTAAAATGTGGAAGATTTTTTCCCCTTTTAGTATTGATCACTTTGCGTTGGTCGATTGGCTTGATACCATTAGTTCAGAAACAAAGGTCGCGGTCGCGGGTTCGAATTCCGCTAGAGTCTAGTGATTGATGACATAATTTGACTATTTACGACGTTCGTAAAAGTAAAAAGTAATGCCTGTACTTTGGAAACTATAGGATTTGAAAGCGAGTCGTAATAGTTCGTAAATTACCTTTGTTACATCCAACCCATCTCTTCAGACTTGCCACCAGGGTGGAGGTTGGCACTAAATGTATTCACATACCCCCATAATGCCATCCATAATGCAAGCTACAAGTTTCGTCCAATCAATTCAATTGATAGGTGTCGGTGTGGAATATTCATAGCCAGGTCCTACGTCTTCCACTCCAATGGGTCTGATGTGGGTATTGATAGGGTGCAAGCGACCAAGGCTGCCAGATGAATCAATAGAAGAGACTCGCCCGTGCTGCACTTGTCCGATTCACCTGGGAGATATCACGTTTAAGGGACATTTTTTTGTTGCTATAGGTTCCCGGCCAAGCATAATACACCCGTCCTAGGTAATTGTAGTGGTTTAAATAAATATGGATATGTGATCTGGTTTTTCTTTCACTCAAACAATTCTCACGATTTGTAACTATTGCAGATATTGTTTTTTTAATATTTAATGAATATTTATAATTTATATATATAATGCCAGTGGGCGCGCAGGTTAGATCTTTCCAGCCATCATGGAGGCTTAAACATCTATGAAGGCTAGAAGGAACGGCACTGTTACAAAGTGATTAACTTGATCGATGTTAGCGTGCCATATATTCATAGCCAGGTTCTACGTCTTCCACTCCAATGAGCTGATGTGGGTATTGATAGGGTGCAAGCGATCAAGGCTGCCAGACGGATCGATACGGCCGGGACTCGCCCGGGCTGCACTCGCCCGATTCATCAGCTGGGAGATATCACGCGTAAGGGAAAATACGCTTTTGTTTGCTCTCGAATTTTATTTGGTCGTTGGCATTGCGTGTATACGCTAGCTAACACTTGATGAAAAAAGTTGTCAGCAAAAATACTTAGCTCAACTAATAATAAAATAATGTTAAGTTGGGCTGGTAATTATCGGTGAATACCTACTCGTATTGATGAGATACAACGAATTCAAAAAATGAAGGACGAGCGTCATAAAAAAAATCATACACAAAAAACAATTATCGGCCTTTTCCCTTTGTTTTTATCCCACTGTGTAAGTAAACTAATGTTAAAATATGTAGGCTTGGACCTGTTGTTGAGACGACAGTTTTAATGTCACTCATAATAAATTGTAATATTGTGCTGTCGATAATAATATGGACGGCATGCACAAAGATTTAAATGTCGCTTCAAATTGCGGCCTTTGGCACCGCCACGTAAGCTTAATAGAGTCAATAACAACGAATACGAGGGTACAAGTTATAGTTGACGAACAGAGAATATAACAGATTGTGTAAATGTTGTCATAAACTTGGAAGTTACGGCGCGTTTACTGCTAGTTTGATGTCACGCCGCGAGTTTATTGCTGATCTAATGCAAATTGAAAGCAATATATTCCTCATCAGCTTAGTAATAGCCCGAGAGCTGGCAAGCATTTTTGGGGAGGTGCTTGAGGCAAGCTGAAAACTTGTCCTGTACCTCTCCTATTATATCCCAACACGAAACTGCAGACCTGGCTGGTGAGTAGCGGGGCTAAATCAACCCCCAAATTTTTAAAAGTATATTTTTTTTAAATCTTAAAATATACTTGAGGCAATTTGCAATTTTTATATGTTGTAGTTTAATATTTACAGAATATAAAAAAAAATAAGCCAGACGATTCAGCCGGGGTTTTAACATTGCCAGGCCCGTCCAAAAATATTTTGCAAATGATTATAAAAAATGTGTTTGAGGCAACTTGAAATTTTAATAGAGTATTATTTATAACTAAAAAATAAGACTCTCAAAAAGACAGATCATTTCGGTGGGACTTTCTACCTGCCAGGCGATCTAACAAAAGACAATGCCGATTTTGTTAGGGAAGGTGGCGTCTTTTTTTTTAGAGCGTCCACCAACCAAACTTGGTAATCTACATTCATGAGGGCATTACAAACGATTTTTGCTATGGCAGTATAGCTGTAAACTCAGTCCGAACCGAGTAAATCAGGTTTGAATTTTTTTTCGCTTCATACTCGGGAAATTGATTTTTTTTTGTTTCTTGCGTCCATCGACAAAACGTGAAAATATATATTCTTGAGGTCATCACAAACGATATTTGCTATGGCAGTATAGCTGTAAACTCAGTCCGAACGGAGTGAGACAGCCTAGATCGTTTTCACACTAGGCGTTCGCTCCTGCGTTTTTGTATAGGAAATTCCTACTTTTTTTCCAACAGTTGAAAATTATTGCGATTACGACTTGTAATGTACATTTAAATAGTTCTGGCCAGTCTCACTCAGTTCGGACTGAGTTTACAGCGTCACTGCCATAGCAAATATTGTTTGTGATGACCTCAAGAATATATATTTTCACGTTTCGTCGATGGACGCAAGAAACAAAAAAAAAACAATTTATAGAAAAATGTATGAAGCGAAAAAAAGTTCAAACCTGATTTACTCGGTTCGGACTGAGTTTACAGCTATACTGCCATAGCAAAAATCGTTTGTAATGCCCTCATGAATGTAGATTACCAAGTTTGGTTGGTGGACGCTCGAAAAAAAAAGACGCCACCTTCCCTAACAAAATCGGCATTGTCTTTTGTTAGATCGCCTGGCAGGTAGAAAGTCCCACCGAAATGATCTGTCTTTTTGAGAGTCTTACTTTTTAGTTATAAATAATACTCTATTAAAATTTCAAGTTGCCTCAAACACATTTTTTATAATCATTTGCAAAATATTTTTGGACGGGCCTGGCAATGTTAAAACCCCGGCTGAATCGTCTGGCTTATTTTTTTTTATATTCTGTAAATATTAAACTACAACATATAAAAATTGCAAATTGCCTCAAGTATATTTTTGGATTAAAAAAAATATACTTTTAAAAATTTGGGGGTTGATTTAGCCCCGCTACTTACCAGCCAGGTCTGCAGTTTCGTGTTGGGATATAATAGGAGAGGTACAGGACAAGTTTTCAGCTTGCCTCAAGCACCTCCCCAAAAATGCTTGCCAGCTCTCCAGCTATAAGTATTATAATATTCAATATCAGACATGACTATACTACAAAATAGGCAGTAATGCTCATTCCTAAATCTCTTCTAATATAATAAATGAGAAAATAACGGGCTTGTCTGGGTTTCCTTTAACCACTGAACTGATTTTTAGGGTTCCGTAGCCAAATGGCAAAAAACGGAACCCTTATAGTTTCGTCATGTCTGTCTGTCTGTCTGTCTGTCCTGGCTCGTTCTCCGCCGTTTCTGAACCGATTGCCACGAAAATTGGTGGAGAGATGTATAGTGATAATTCAAGAATTGGTTTTTAAAATAATCGAAAAATAATTTTTTTTACCCCCCCTCCCATACAACGAAAAGTAAAATCGAAAAAAAAAAATCGACTTACCCCATCGTGTGGGGTATCGTTAAAAAGGTATTTTTAAATACAATAAAACTTGCCTTGAAACCATGTGGATCAAACACCCCAGTCTCGAGATATATTAATACAAAGTTAAAATTAGAGCGTCCCCCCCCCCTTAACTTTTGAAATACTATTACAATAATTTTGAAAAAAATGTCCTGTATACCTCCAAGTAAGTACTTTCAACGAAAACTATAGCGAACTCTGTATCATACATAGTTATTTTTATACAACTTGACCAACTTATGACGTGCAGTTGCCCTTACTAAATGGTGTCTTAAGCGGTCGGGCCATCTTTTAGCTACGGAACCCTTTCATGGGCGTGTCCGACACGCTCTTGGCCGGTTTTTAAGATAATGTCTGATTTATTGCCTAAAAAGAGATCGAAGGCGTTCAGAAAACTAAATACAGTTACTTATTTTAAAACATGCAAAAAGAGTTTTTTCATAATCAATCATCATCTCTGCGCTTTTGACTGCTGCCTGATGTTAATTTAATCTTTACCTAATAATATCATAAAGTTGAAGGTTTTGTTTGTTTGAACACACTTATCTCAGGAACGACTGGTTGGAATTGAAAAAATCTTTTTACGTTGGTCCATTTGCAAATCTACGCGGAGGAAATCGCGGGCGGCCGCTAGTGTACATGTAAATCTATGGTGTCATCTATTTCTTTTCCGATGCTCATAAACTAAGACATTTACTTTCTTATGATTAATCTTTATGATGTTTGTATACCTTAATTAAATAAATAAATCAGAGTTTGAGGTCTGCATTCCAATTCGTTACAAGCACGTTTGAGAAAAATAAAGTCAAGGCTGCAGGATAGCTGAGAGTCGTCCTTGACCTCATTCAGCTCTTTTCTCTACATTGTTACATTTGTTACATTATGTTGAGTTGTTTGTGTTGCATAAAGCAGTCCCTTGGCTATTGTTTACAGTAATCCTATTTAGTTGTCGTGGTTGGTATTTTCAGTGATCCTAGTTATTTGTTAAGGGGACCTTGAAGGGATTTTGCTGGTTTAGATGGTCTTCTTCGCATAGTATTATCCAATTTATATATATTATATTTTAAATACAAACAAAGGAATGACCAAGAATTATTTAAAAAGACGTGTTTTTACCGTCAAGGGCCCGTGGTCCCACTGATTTGTCCCGGACCACAGGGACCACCACGGGTTATCTATTAACCTTGTTCCCGGTGTAAACACCATAAAAATCCAGTTCCAACCACTTTAATTTCAAATAGAATTACTTAGATGTAGTTTTCTATTTTGGAAATAATCTTCAATCGCTACTACACTTTATACAAAATGCATGCTTATACCAAATTGTGAAATCTAAGAAGTGTTTGAAATGCAGTTTTACTTTCATAGGAAACTGACTGAACTAAACCATTTTATTACCTAAAATGTTGTTCATGTAACAATGTCACAATGTCAAGGTGGAGAGATTTGGGAGGGCCCCGTCGCCTTGACCTGATTCCAGAGCCCCGGTCGATATCATCCCCTGGATTCCCCTCCTCATATACAGGTATAACTAGGTATAGGAACATTTAATTTACGGGGGTACAACGGACTGAGATTAGGAAGTTAGGTATAGACGCCCAGCATAGATATAAATAGGTAGATAGATATGTTTTTGCGACCCATTCTTAAACAAGCACATTATATTTAAATAGGTAGATATGTCTCTCCGACTAGTTCTAACACAGGCCCAGTAATGAGAAAAGTTAGGTATAGATTGCCCAGCATAGATTTAAATTGTTAGATATGCACTTGCAATACTTTGGCCCGCTCTAACAAAAGGCCCTGTAATGTAAAGCGACTGTCGCTCCACACATCGCGTAAAAACCTTAGTAACCAACGTACGTCACGACAATTAAAATAATAATGCTACAGTTATTGGTGTTGGGCAGATCTAACACTTTAAAATCTCTTTTGCCAAATTTTATTTTTGTTTTTTAAGCCGTATTAATTAATTTAGCTTTCAGTGATTTTGTTCACCTGGATTTTCACTGACTTTTAACAAAACGATACGATTAGTCGCGACGATACGTCGATACGGGGGGTCGCGACTTAACCCCTTCTTGGTCTTTCTAAACCAAGGGACTACTTTTATTTAGGTGCTATTCATACGTGCAGTACTTGATTTAGGCTAAAATACAATACTAAAGTAATACGTCAGCTTATGGCAATCGATTTTTAAATTTCCGAACTCTTCAAAATTTTATTTCAATCAGTAATGTATTTTTGATAGCTACTGGTTAACATTCTACAAGGGTTAGCGTAATTTGAGGGAGCAAAGTGATGCTTTAGTATAGAATAGAAACACACTAGGTGGAAAAAACGCGACCGAAGTTCAGCGTGACTACGCCTGCAATGTATGTAAAATGGTCGCCCATTGACATACTATGCCGTAATTACGTAGCCTAATTTTGTATAGTAAATATATCGCCGCCAAACTTCTGTCGCGTAATTTCCGCCAAGTGTGTCGTACACCTATACTTATTGTCAATTTTTTTACACTTCTCATTTTGTTAACTAATTTATTCATTTTAAAATTAATTTTAATATTATCATAGTCCTTGTTACTAACCTAATGAGATGACATACACGTATAAATATCACGGTTAGCTATAAATCGTTGTTGGCGCCTGTTTATACATACTTCTAATTAAATAGAAACCTTTTAAGTGTAACGCGAGCTCGGATACGGCCCGGTATGTAGGTCATTAGTACCTCTCTTACAAACACCTGTGCCACGGTACCCACTCCATTCCATTTGTCTAATGTATTAGACACAGCCGCTAAGGGAAGATACTAAATCTTGATTATGAGTAGGTAGGTACAAGTAGGTTTATATCAAACTACGGGTATAAATTATTTTTTATCACTCTACTTGGCATAAACAGCATATTGCCGTCTACGCCTGATTATCATCCTAGCGCCTCTCGGGGTTGCATTCTTGGCCATTTTCTCGGAGCCCAGGTTACGTACCGACTTCGTAGTCGCATCGTACCCTGGATCAATCAGGACCGTTCCTGAATTGACCAGCCTGGTATTACAATGGAGCGATAGTCGCCTGAACTCCGTAACTCTTCACAAGAGGAACCAGACCATTTATATTTTTGTAGCAGGTGTATTAACCATGAAATGAAAATATTTATTTGATTGTTTGAGTAAGTAGTCCTGTTATCAACGTTACTATGACAACATCACATCAAAGGACACAAAAATATAACATTAATAAAATTGGCCAAGTGCGAGTCGGACTAGACTTGATTTTACTTTTGATTGTGGGGGGTCAGTTTATACATTCCTCCCATCGAAAAAACGTGACCAGAATACATATGCGGCCTTCGTCAATCCTTTCCTTTTATTTGTTTTTAAACAAAGCAGTTTAACCATGACTGTTCATACAGTTTCAAACAAAGCAGCTTAATCAAGTTTAATTAAGTTTATTATTCAATCCACAGTTTATACGGAAAATGAAGGACACCGGGGGCTAAAAGTAGTTTAGTGGAAACACTCGTGCATACAACCTTGAGACTTAGCTCCGCACACGTCATAGTTTACTAAGGACATTTCAATTTCAAATCCATAACATAAATTATTAGAACAACTATTGTAAGAATTCTGCTGAAATAATTTTTGTATGGTTCCAATTCGACGGTGTTTGCTATAGAGCAGAAGTCACTGGATAGATAAAACAAATGTTATTCATACTCGTACATATATTCGAAGCATAAATAACTAAAATTGCTTTGGTTTATACATTTTAGAGATATAGCTATTTGGCTATTTTGTAACAAAAATCTTAAGTTTAACTTATTTAGCTCAGTACAAACTTCAATAAATTATTTGAACCAATGAATTGGCGATCAAGTGTTTACTTTCTTACATTTTTAGCACACAATTTCATGATAAATTCATATGTGTACTTATTCTAATTAAATCTACACTAATGTCATTTATACTAGTAAAATCTTCGTTTTTATATCTGAAGAATTTGTTTGTTTGAACGCGCTAATCTCAGGTAGGTACTACTGGTTCGATTTGAGAAACTATTTTTGTGTTAGATAGTTCATATGTCGAGGAAAGGCATGTTTAACACTACGTGTGTGGAAACGG
Source organism: Nomophila noctuella (assembly GCA_958496325.1). NCBI lineage: Eukaryota > Metazoa > Arthropoda > Insecta > Lepidoptera > Crambidae > Nomophila > Nomophila noctuella. The sequence goes on from OY292482.1 coordinate 15,886,626, forward strand.
AAATCCACGCGGACGGAGTAGCGGGCGGCAGCTGGTGGATAATATAAGATTAATCGACCTGTCCCTTATCAATGTAATATCCTGGTCACCCTACTAAAGACTGTTGCTCTTGAACTTGTCTGAATAGAGCGGGGGAGGCCTATCTGGCTTTTACCCGTTGTTATTGAATGAGTAATGCCTCGCAGGGGCGGGGTAAGCAAACACGTCAAAACCGTGAAGGGGTGTTTCAGAGGAGTTTACTATTACATTCTATGGATAAAGACTCCTGGTTGGTTTCGAAAGATTTCAGTCGGAATTAAGATTTATCTCATTTAAAAAAGTACGTATACGAGTACTTATTCATATTTAACTACTGCAGCGTTATTTTGATCAAGTGTTCCTTCATTGTTCAATATTTTTTAATAATGCGTACTGTTCAATTAAGATTGTCTTAGGCGGGTTTTTCCTGCCACAAATATTTAAAACTGTCCATTTACTACAATTCTTCATTGAAACAGCATAATAGAGTTTGTGTTAATGAATCCAAAGTGAATTACATTAAGAGCGCAGTTAGTGGCTGGCTACAGCAGCATGAATAATTCATCTCCAGCCACAATTATCACGAGTACGCGACTATTGTCTGCATTCACTGCATTTTTAATAATAGTCCTTTCAACAATACGAAAGTGGAGCGAAAAGAGCAAAAAATCAATGAAAATATACAGTGTTTTTACCTGCGTAGGTACTCTGTGAATAGAGAATGAAATTGATGACTATATAAATAATTTATAACTGTCCAAAATATTTGGTAATTTTGTTGCTTATACATTAGATATGTCACTGCACGATATTTTACTTTAGTGACAATAATAATATTTGCATTGCATTGCAGTTGAAATACTTGTAAAGGTAACCTAACATTACATTTGTTTCTTGCATTCTCGGAAAGGTGGATTTGGAATCAAAATTGACATTAAATCGCATTTTTAGATATTAAAAACATTTTCATCGTGGACTGATATGTTCAAACAAGTTGTGCTATCATGGACATTTTTTCCCAAAATCATGAAATTAACTGATTCCGTATACATAGATGTAATTACTAATATGTAGACATCTAGCGCTCTCTAGCGTATCTAGTCCTCCAGTTTATTACCCTTGAAAGTGAGGGATGGAGATTAAATTAAATTCACAGCCTCCTCGATCCAATCTGCGGCAGTGATTGCATTACTGCGCTCCGTACATCATTCGAGGGATTCTAATACGATACTGGTAGAGCTCACTGATGTTGGCATAACAACATCCATAATGAGATGAAAGGTTTCCAAACACAATCATTTTATAGGCTCAGACCAAATAAAACGGGAAGAAAGAACTCTGCAAACTGCGAGAGCAAAGTGAAGATCCTATTTCATTTTAGTCAACTGGAAGATACGATAACAATTATAGCATCAGAGTGTAGGGATAGTGTTTAAAACCGTTGTTATTTTTTTAGGGAAGAATATTATTTTTTATTTATAAATTTCAAAACTTTTAGCAGGTACAGTTTACCTGAAAAATGATTATTTTAAGACACGTACCAAATATACTGATATTTGGCTCAATGTTTGAAAACATTTTCGGAAGAAAATTTATTTGACACTCACGTCTATATTTTCCACACAATCGTATTATTTCCACTCTATTCTACCCAATCTACTTATATCTGACAACGGGCAAACGAAGTTACGTGGAACTTCCTCAAGTAAATTCCGAATGCGAAGAAAATAATACGCTATTCATGAATGGAGAGGAGAGGAGAGGGGGACGTGTCTCCTCCTGCCCTCCAGAGGCGAAAGTCGGGATCGATCAATACAGCGACCTTGGCAGAGCAGAAATAAAAATGTATTGCAAAGAAATCGTGACAGAATAGCAAAAATATTTTCCTTTTGCGTCTACCAGATATTTCCGATTTGGTCTTGTTCAAACATGATTGAAGAAATAACGCACGTTCTTACCAGCGAAACGTGAAAAACCTTTCTTGAAGTCACAAATAGATTTTTTGAGATTCATACTATTTTCATCTTACTGGAAAAGTATTAAGTATTTACATTTATTTCCCCTCTTATGCCGAACGGTTCAAGATTCGAATTCAAATAAGAACGTTTGAATACGTAACTGACCCGACTACATGCAGAGGAAATTGTTAGAATATTGATTTGCTGTGAAGCATGTTCCAGTTCAGTTTCCAGTGTTTCCGTTAGCAAAACATAATGGACACTAATGGAAATACATGTCAAACTCAATAGATAGGCTTTATGTGTGTTTTTAACACATCTATACTAATATTATAAAGAGGAAAGGTTTGATTTTTTGTTTGTTTGTATGAATTGAATAGGCCCCGAAACTACTTGGCAGATTTGAAAAATTCTTTCACTGTTGGAAAGCTACATTCACCCAGAGTAACATAGGCTATATTTTATCCCGGTACGGGAAGTAGTTCCCCCGGGACGCGGGTGTACTTAATATTATAAAAACTGTTACCATAGTCAAGTCAAATCAAATATGTTTATTGCAAAACCATAAATGAACAAAAGGGTGTTATAAAACATTTATGGACACAATTATGGATCCTGGACATCATTATCATCATAGCGCTTCTCCCGGTTGCATCCTTGGACATTGCCTCAGAGCCCAGAGTACGCTACGACTATGATAAAATAATTACCAGCCTTTTAATGAAACTGCCATTTTCTAATTATAGAAAACTGTTGTCGTAATTATTGAAATAAGAGGTAAGTATGGCACATTGAGGTAGAATAAACCACCAAATTACTAAGAAAATTACCATTGACCATAATTTGAATGATGAAAATTTGATTCTTGGAAAGTAAAAGGGAATATTGACATTTTATTTTATCAAAGCTTTTGCTTGTTAATTATCGGAAATTCGAATCTCAATCAACCGTTTTATAAATCAAAGAATCATGTTATTCATTTAGCCGGTAAAAAAAACATTAATCGGTTGTTCGCCTATAATATTTATACTAAAATTAGCGCCATTAGACCGATTTTTCAATCGACCTCATTGTGAAGTATTTAGAATTAAAAGTTCTTACAATACTATATATAAGTAATAATAGATTAAAATATCAAGCAGGCCAGATGGCTGGCCACAACAAGTGGTTACTAAAATGTAACAAAAAATAAGGAAAACAGTGGATGAAGATAATTTCTCACTGAACTTATTCTAAACGCCTATAAAACACATCAGCTAAAGCCAAGCCAAGAACTTAATAGGAAAATGTCCGTAGCCTTGAGCCTAAGATAAATGCCTCCTTGGGGGCAACCTCTTTTGGGAGAAAAAATGGACCAGGAAATATTCGACAGATGAAAAAGTGGAAAGGAGCCTAATTATTAGGCATTTTCTAAGAAAAATTGGAAAACGCAGACGAAAACGTCTTTCCTTTGTTAATAATCTGTAGTCTTTTTATCAATGAAACACATATGAAACATGACTAAAGATGGTGTTTTTGATTGGTCTATAATTATATATTCGAATCAATAAATGATTCTGCAAACTGAGAAACTGTGACGTTAAAACGACCAAGGGAATTTTTATTCAAACAAATTCGCTCCAGTTTCTGTAATCTACATATTTTTACGAAACGACATCCATTTATCTTAGAAAAAGTTGTCCAAAAGCGACTCGTCTGGACTTCTGAAGTTACAAAACTTGATCGTCCAAATGAATATTAATATAACACATTTGCAAGCAAAAGTTCTAGTAAATGCCAAATTTTTTTTGACTATGCGATATAAAAATGTTAGTGGCCGCCCGCGTCTCCGTCTGCGTGTAATTCGATTTCCGCACACATAATGTCATACTGTCGCATAAAGCACTCCAAGTCACATGGACGATTCAAAACAAAAATAAATTTCTCAATTCGAACAACTAGCTCCTGTTAATAGAGCGTTCAAACGAACAAACAAACTCATCAGCCACATTACTCATATTAATTATATTAGTAAAATGTATTAGTATTGATACAGCTAAAGGATGGAACCTTTAGCGAGATGAACTTTCAGCAGTTATTAAAAGAAATTCTCATTCGTCATTCATCACTATTCGTCTTGTCATATTTCAAAGTCGTATCTTCACAGGCTGTTACGTCATTAGAACTCGAGAAGTTTGAGAGACGTAAGACCGTTAATCCTTTTGTAATGGCGACGGTTGCGTCTCTTCCGTAATTACTGCACTCCAGCCTTGAATGCTGCTCGAGTTGCTTTTGAGATTCAAGCCTAGCCTTGGAGCAAGGGAGATTATGCGAAATACTTTAATATAAAAACCTGCAGCTTATATAGAAATCTGAGGTTTTGCATTTAATGCTTACTCAGTTCTTCATCTGTGGTTAATAACTTAGACATTTAAGCATCGTTAATTTTAACATCACTAATATCATTCATTGGAGTCAATATTTTGATTACATTAAAGGTGTTTTAATAAATAAATAAATAATTAATGCCTTGGACTAACACGCCAATTGCTTAGCCCCAAACTAAGCTCGAAACTTTGTACTATGGAAGCTAAGGAACGGATAGGCATACTTAAATATGTAATTTTATAAACATCCATGACTCGAGTACAAATGCCGATGTTCATCACACAAACATTTGCCCCTAGCGGGATTCGAACCCGCGACCCTTGGTTTTGTAGCCAGGGTTCCTAGCCACTCGATCAACGGGCCTGCTAAATCGATGTTATAATCAACAATCCAATATTATTAACTTCAAACAGCGTAATTATAAAGAATAAACCAGGCTTATCAAAAATTAAATTAGGAAAACAATTCACAAGAAGTTGGAGCAAGCTCACAAAGTCCCAAATTATTTAGATTGGGCTTTTCTCTCTCTGAAAAATGAACGCCATTTTATAAGAGTTGTTTGAACATTTAAGAAAATTACAGCGGATTTGTTAAAATGAATGGACTATTAGTATACCCCATAACAGCTGCGTTATCTATTAAAATATTAGACATAATTTTCATAAGGTCAAATTGTAAAGTGGATCTTAATTGTATTTATTTATAATAATTTCTAATATTGTTGAGTCTAACATTTGAATCGGTATAATGATGTCTCTCTCGTGTAAAAGCTAAGTTTTACCTTTCGTTTATACGATCATAAATACTGCAGTTTTCTTTTTATAACAGACCGTTAATGTTGTTATTTTGCAAAGAATATGTACAGACAGAATCTGTCGTTGTCTGTACATATTAAAGATTAAAATAATACAGTGCTGTGCATTTGTGATATCTAGTCGCTCTACCTCCGCTGTTTCATTACAACGATCTCTGAGGGCCCTCGGTCCCGGCCTCGGCCGCAGCCTCGCGGCTCGAGTGGTAATTAAAATTCACCCTCTGTGACTCCATATTTTGATTCACCACCGGAATACGGCGATATCGTACATTATTGACAACCCAGCAGTCTCCTGCATTAAAATGTATGTACTCCGACTTCTATACAACAGAAATAAGGTTCACTTTTGAGTGATAAAAGCGAGTGTGGTTGTACATCGTGGCTGATTGGCCGCGGAAACACATGTAATATATGTATGAACCCATAAAACGTGACGTATTTATTGGCGAATAATAAACTGTTCGGTGGCTTGCTACAATAAAATTTGGACGGATTTGTGTCGCAATAAAATTTATGACAGAGTCTGCAGCAATCATCGTTTTCATGGTTGAATTCTGGATTAAGGACAGAGTAAATCTCTGTTGTCAACAGTGGGTACCTTCATATCTACAATGCATGTTACGGATGTCAGATGGCAATCACTTCAATGTAGTAATCAGGCGGCTTCAATTAGGATTATAGTCGTAGCCGTACCCTGGTGTGGATGTTGCCAGGATAAACCCAAAGATGAAGACTCAAAAGTAGGTTTGATTCAAAAGTAGTGCCACTCAAAGCATAACTTGTTTTAAACCCGGGAAACACATTTAATTTAATCAATACTTTATAACTGCAGTCAAGCCAGACCTGTAGCCTGAGTAAAGGTTTTAAAGTGCTAATAGAATTGAAGGTACAACTTCGCCTGTAAGCCACACTTCATAAAGACACAAAAAGACAATGACATACAAAAATGCATTAAAAGATTACCTGTATTTACAAAGCCGATCAGCATTCTCTTCCATCTTACACCCTCACTCCACCAGCGCAGTCGTTCCGGCGCCCGCGCACGATCTAACACGAACACTTCCGAACTTTACCGAATTTACACGAACAACGATAAACACTGAGTCTCGGAATTCAACTATTGTTTGAATACGCGAAAGTCTTTGTTATTTGATATCCATTCTCTTGAGGGGTGTAGGTTTAGCTGGAAATTAACATGGTTGATATATTGTTGAGTATATGTCTTCCCTTCACTCTTCAGCCATAATAATTGAGTGAAATTTCTCGAGGAAGTGTCACCCAATGCATAAGGACATTGTACGGTGTTCTGTTTTTAGTTGTAACCTGTACTATTGTAAAAGTGTTAATGTTTTTGAAGGTACCCTGTGTTTGAGTGTTCATTAATATTTTGGAATTGGATAATTAATCAAAATATTCACTATAAGTTACTAAATAAGTCCCTGAAGTCTCATACTAGTAATTGCCCGTTATCTAATTGAAATATTCCATCAATATGTTTATTCCCACAACATCCTGACAAATGTTATTAAATAACCCACGCATCCAACAAATTAGCAGTCTTTCATTTACAATGATATTACTGTTTGAGTAATGACTCATATTGCTCCATGAAAGAAACTTTGATATCACCTCTGACCTTTTCCATCAACAGTGTATTCAGATCATCCAAATATTATCCTGTAGGTTTGATTACCCAAGCCAAAGCTAGCAACCACACGTTTTACTAAACATAATTAATGGGGCTATATAAACCTGATATTTATTACATGAATTAGTGTATTTAGGTTGTCCTAATTACTTCTTGACATTTACTTTGTGCTATAATATTATTTTTGATAGCTGGCATTAAGGCAACAATTATTCTAGATTAGGTACTTTAGCGTATGTGTGGTATTTATGCTCTAGACAAGAGTTAACTCTTTTTTCTACCTTTCTTTTGGTTTATAAATGTAGATATTACAACTAGATATACTTGTCCGAGATTTTATCTATACCTACAAGCTTTACCGAGGGAAGTTACACGAACGTAACGTAAATCCACTTTATGTCTTCTATATGTTAAGTTAGGTCCGATATAAAGCGTCACGTGCGACGAAAAATGATAAACAATGCCATTTACCTAGATTTTTTTTGTTGGGCTCTCTAACTTTGTATTTATTTATTCTTGCCTCGTGCTCCCATAATGGACTTAAATGTCAATACATGAAAGATATCATAGAATATAACCGCAAAATCGGTGTTTATTAACGTTACAAGAAAAAGGTCGGCTCTAAGAAATTATTATCATAAATTCAATAATGGATACTGCATTTAAAAAAATGCCAAAAATTTTCCGCACTCAGGACCTGAACCCTGAACATCAATCACGGCCAGGTGCTTAAAACGATGTAAGTATACTTTATAGATATTACTGCAGTTGTATTGTACTTTACGCACTCCTAGTCCAATGGCTCGACTCATAATTTTCCCTCGTAAATCCAACAATAAAATGACTCTTAAACCAAGCTAAATTATCTACCAAGATTACAAGATCGATATGACGCTTTCATCGAAATAAAATCGTCCCAAATTGAGCACGGAGAGCTCCAATTAAAAATTATCCTGTTTCTGACAGTTCCAGTCTCCCAATACTGAATTCAACCCATGAATTGCTTTGACAAGTCGTAATCTGTTTTAAGTCCTTTGCAAACACGCCTGGCCTACGAGTCCCTTACTAGTCGTGGACGGTGAGTTATTTTCCCTACCGAGGTGGGTTTTGGTTTCGGTAAAATTATTAGCTGATCCAAATTGCCATCAACTAAAATTGTAGCGTTGTAGGTTTTGGTGTAAGTACATAGCTCAATTTCCGCTTTCGAGGGATTTTCAAACATGGAGAAAACGTTACGTGTGTATGTGTGATAATAATGGACTACTAGAATAACCGCCAACCAGGACGTATTTGCTACAACCTCAGAGGATTATAATAATAATAATACCCTCCAGCCGTATTCGGTCTTGACGGCCGATCTCACGAACAGCCAGGTGCGCAGCATTTAAGTGCACAATTGAGTGCGCAAGCCCAGGTGCACTCCCTATTCCTTTACTGTCATAGCTCAGGGTCAATCTGACACGACCGTAGAGAGAGAGATTTTCGGTTAGCCATCCGATACCTGACCTTTGCGAGAGTCGTTAACATTAGCAATCACAGACCCTGGTTTGGCTAATACTGAATAAAACCCATGTTATACTATGACAAGTCCTTATCCGTTTTAAGTGCTTTGCAAACATGCCTGGCCTACGAGTCCCTAGCTAGTCGTGGGCGGTAAGTTATTTGCCCTTCCGAGGTGTTTTCATTTCGTTAGCGCACTTAAATTGTGTTTGGGTAAAATTATGAGTCGATAGCTTTTTGGAAACGATTTTTTTGGAAGAGACGAGACCGACTTTGTGGGTGAGAATAAAGTGTAGACTTAAGAAGTATATATTTGACCTCTTATTTTAAAAGTCAAATTCTTGAACACTACTCCAAGTGCTCCTATTGATTATGTAATACATAGAGATGCATGTAACTTAAGACCAACCAAACACTCGATAAAAATAAAACAGTTGATGCATTAAGAATACTGCTCACTGCTCGGTAAATTCAGTCTTTTTCATACTGCTCAGTATTCAGGATAAGGTTGCCTCAATATAGAGCAAGTTCCATAACAGAGAAGAGGGATTAATTAACTTTAGCCTGCTCGAGAATACCGAAGGAGGGTACTTAGTACGTAACAAGATACATTACATCCAGCGCTATTCCAAGCATGAAGGAATTTTCTCGATGCTACGAGCTTCGTAGTATTATAGTGATGTGAACTGCTGCTACGGCGTAGCATTTGTAGTCCCGTAGTCCAGGGTCAAGAACAACTACGAGCTTCGTAGTATTATAGTGATGTGAACTGCTGCTACGGCGTAGCATTCGTAGTCCCGTAGTCTAGGGTAAAGTACAACTACGTTTTTCGGCTATGGCGGCCGATCTTACGATGAGCTAGGTATGCAGGATATGTTGTAGTGCGCAAGTGCACTCTCTGTTACTCTCAATCTCATAGTTTAATGAGGCAGCAATCTGACACGACGGTCGAGAGACGTCAACCAACTTAACGTGCCTACCGAAGCACGGAGGAACTCAAGGTGAAAATTTTATGTCACCCTTCTAATGACCGGCCAAACTCTGCTCTGCAGTGGGGCATTAAAAGGCTGATAATTTCTTCTATTAGCAATTTTTCAATCTTAATTTGTCTCTACATTTTTCACCCAAGCGCCGCTATGCCTCACAAAGGCACCCATTTGTTTTCCGAATACCTGAAACCTAGATCCGAACTTTAAAGACCTAGATTGACTGGCTAGCAACAATAACCTGTCCGTGCTGGCAGCGGGCCAACTGTTCCAGACCGGTCGATAGCGCCGTCGCCCGCGGCCCGGTGTTTATAACAGCAGTTTAGGGTTGACCGTTTAGTATGCAATGCGTTATGGTTTGAAATTGACGGGTTGTTTCAGTTTATCGAAGTAGGTTGGATTGGGTATTGATTGAGCTAACTTAAATTGTAATTTTGGTGATTAAATTGATAATAGAGGTTACGTAGATGTGAGTACTCAGCAGTTAGTTGTACTTCAAAGATTTTGGCCTATATTTAAAAAAATTACCATGTTGTAAGGGTGGATACGCATATATAAAATTATTAAAAAAACTCAGAAAATAACATGATACAGAATTAATCCATAAGAAAGCCTTACGGATATGCCTAAGTTCCTCTCCTCAGTAAACCAGGACAATTTTCTTTGAAGGAAATGAATAATGCAGTTTCAAGACAAAAATTGCACTTTGCTATTAGACTAGATTTGTTATAACTGATTTCTGCTCTTTTATACTAGGAGCTAAATCAATCTAAACTATGCTCCAAATTGTTTTATGACCTTTTTGCAGAGGTTTCACAACCCTAGCTTAAGGCGAGTTATCACTCTTGTTGACACGAGGCCATAACTCAGAAATCCTGGCCGATTGCTGCATAAGGCCAAAGGTGAGAAGAGCCATCATTCAAATATCTACATACGACGTTGTATGTGTTGAAGTTAACGACGCACAAATTATACGACACTCATGACAAAGATATGTAAGCCAGTGTAGAAACATACAAGAAGAAATTTTCTGTATAGCTTAATTAATGAATGGAACAAAGCAAGTTTGCTCTACAGTAGGAGACTAATCTTTAAATCTTTGCCAACAAAGTTTTTTTTTTCATTTTCTTATTAAGGGACACTCAGTGAGAGAACAGTCGATATTTATTAGGCTTTTTGGACACCTCTTTATAAGCAAGTTTCAATAGTATTCATAATAGATAATGTTTCTAATGGGAGATCTTGAGTTTGATTCTAATAGAGTTTTAAAGACAAGAGTTTCTCACAAATTACGTTACATTTCCCTATTTAAAATGTATAACTATTTCTTCTTGAACCCTCGGTGGCGCAGTGGGAAGTAGGTCGCACAATGCGACAGCTGTGCTCGGGTCAAGGGTTCGATCCTCGACGTATGATTTTATTCTTGGATATTTCTAGTATGTATTTCTTTCAGGGAACATATTGCGCCGACATGTAGCTACATACTACAAGTTAGGAAGGAATAATGATGATAAATTATCTTTGTTATATAACCTGTTCCAATGTGACCTTTTTTGGCTAAACTTGCGAGCCACGCCTGAAACCTGAGACGAGAGAAAGTTTTGAATGTTATTTCTTTTAAAGTTTTACCCAATGAATTATGGGAAAATGTTAAAATGCGACTGTCGAATTCACACAACCCTTGGCCTGAAAATATATCCTGCAATTTTTTATAATAAAGCTTAGTATAAAACGTTAAAAAAAATATACCAGATATCCATCACACAAGAGAAAAATATTATAATTACGTTATGCATTAACATTTTTTACAAGTGTTTAGCGTATGAATAATTCTACTGAAGTCGACGGTCCTTATATTGCGACTTTACTTGTAACTTTGTGACTTTACTTTACGTGCAATTTCATAAAACTATTATGATTAAAATGACAAATGACTACAATCTGTCACTAAAACAAACACACGAAGGATGAATGTGGAGTGTGATGCACTACACATTCATCATACAAACGGATCCACATAATCTTCATCTAAACAGTTCCGTAGAGTAAATAACGAAGACCATTTATCATTTCTCTGCGAGACTAATTCGTTCCACGAACGTGTGAATATTAATAATTGTCCTGCCACTATATATACGAGTAAAGTGCAGTATTAGATGAGTATGTGTGGTTGTAAACAAAATGCAACCAGAGTTTTATGTTATTAGCTATTAGCTTACACAGTTAAGAGCTGACATTAATACCTAGGGTTCAATATGTATAAAATAATATTTTTGAAACTATAAATACCTACACAAATATAATGATTTCAGCCCAAAACCACACCATAAAAGGGCTAACGCAATCCTGTTGCAAATAATAAAGTATTGTCGACAGGAGCAATAAGGGATGCTCGGTATATAGATGATAAAATTGTACATAGTCCTCATTGTTACGAGGAAGGGGACCGGCCTCGTTTATGCCCCCGGAATACAAAATAAGCGGCTTATTACAAGAGCGTTAAAGTTGAGAGGTCAACAGGGAGGGTTTGTTGTATGTTATTCAGGTACATAACCATACATGCTCATGACAACGCATTTGGCAATATGGTTCATTGTAATTATAACTATGTAGTGACATATTATATCCATGCCATATCACGGCAACAGAAAGAATAATAAATTATATGTTCATTTCAGATTTCAGAAGGCTTCAGGAATACGCTTTGTTCGTCAATTAATACGAAAAAACAGATTGCTACTTTTACAAGAATGAAAAATTAATTATTTGTTTGTTTTAGGCTTTAGGAATGCGCTTTAATCATCAATTAATACCATAAAATAGATTGTTACAATCACAGACTTTGGAAAGCAGAAGGAGCGGCTATCAAAACGATACAAACTCGGATTAATTAATTATATTATTTTCCTATTAATGAATACCTGCCTAAGTCAGTGACACGACTAATTGATGAACCATCCAGCAGGCCTAAACATAATAGGGATGTTAACACATATCATAATTAATTTCACAACACTTTTCTTAAAAAAGAAGATGCTTTTTAGCACGTAATGTATTGGTTTCTTTTCGTTTATACGTAAGATTAAGATTTTTAATAAATTAAAATTATACAATTAGTTACTCAGTTGACTTTAAAACTAGTGACGTCATAGTGTGCTATTCCCATACAAACTTCATAGTTTGGAATCGTTTTGACAGTTAATAAAAGAAGGTCAAATGACTGGTGGTGGCAACATCCCTATTAAAATACTATTGAAACCAATTAATTCTTTTAGGTAGAACCTATTGTTTTCTGAGAAATCCATTTATCATTTCACACCCAAAACACTAATAGGTTGGAGGATTTCGAAGTTCAGCCTATTTGTTCAGCTTTACGACTTGCGAAGGCGACAACGTGTTTGTTCAATATAATAATAATACCCTCCTAGCCGAATTCGGCCAAGGCGGCCAATCTTACGATTAGCCAAGTTCAAATTCAAATTCAAAATATTCTTTACTAGCGGCCCGTCACGCGGTTTCACCCGCGTCCCGGGGGAACTACTTCCCGTACCGGGATAAAATATAGCCTATGTTACTCTGGGTGAATGTAGCTTTCCAACAGTGAAAGACTTTTTCAAATCTGCCAAGTAGTTTCGGAGCCTATTCAATTCATACAAACAAACAAAAAATCAAACCTTTCCTCTTTATAATATTAGTATAGATTAACATAGGCTTCATAGAAGCACTTATTAATCGTCAAATAAATTACAAAATTATGACTCTACCACCAATAGTTCAATATATTAACTCATACACATCAGTTACGTAGACGAATGGGCTGAGAGAGCAATTAGGCAAGCTACTACATAGTACGACCAGTGAGGGACTTGCGTCAGTAGATGCAGTAACAGTAAGGAATATCTTTCCTGATAATGTCAAACAGACAGAAATTTTATATTCCTATTGCTCAACTCAAAATTATTAGCATTCGCATGAATATCATATTATATTTTTCCACTTTGGTCACTCATTCCAGACATATACATAATTGATTACATTTTATGGGCTAGAGGTCTTGCATTTGATTACTATAAAGACGCTGAGTTTTTTCTATTATACACATACATAAAGTTATCTTTGTCCAATCAATAATATTTATCTTAGGATTGAATCAGTATTTCTTTTTATTGCTTAATCAGCTGTTCTGACATTGAAGGTTGTCTGGGGGGGGAGATAATAAGAATTAGAATTTATCGACTGTCGACAACGGTCACACAAGAAACAGAGAAACAATTAATAAAAACTAAGACAAAATGAGACATAGGGAAGAAACTCATCTAGTGCTGCCCTAGAAATCGGTCTAGCAGTGACCTATTCACCAATATGACAAAAAACCCTTTATGATTCTTCCAACCTAAAACCGTAAGATCTTAAAACGTTTTGAAGGTCTTTCAGTTAACTGTAATTTTATTTCTTTTTCTGTGTATTCATGTTTTGTACACTGTACGTTACTAACCGCAGGATGGTGTTCCGAAGCTTGCAACTGGTTTGTGCGGAAATTCAGTTAAATCACAGTCAATCCGCAAGAGGAAACTAGTCTCGTTCTATTCGTAGATTAAGTTGGCGCTTTTCAGTAAATACAATTTCTTATGAGGTTTTAGTAATTGAAAGTAAATTAGGTAAGCAAACCAAGACGATTTAAGAAATGTCTAGTGATGAAAACTTTACTTTATTTTCATTAAGCCTATATAGATGATCAACGAACAAATAACAACTAGTTAATGAAATGTTAATAAGCATACATGAAGATGATTATTACATTAAACGGAGTCAGATCAACGTACCAATGAGATGTTGTGAAATATTTATTTATTAGGTATTTATTATTATTTATCATCAAACATTATAAAAAAACCCATGTCTATTTCATGAGCTGAAATGAAAGCCTATTAGCACAATGTCTGCTGCCTATTAGAAACATGATCATTAAATTAGCGCCCCTTACCCTGTTTATCCTTTATAGTCTGAAACTTAACGCGCTTAGTTCCACCACTAACGCCTCATTGCTTAGCCGAGCGAGCTGTCCATTACTCACGCATTAACTAAAAGCTATTCAGCTTTTGTGAAACTAAATTCGCTTATTCATGTACCAACAAGTTGGAGGATTACCTTGTATATAGATTGAATATTAAAAATAAATAGACCGAGATCTGATTTTAGAATTAAGATTTGATTCATAGCAATCTAAGTGAGGATGAAATATACTGACATGGATTTTACAATACAAAAGTTTAAACATAAATCGTCTGTAAAGACAAACAACAACAAGAAAGGGATTAGATAGGACCCTTGAGATACTATTCTGAACGCAAACCCAAAAGATAATAATATAATACTCGGTTTATACGGCTCGTTGAATTCTTGTCATGATACGACGGCTAGCACTGAACAACACAATAATATGAAAGATGTGAAATAGTGGATTAATTTTAGCTGAAGACAACTGACCAACGTCTAATCTAAACAATACTTTAGAATTGTTACAAAAACTGAACTCATTCAGCAGAGCAAATACTGGGCCCTTTTCTCTTCTAGAGATATATTATTTTAAATCTTTCCTCAATTCAATTCTTCTATCCCCTTTTTACTCCACGACTAAACTTGAGTTTGCCCCTAGCATTTACCACGTCGTTAATTTCCCAGCCCACTTCTCCCATTACTTCGTCCAAAGCGACAATTTACGGCTACTTTTGCCCTCTAATTTCAGAGTCAATATTTGGACACAGTTTATGCCTGAAGGCGTAACGTAAGGCGGCAGGTAGAATGGATCAATACGGGTCCCAAAATACTCAAACTCGAATTTATGTAATGGTACATAAAGCCACAATTGACTAATTGAATTTAAGGTTTTAATCTAAAATAGTGCTAAGTACTAAGTTTCTAATAAGTCTATTCTGAGCTAAATAAAAATCCATAAAATTTAGAACTAGGTACTGAACCTGTCGTAAACTATTTTTGCGGGCAAGGCTAGTTTTGAGGAGTACAATTGTTACTGCAGCCTATTCAAGTCCAAGTAAGTGGAATTTATTGGGTACCTATTCCACTCTTTTCCGCATTTTACAATACCACAACTTTTATAACACACAATTTGTCACTGTATTGTTAACGCTGACAAAAAATAAGAAATGAAAAACCACTTAATAAGCATAACATTTCAGAAATGTTAAGTAGACATTTCAATTTGTCAACCTCACATCCATTTGCAACATTAACATAAGCTTGAGGGTTGAGGCTGCGAGCTAAATTAAAACGTTACGAGAATGTTTGCGACGGAATGGACGCGAAACAAACCGACGTCATTGGGATAACACTAATTTAGAAAATGTCCAGTGTCACAGGCATTCCCTAGGGTGGAGTTATTTCTTTTTAAGAGACCTACATTGAGTCTGTACGAGTATTTCTGAGATTTTTATTTTTGTTTCGCTCAGTAAATTGTGTGAATAGAAAGATGTGAGTAAAACATAAATAACTTATGAAATAGTTCCGCGCCCTTAATATCTCTGAAAAGGCACCAAGAATCTAAAAAGAAATATAAGTAGCAAAAACAATAAATTAAAGACAAAGTACTAAAAATCCTCTTTGAACAACACGAAAAATAAATAAAAGAATAAGTCCTCATATTCCATTTAAAATGAAGTCGTAATTCTTGCTGCGAACAAAGTAAAACACACTTGGTATACGAGTATCATCTGTCATGACTTAAATGCCTGTCAGTTCTTCTCTGAGTAATGTCGGGATACTTTCAAGGGACACCTACTCGTACTTAACGATCTAACAATCGCCCATTGGGGCAGCAAAGACGAAGTAAGAAAATTATTGTCTGTTGTAATCAGTTCCGTGGTTGCAATGTAATCAATAAACGAAATATATGGCCACTAAAATTACAGCGCTCAGATTTTGGGGCTAGATGGCGCTGTGTGAATAATGTCCAGGGATTATATTTATTGATTATAATTATTATTTTCTATTCAATAGTAAAATTACCCACTCTTTTTCCTAATCAGCCTTCCATTTTAGTTGCAAAACTACTTATTTTCCTTATAAATAAAACTTAACACAAAGTAAGTAATCTATAAATAGATTGATTGTTATCTATTCAGAAACCATAATAGTTATGTTTAGTTATAAAATTGGTTGGATTTTATTACCGAATTCACAACCCAATAAACAATCAAATCTAAAATGAGGATCGCAAAGATAATACCTATACCCGCCCCCGCACAATGAATTTGAGGCAATGCGAACCTTTGACTAAAATCCTTCATTTTGTTCGTAACAAAAGGGCTGATTTTTTGTCAAACCATGATTTGAATCCTTCAGCTGACCTTTATCTCTTTGTCTTCTATTTTAACAACGAGAAAGTTAGCAATTCTGACCTTTTTAAATAAGAATTTATAATTTAAAATTATATTTCCATCCTCAAACTTGGTTGAATAATCCACGAGGCCGTGTTTCAGTGACCTTGCAAGGGATTAGGGGTTTAAGACTGACACTTGAGCAGGGATGATACTTCACGGATGAGTAAGTAGGAGCAGGTGTCGCACAGGGTTCTATGATAGGACCGATTTAATATTCATGAACGATTTGAGACAAATTCTATCGAACCCATTTTCAGTTGAGGTGTAAAGAGCACTTGGAAGAAAATATGCATACCAAATGACTTGAATTTTAACATGACCTTGAGAAATTTGATGCTCTTTTGTAGATCAATGAATAAAACGGGTTTTGTTTAGTTATAGTTGATAACATGAATAAACATTACAGAAAATACGATTTTACTTATGAAACTGATTTTCACCTGCTCTATATTGTCAAGGAATGGGTCACCCCTTGTTACTTATTTAAATATTTCATACATAATGAACCTTTTATGCACGCTAACATTTTGGACTAAAATTAAATTTCTCATTTCAAGCCGCAGCTGTACAAAACTGCGGCAACCCACTAGAAATTTGGTGATCAAGCGAACTAACATTAATTCTAAACTCGAATACCGCACCAGTTATAAGTCAAGGCCGAATAAGTAACTAAAATCTAAAATCTAAACTGTTTGGCACAAACACTGATTGGTATTTTCCACTAAAGCAAAATGGCCAGCACAATTTGGTGACCTTATTTCGGCAGTTTAGAGTTTTGTATCCCATGTAAACTGCCTGCCTAAATGATTAAATGTTCATCTGAAGGATATCCTAGCTACCAAGATAACTAGCCCGATAATCAACAAACAAATCAAATGATATTTCACATAATAACAGAATTAATATAATTCATTATTACCAACAATTACAGAAAGCTACCGAACCGAAATCTAGTTGAATAACATCATCCATAATTTCGCAGATAGTTGAAGGGACCAAATGACTAATAATACTAGCGACTGAACACAAACATAAATAAATAAATATGTATAGTTATTTCACATCATCACATACATTGATCTGCCCCCGTGTTAAGTAGCTTAAACACTTGTGTTACAGGCATCAGAATCAACAGTGGTATTACAAATATACATAAATAGATACATATAACACCCAGACCAGGACAAACAGACATGTTCATGCACACAAATGTTTGTCCTGTGCGGGGATTGAACCCGCGACCTCATGCGTAATAGGCAACAATTTGACCATTACACCAAGCCAAGCGGGTCGTCTAAAAACATCAAAAATAACTTGAATTATGAAAGCACTTTCGAGAATGAACACGAAAATAGTTCGAATTAAGATTGCGCACAACTGCAGTTGGAACTGAAGAACTGAAGTGCGGGTAGGATAAGTAAGTGCATACACGAACAGTTTTGTTACCTCCGTAAAAATTTGGAATTGTTCGAATGCGGAACATACAAATAGGATGGCTGCAGTCATTTATTATGACCCGCTTGGTGTAATGGTCAAGATGTTGCCTATTACGTAAGAGGTCGCGGGCTTGATTCCTGCACAGGACAAACATTTGTGTGCATGGATATGTCTGTTTGTCCTGGTCTGGGTGTTATTTGTATCTAATTAAGTATATTTGCAATACCACTGTTGATTCTGATGTTTGTAACACAAGTGGTTAAGCTACTTGAAAACGGAGTCAGATCAATGTATGTGATGTTGTGAAATAATTTATTATTATTTTATTTATCTACCTAACTACCTAACTTGTTTATGGCTGAATGAAACTAGTTCATCGTTCATTTGGCATTATCCTGCCGCGTAACGAACACGTTCTATGTTAAGCTGCGTACGCACGTATGAACTTTGTTACGTTACATGACATTGAACACCTTGGTTACGGTATAATTCCCGGCATAGTCGTATTTATTAATGACTAGCTTTAAAAAGGCATGTATAAAACCCTTATGTTGATGAATAAACATCTATGTGCGCAGGCTGAGAAGACATGAGATAATGAGGATAACAATTTTGAATTGGAACAATTTATACTTAGACGAAAACTCTTGCGTGCTTAGAGACAGCGTAGGAAAAGTACGTTTCTTTATAAAAGGCCACTAAATGTTCCTAAAAAATACTTCAGAAACTTGTGTTAGCTTAATAGTAGAAATAAACGTATCGCAATGTACGTAACATTGACGTCGCGTATAACGCGATATCAATGTTTCCGATAAAAATGAATAATTATGGTAATCTTAAAACAACACTTATTTATGTAGGTACTTTTGAAGTTTTAGCACACGAAGCTTCCCAAAAATAAAGTTGCGCCACGTAAGGCCATTATGCAAAACAGTGGGCGGCGAAGGAAAAATAATGAACTGTTAATTGAGCGAGTTAAATTCCGCTCTGAAGATTACACTAAAGCAATAGGGTATTTTACACCATGTAAGAAAAAATATAAAAATGCATTTATGTGATAGATTTTGAACAAAATAAGTAAAAAAACGTTGATATCTCACCAAAATCAAATGCGTAAATTTAATAATTTAATTTTAAAGATCGACATTTTTAATCTGTTTTAAATGTGTCAAAAACAGCAAACGCCATTTTAGAATCCGATATGACGTCACACCGATAGTTTTTATGACTAATGTTGGTACGTTTTGTTAACTATTTTACTAACCGAGTGAAACGTCATGGCGGCTAGCGTTTTCGCACGTCAATGTCAATTCCTAATTTTAAACATAAATTTAGACCGTTTATCGGTATTTAAAATTCAAAATAAAATATTTGGTAGTACATTACGGCACAAAGATTGATATTAAGCAGTTTTACAAAAATTGGTGTAATACCCTATTCAAACTTGAGATAGACTTCATAGAAGTTTAAAGTTAGGTGGGGCACCAATTAAAGGTGAAATTTATTAGTGGGAAAGTGAACTTCATTTAAGGAATGAACTTTGAAATTGTTCGATTCGGCTTAGAACTGCGCAAATGTAAGGTAGTATTTTACATGAAACTTTGATTGGCATGATGCTAACCTGAAGGTAAGCCATGGCACTATCATTAGGTACTTTAGCAACACATGTGTATGCGGTATTTTACAGAAGTTCTGCATCAAAAGTGTTATAATAGTTCTAACAGAGAACCTATTATTTAGATGTTAATTTATCGAATAATAAGAGACATCAGTGCCATAACCTCACACAAAACCGCCATAAAGTGGTATTTAGCCGTGTCAAGTCACAATATGCGGCGTTATATCGGAAGCCCTAATCCAAAACTATAGAAAAAAATTCTGTGACACTCTGTTGATGGATGAGTGGGACTCTATCAGCATAACCGAAAGTCATCGGACACTGAAACGTTTACTTAATTTCAGATAGGGTTAAAAAATCGTAATTCTAAATCTCTCTAGGTCTCTGCCAACAAAATTTGAATAAAAAGAGATACACTTTCAATGTTGGTTCAAGTCCAAGCATGTAGGCTCTTTAGCCGAAAAATAGCCTAGTCATTCTGTTTTCGAAGTTAGCGAACTTGCGCCGTTAGGAGCACAGACGTGGATTATTAATTATTCCGTGGCTACGGAAATTCTTATTCAGACATCACTACTAAAGAGCTTTTAGAAAAAAGAAAGAAAGAAAGAAAATACATTTATTGACAAAACACAAATACTTAGTTAAATAAACAATTCAATTAAGAAGAATACAATACACCAAAAAATAATGAAAATGCTTTGGCAAAATCCAGTCAGGAAACGCCATTCATAAATATAAATAATTGAGTTGATACCATAGTTATACGGCGAGATTAGAACCATTGATATCAAACATGCCGACCCGGGGAGGGGATTGAATCGGCTTCTACGGGTAGGTCGAGGGTAACGCACTTTCTCCCACTCATTATCATCATAATCCTAGCGCCTCTCCCGATAGCACCCTAGACCGTTGCCTCAGAGCCCAGGATACGCTACGACTATAATCCTAAATGAACAGCCTCATAAACATGCCCACCTGGGGAGGGGATTGAATCTGCTTTTACGGGTAGATCGAGCGTTACGCACTTTCTCCCACCCATTATCAATCATCATAATCCTAGCGCCTCTCCCGATTGCACCCTAGGCCGTTGCCTCAGAGCCCAGGATACGCTACGACTGTAATCCTGAATGAACAGTCTCATAAACTTGCCCACCTGGGGAAAGGATTGAATCTGCTTCTACGATTAGATCGAGCGTTACGCACTTTCCCCCACTCATTATCATCATAATCCTAGCGCATAATCATCTCCCGATCGCATACCTACGCTACGACTATTAGTGCAGGCAATGAAGCATTTTGGGTCCGAATTTTTTTACTGTGAACCGATTTGCATGAAATTTTGGAATTAGTTTCATTGCACCCTTAAATTCAAAAGTGAAAAAGATTTGAACGCCGCAACTACCCCTGGAGTGGTTGCCACCCCATCTCGGGGGTGAGTATTCTTATTTTTAGATAACCTCGGATATCGATAGGAAGACTAATTTTAAGCAAAAAATCATCTATAAACTTTTTCGAGAAATCTAATACTTTTCAAGTTATTGGCAATTGAAAATTCGCAATTTTGTCACTCTTTTCATCGGTTTTTTGCAAATATCTCCAAAAATATAAGTTTTATCGAAAATTTTATAAGGAACAAAATTGTAGCTGGTAAAAAATTAAATAATTTTGTTTATCCTAAAGTTTTCTAAGTGCAATATTAAGATATATATTGAAGATCATAGCCGTTTTTTATTTTGTCTCCAATTTAATCGATTTGGTCAATGTCATCTAGCGGCGACCAGATGCATTTTATGCATTCTAATAATTAAGAGTTTTGTAGTGCTTGAAATAAGCTTTCAAATGAGTACAATTAAAAGTCTTTTGCACGTAAAATAAGTAAGCTGTATTACAAATAAAGAGGATCATCGAATGTTTTTTCTTTTAAAACAATGGGTTTCATAAGTGCCATTTCCACCATAGTTAAAATTAATGGTATTCCGCCAAGAATTAACTTTATTATGAAGAGTTTGATAAACTGTATCAGTTTGGCTGCTTTAGGATACATATTTTTCAAAATAGACATGATTAAAATAAAAATAAAACTTCTCATATTTTTTAAAAATCCACCTTCTTTTCATAATTTCTCAAAAATTACGACAGATGCGTATAAAAGTGTAGGAATAAAAAAATTAGGTGTTTTTCTGACAAAAAATTTAGTTATTTTGTTTTTTCTGTCAAACAAAAACTGACGGAGATATGATTGTTTTAAAAGCGCGTGGCAGCGGCAATCACAACCTCTCTTAAGCCCTTTAACCCTTCACCGTTTAAGAAAAAAAATGTTTACTATAAATTTCAATAAAATTTGTTGTAGCTCTTCTAATTACCTTTACAATGCTGTTTTTGAAATGGTGATAGCATGAATAGCTTGGAAATGGCACTTGTGAAACCTATTGATTTACAAGAAAAAACATTCGATGATCCTCTTATTTGTAATACAGCTTACTTATTTTACGTGCAAAAGACTTTTAATTGTACTCATTTGAAAGCTTATTTCAAGCACTACAAAACTCTTAATTATTAAAATGCATAAAATGCATCTGCTCGCCGCTAGATGACATTGACCAAATCGATTAAATTGGAGACAAAATAAAAAACGGCTATGATCTTCAATATATATCTTAATATTGCACTTAGAAAACTTTAGGATATACAAAATTATTTAATTTTTTACCAGCTACAATTTTGTTCCTTATAAAATTTTCGATAAAACTTATATTTTTGGAGATATTTGCAAAAAACCGATGAAAAAAGTGACAAAATTGCGAATTTTCAATTGCCAATAACTTGAAAAGTATTAGATTTCTCGAAAAACTTTATAGATGATTTTTTGCTTAAAATTAGTCTTCCTATCGATATCCGAGGTTATCTAAAAATAAGAATAATCACCCCCGAGATGGGGTGGCAACCACTCCAGGGGTAGTTGCGGCGTTCAAATCTTTTTCACTTTTGAATTTAAGGGTGCAATGAAACTAATTCCAAAATTTCATGCAAATCGGTTCACAGTAAAAAAAATCGGAGGTTTGACCATATTTTTCGCTTCAATGACTGCACTATATCATCCTGAATATTCAGCATGGTAAGAACAATGGAGGACGGTCGCCTGACCTCTGCACTTTCTCCCATTTTCCTACCAGAAAACGAAAGTACGAAATCTTGGATATAACCGACAATCTGTTCAATTTAGTTAATGTCGCAGTAGATTGATTTAGCCTCAGGGGTTTTATCGTCACGCAATTACTAAATACTGCTAATCTATGTTTTTTTGCGGAGAAAGGTCAGACAAAGGACTTATATTGTTATAATATGATTTCTAGCTCACAAAAGTGTTAGAACCTAGCGTAATTATTGGCTGTGAATAGAACGAAGTTTTGAAATAACGAATTGAATCACTATCTAATTTCTTTTATCAAATCTATTCAATTCAAAATATTTATTGCAAAACCATATTGAGAAGCACAAGTACGAACCCTCTCGGGCACTCCATAAGTGCTTGCATACGATTCAATGCAATATTTCTTACGACTCATAAAACTGAAGCGTTTTCAAATGGAAGCGCTTCATCTGTTTGTACTAACATGCAAAAAAGTACGACGTAAAAGTATTCGAAGAACCCCCGTCATGTCAGGTCTGGCATGGAAAGAATGAACGAATTACGCCTACTTCTCTAATATGTGATGAACTGCCTTTATGGGTAAATCAACAACTAATGCCTTTAGCCTACTGTTGCTACGATGTGGTTCTATAAATAATACCTACTGCTCATATTTCATCAAAAATACAAAATATACCGCTTTCAACGTACACTTTCATGAATCACCTAATTTATTATTCTAGAATAGGCTAGTTGCCACTATTTTTATTATTTGATAGAACGGTTCATTACGATTATATTACAACATAAAAAAAATATGAAATTTTTTTGAAGAACCTTTCCAACTGTATTTTGAATTTTAAATTATTAATTTCACTACACTACCGTAAACGCCGTCCGCCATGATGGTCTGTGCCGTGGCGTCACTGTTCTTGTCAACAATACGCGTGACATAACCAAAAAGTGTTTATCGGAATTAAAATCATGTCTTCGTAGAGATTACATGATACATTTATGAATTACCACTATTGTATCGTGCGTGAATGTAAGAATATATCAATAAGAAGTTGTGGATTAAAGTACCCAGTGATGAGAATTTGCGAATCAGAATTTGAAGCAAAACATTTTGCAGCCATCAAAGTATCTATTTTGGGCAGGTTTGTTTTCAATAAATGTAAAGTGTATAATATTTTAATAGTGAAATAAACAACAATCAACGCGTTTAAATAAAAGACCACGAATAACCTGTCGAAACTGTCGTTTGAATTTGTGTTGTTTACAATATTGGTGACGTAGAATCATGGCGGACGGCGTTTTCAATCAAGAGAAGAAAAAGTCAAAATGTATCGGGTTTAAGTTGATTTTTTGCAGCAATCCCATATTTATATTTAATGAAGTTTACATATTTTAGACCCTTGCACGGAATTATATTCGAATTAAAAGTGATTTTATAAATGGTGATATGAGGCAACTAGCCTATTCCTTGCAGCGTAAAGTTGAATCAGAACTTTGAAATTAAGCATGCATTCAATCATGCAATCTCATATAGCAATACTCAATTACTCATGCCATATTAATTCAGATGACTGATCGATCGACTAAGGCAAAATATTTTTCAAGGTGTCATTCTTTTATACCTACCTACTTTTAATCTACCAGTTGCTCTTCGGCTATTATTAGTAACCCCGTATTGACATTGGCTGAAATGATGATGCGATTTTTCCAACTTGTGGATAAAGCATTTCGTGTACCTATTTATTTTAAGTTCAACTTATTTTTTCGTATGTAATTTCCGTGATTACGTGTTGATATCCTCGTAGCTAGCAGAGATTGAGTCAACAAATGCGTCGTCAATGCACCGTACAAACCGGATCTGTCTAATAGCGATTAAACACGGCGTATGCATTGATCAGTCTATGTAACCATGTTTTGTATTGTATTTGTGAATCATGCCAGTGAATCAATTATGTAATCCGAAGCACTCACGATTGTACCGGGCTCGGGACGGGAACGCGCGCGCTACGCAGACGTGTGCACGCGGCGACCGCTGCGGCGCAACTGGCGACCGGGCGGTCAGACTGGGTGACGCCCCCCTCCCCGCGACACCGCGCCGCCGCAAAATGGCATGCTGGCGCCCAACGTGGGATAACGCATGAAGTGTGTGTGAGTCTTCTAAATACGAACATTCGTTTTCATTGGGCACTATGGCTATAGTTAAAGTAAGGTAATGCAGGGAATTTCAAAACTGATTTCTTTTACTTTTTAATGCCTTTTCAGCTCGGACCTTTGATTATAAAACCAAACTTGTTTAGCGTGGTAATTAAAAGCCCGTATCCATTATTGTAAAGATAACATGATTTTAATGAAGCTTTTCCGCTGCAGTAGTACATTAAAAGCTACTAAAATGAAGATAATTTTACAGAGAGTATATCGTAAAAGCCTTCCTTTGATGAAGTTTATTAAGGTCGAACAGTTCATAATCACTACATACCTAGTATAAAACAAAGTCGCTTCTTCTGTCCCTATGTGTGTTGTGTGTCCCTATGAACGCTTAAATCTTTAAAACTACGCAACGGATTTTGATGCGGTTTTTTTTTAATAGATAGAGTAACTCATGAGGAAGGTTTTTATGTATAATATCATCCATTAAATAGTGGACAAGTACCACGGGCGAAGCCGGGGCGGGCCGCTAGTTTAACATAAATCACGGACATTTTCATGTCCAACGAACCGTACTAAACAAGTTTGCTATTCATTGCGGGATTGGCTTTGCGGAGTGGTTTTGTATTTACCACGCGAGACGTAATGGAAACATAATGTATGTGTATATGAGTCACTTGAAACGCTCTCTGGATGAATAGTGGCGGCTTATTTATACCCTTCACGCCTTTTATTTATTTTTCATTAGATCTGCTTTTAATAAGGCACATCAATACTCCTCACTTTAACAAGTATCGCATTTGTAAATGTTCTCTCTTATTTCGTAGCGTCAACTTAGACCTAAATATTTGGGACACACGAAAAATCATTTTTATCGATCATATTTAGCTCAATGGGCGCAGTGGTTAGCGCACTCGGCCTGCGATTGCTAAGTTAAGCAAGTTTCGCAGAGGCCAGTCATCGGATGGGTAACCGTAAAATTTCATCTCCAGCTTCTCCGTGCTTCGGACAGCCCGTTAAGCCGGGTTATGGGACATCTCGCCTGCATGTAAACTGGTCCACCGTTTGTCCTTCGATTTATTTCTCTAAGGTCACGACCTTCTAGGAAAACTATAAGACACGTCTTATAGTTTTCCTACCGAATCATGAGAGTGAAGTGTGAAATATAAATTATAAATACTAAAAAAAAATTGGGAGTGCACCTGTGCTTGCGCACTCACTTGTGCACTGTTATAAATATTCTGCGTAACTGGCTGATCGTAACATTGGCCGCCATGGTCAAAAACGGCCGAAACGTTAGAGGATTAACCCATGTTTAAATATATAAGTTGGCATTGCGGAACAAGTGATGTAAGTACCTATTGCAAGATTTTTAGATGTAGCATTTCACGGCATGCACACTGATGTAATTTTTTTTGATTTGTACACATAATTTCATCTCATCCAACAACAAAAAAACACTAACAAAAATGTCTGCACTTATTGCAAACATTTAAAAAGCAAACATAAGAATAAGAAAAATAAATGAAACAGACTAAAAATTTAATAATTTTAATGCTTTCATAAATAAAATGACACAATATTCTTCTTAATAAAATATATAAAAAAAACATACCTGACTAATATTAAGTAAATTATATAAATCACAAACAAGTTTATTCACACCATTCTCAGGTACTTCGTTTAATCTTCACAAACAGTGATATAAGTAGATATTTCGAATTATAATTGTGTAACTATACTAACTTTGACCTGGTTAAGAATTTTAAAAACAAGATAATTAATTCCGCATTTTTTTGGCTCCGCAAATAATTAAAATAATAAAATTATAATTAACCTAAATGAGAAAAACAAAAGCAATATAATAATAGTTTTG
Source organism: Nomophila noctuella (assembly GCA_958496325.1). Lineage (NCBI taxonomy): Eukaryota > Metazoa > Arthropoda > Insecta > Lepidoptera > Crambidae > Nomophila > Nomophila noctuella. The sequence goes on from OY292482.1 coordinate 15,913,535, forward strand.
GTCCCTACTTATTTTTGGTCTTTTTAAGTTATGCAAAAGGCAGATTCAAATCACAAATTAATAACAAAAATTGTAGATCCTTAGTTTCAGAACAAAATAATAAATACTCATCGTCAAATAATAATAAAAAATAAGAATACTTAAAATAAAATAAAATATTAGTAAATGCGTCTTAATATACTATTGTTAGAAAAATGCAACAAAATACCGAAATAAAATTTATAAAATAATCAAACATACTTTGCTGGCTATACTTCAATTTTTTTGTACAAAAAACTATCATTATTTAAATTTATTTTATTACATTTTGTGCCAATGTCATAATGAGTGTTTAATCTAGGCATGTGCTTTGCAGCTTTCGAAGCAATTTTTTGACAAAAAAAAAACCTTATACTCTGGAGCTCAAAGTCGATTGCTTTAAAAGCATGCAATCCGAATGTAATAAGCTTTGTACATTGTTTTATAGATACTAACCCTAAAGCGATTGAATGGACCACTGAGATAACGAGCTGAAACAAAAATTAAAAACGAAATTATTAATAAATCAAGGAAAGTAAATAAATAACTTAAAATTAAAACTTGGTAACTACGGTAGTTTTTGCGCTTTTGGGGTAGATTTTTTTTCAAAAAATTAAAATTAATTGATAACTCCACTTGAACTTGCTTCCTATTTTACCCTTACTTACAGACTGGATAGAAGTACCTATCTAACTAAAGACTTACCTAGGACTCCCCGTAAGACCACGCGTTCCTGTTCACGTGACCGCCCTTCAACACGAGAGTACCGCGGTAACCAGCCGATGGCCGTTTTGTTTTATGTTAAAGGGAGGCAAACGAACAAGAGTATCATCTGATGGTGAGTGATCACCGCTGCCCATGGACATCAACAACCGCACAAAGATCGCAGATGCGTTGCCTGCTTTCAAGATCCCATACCATCTCCAACTGAGCTCCGGCGACCTTACTTATAAGCAGAAGCAAAGCACAACAGTTACGAAGTGGTACTTTACTGTGGTCTTCTGTAAGTAGTGCCCTGTGTGGTGACTGCGGCGACCCGGTACCGGACCATCCGTATTGACAGCGACGGCCGAGAACTTCTTGAACTGGACGTTCTGATCGCCGTGTGCAGTGACTGCGGAGATCCGGTGCCAGACGAGCCGGTACTGGACAACCCGGTACCGGACCCTCGCTACCAGACGACCCGTATGAACGACGCTAGGGCCGTGCTTAAGGCTAGCTACTGACTAACCTAGGCGTGTTAGTAGATATCTATCTAACTCGACACTTACCTAGGCTAAGTATTCTTCCTGTACGGTCTCACGTTCCTGTATATGTGTCCGCCCTGTGAGACGAGCGTGCCTCGTGCAGTGACTGCAGAGATCTGGTATCAGTCGACGCAGTACCAGACAACCCGGTACCAGACGACCTAGTACCAGAGAGCCCGGTACCAGACAAACCGGTACCAGACGAACTAGTACCAAACAGCCCGGTACCAAATCCCCGCTGGCAGCGCCGTCTACGTTGAGATCCTCTTAAACTGACAGTGCTGAAGGCTAGCTTTTGACACTTACCTAGGCTTAGTATTCTTCCTGTACGGCCTCGCGTTCCTGTACACGTGCCGGCCCTGCGACACGAGCGTGCCTCGTGAGCTGGCCGGGCTGATCGCCGTGTGCAGTGACTGCGGAGATCCGATACCAGGCGACCCGTATAAACGACGCTAGCGCCATGCCGAAGGCAAGCTACTGACTCATCTAGGCGTGTTAGTAGATATCTATCCAACTTGACACTTACCTAGGTTTAGTATTCTTCCTGTACGGCCTCGCGTTCCTGTACACGTGCCCGCCCTGCGACACGAGCGTGCTGCGTGAACTGGCCGGGCTGATCGCCGTGTGCAGTGACTGTGGAGATCCGATACCAGACGACCCGTATAAACGACGCTAGCGCCATGCCGAAGGCAAGCTACTGACTCATCGAGGCGTGTTAGTAGATATCTATCCAACTTGACACTTACCTAGGCTTAGTATTCTTCCTGTAAGGTCTAGCGTTCCTATATACGTGCCCGCCCTGCGACACGAGCGTGCCTCGTTCTGTGACTGCAGAGATCCAGTCGACCTAGTACCAGACAACCCAGTACCAGACGACGTAGTACCAGAGAGTCCGGTACCAGACGACCTAGTACCAAACAGCCCGGTACCGCATCCCCGCTGGCAGCGCCCTCTACGTTGAGATCCTCTTAAACTGACAGTGCTGAAGCCTAGCTTTTGACACTTACCTAGGCTTAGTATTCTTCCTGTAAGGTCTCGCGTTCCTGTACACGTGCCCGCCCTGCGACACGAGCGTGTCTCGTGAACTGGCCGGGCTGATCGCCGTGTGCAGTGACTGCGGAGACCCGGTACCAGACAACCCGGTACCAGACGACTCAGTACCCAGACAACCCGGTACCAGACGACCCAGTACCAAACAACCTGGTACCAGGCGACCCAGTACCAAACAGCCCGGTACCGCATCCCCGCTGGCAGCGCCCTCTACGTTGAGATCCTCTTAAACTGACAGTGCTGAAGGCTAGCTTTTGACACTTACCTAGGCTTAGTATTCTTCCTGTACGGCCTCGCGTTTCTATACACATGCCCGCCTTGCGACACGAGCGTGCCTCGTGAACTAGCCGGGCTGATCGCCGTGTGCAGTGACTGGGGAGACCCGGTACCAGACGAGCCGGATAACCGGCGGCGGTTGAGATCCAGTTCCCCATCTTCCTCGTTTGTGGGAGTTTTATCGCCTGTTATACGAAAAGAACTTGAGTTAAATATTAAACAAAAGTGAACCGCTTGAACTTCTGACAGGCTTTTTTTTAGAGAAACCGCACGGGAATTACAAGCTGGGGGTAGATTGTAATTCCCACCTCTGTCTATACACAACACAACGTAACAAACAAACTATTAGTTTTAAATTAAATCTTAATCAAATAAATACATACAAAAACATATTCCATGTTTTTTGAATAACCCAAAATCATTATCCTAACGCTTCTCCCGGTTACGTCCTCATCCATTGCCACGGAGCTAACCAAACTGAGAAAGCGTACACAATGACTGTGTTCCCTCGGGATTCGAGACCACATTCTCCGCAGTTTTTGAGCCCAGCTTTTTAACCACTAAACCATGGAGGCATTAAGTAATAATATTAATAAACGGGTACAAAACATGCCTTCCAAGGGTATATTCAGCACTCATTCAACATAAGCTTTAGTAACATACCATCCACGCTTCCGATAGGAGTCCGCCGAGTCAGATCCGGACTGCTGCCCCACGGACTGAGCGCGCCCAGCGGGCTGGACAGACCCGCCGTCACCAGAGTGTCGTCGTCATCGTCGTCAGATCCTGTTCAAATTAACAATGAATAAAAACAGTACAGTGTACTGACACTTGACTGTTCTCGTATTTGTTTTGTATCAAGTAGACTATAATTTCTTTTTTATGATCTGTGCTTTAGTACACGAAACAAAAAAAACACTTTTCGCAATTAATACAATGATTTATCTGCAAGAAAATATCTGTGAGTATCTATAAAAAAAAACATTACAATCAATATAAAAAATCAAAATGTTCTTTATTTTAGTTTTCAAAGATGCACTTATAAATATATAAACTATAGGATCCAAAAGGATTTCGTTACAATAATATTTTTATAAAGATTTTTGTTATAATTTTCTCATCACTCACCGTCAAAGACATCAAAAAAGTTCTCTTTGGAGTCGTTATGCGTAGAGGCCGCCTTCTTTTTACGTTTGCTCTAAAACATTAAAAATATTACACAAATTATACATACAACTTATAGAAAAAAGAGCTAAACGTAGAAAAAATATAGTTAAAATAAACCTATACTTACTAATCTATAAAGCTGAAGAGTTTTTTTTTTGTTTGTTTGAACGCGTTAATCTCAGCAAGAAAAAATATTTTTGCGTTGGATAGTCTATTGCTCGAGGAAGGCTTTTTATTACATTATGGGTGCAGAAACCGAATTCCACGCGGACGGAGTCGCGGGCGACCGCTAGTTGCTAATAAATAACAATAGTATTTTAAGCACACTCGTAAAATCTTTGGACTATAACAATGAACAACTAGTTTTAATCTTTACCTTAGTGAGTTCCTCAGCTACGGACATTTCTAAAGCGTGGTGCGTTCTCGCGAGCGCCGCCAACGCCTCTTCTAACACGCGGTTACGTTCAATCTATGAAAGTAAAAGTTTTTTTTTTTTTTATGTCATAGGGCAGCAAACGAGCAGACGTATTGCCTGATGGTAAGCAATCAACGCCGCCCATGGACACTCGCAACACCAGAGGAGTCACAAATGCGTTGCCGGCCTTTTAGAAGGGAGTACGCTCTTTTCTTGAAGGTGAAGAGGTCGTATCGGTCCGGAAATACCTCAGGCGACAGTTGATTCCACAGTTTGGTTGTGCGTGGCAAGTTGATATCAGATCACTAATTATGTTTAATGAACAACTAACGATGCGAAATGTTTCAATCGATGAAAGAAAAAATTAATAACAGATCACTATATTGGATCATTGTTTTATTGGAACAACTAACGATGCCTTGTGTCGGGCAATGGAATCCAAGAAAAAAGCGGAATTTCGACGAGAGGTGTGATCGGCTATGAGTACTGAAAATTTATCATTATATTTGATTGCGGTCATCATCATCAACACCACTGTCCACTATGTTGATCTAGTATCAAGGACAATACTAATATAAAAGCTAAAGAGTTTGTTTGTTTGTTTGAACGCGCTTATCTCTAAACTACTGCTTCGAGTTGAAAATTTAAGTGTTCGACAGCATTTCACTTGTCGAGGAAGGCTCTAAGCTATAATATAACAATATGTGTGCGGAAACCGACATCCACGGTGTCGCGGGCGGCCGCTTGTTGTTGTATGACAACCGACGAGGGTGCCTACCTCCCTGTTGAGTCGCGCGGCGTCGTGATCTCGCGCCTGCGCCACAAGTGCAGCAGCGTGGCGCAGCGCCGCCAGCGCCTCTGCCCCAGTACCGCACGCGTGCTGGAACCGCTGCAACCGAACACAGATCATGAGCTTATGTGGAGCTCGGTCCGAAGTGGTTAGCGCGCTCGGTTATTATCTACAAGCCTTTTTCAAGGTTCGAGGCGCAATGGCAAGACTCATTGAGCTCGGGAAGCTCTAAACCCCGAGTGCCGAGAGCCGAGTGCTCTTTAAGTTTTGACTCGAGCCTTAGGGAGTGCACTTGTGCTTGTGCAATCACTTGTGCACTATATCCTACGTACCGGGCTGATCGTAATCGAAAAGGGCCGCAAGGGTATTATTATTATTACCGCCATCGACCTGACACAGTCCACTGCCAGACTTAGACCTGCCCCCAAATGGGAGGTCATAGATACTGCAAAAAAGTTGTATGTTTGTTCAACGCGCCAATCTCAGGAGCTACTAGTTGGAATTGAATAAAATATTTTATGCTGTGTAGGCTTTAAATTATAGTATAACACTACGTGTGCTGAATTCCATGCAGACGGAGTCACGGGCTGGCACTAACTAAGTACAGCATGAGTGATAATTGATAATCAAACATCTTTAAAAAAATAATAAATACCTTAGACTTACACACGAATTACCTAGCCCTTAAACTAAGCTCGAAACTTGTACTATGGAAGCTAGGGAACGGATAGACATACTTAAATACTTTTATAAACATCCATGACTCGATTACAAATGCCGATGTTCATCAAACAAACATTTGCCCCTAGCGGGATTCGAACATTCGACAACCTCAACATGCCATTCGTTAGCCGACTCACCATGTAAGCCGAGTGATGCAGCGAGTTGCCGACGTTGACGCTCTTGTCTAGCGCGGTCAAGATGGCGGAGCACTCTCGCAGCTGCGTCTCCAGCAGAGCCAAGCTGTTGGTCGCCGCCGTCAACGCGTCCTGCATCGACCCTGGAGAACGGTGATCAGAATAAACAAGACGATGAGGGTGATGATCGTGAGAATGATATTGTGATGATGATGATGATGAACTATATGTGGTGATGATCATCATGACAATGTTGGTGGACATGATAAGGGGCCGTCCATTTATCATGCGAGGGGCATGGAGGGGTCCATAAAGTAGTCACGAATTGCACAAGGGGTGTCAAGTGCATATTTATTTTTCGGCACATGCGCGATTTTTTTTTCATGTATATATCCTACAACATAAAATAATTATATTTTTTTCATTAATTTTATACTTCTTATGGTTTTTTTGTAGTTTTTTTTTAAATATTTGTGTAATAAAATTTGATGATACTTTTAAACCTGCATTTAATAATAAATATTGAAAACAGATTATTTGTAGGTATGTAGGTCCTAAAAATACACGTAACGTAAGCTGGGGTTGGTGGGAGTCTTGAACCTCACCTTGTATCACCAAGGGGAGGAGGGGTAAAAATTCCAAAAAAAACATCACACGATTAATGGACCCTACTGTTTTAGTATATCAATACTAAAAGCCTCATCATATTGATGTTAGTAGGTAACTATTGAAGGTAATGATGATATAATGATGTTAATGGTAATGATGTTAGTGGTAATGGTGACGTGGGATAAATAACTTACCTAAAGGCTTGCATTCGTCTTCCAGATCCTCAGTAGCTTCCCTTGCTGTGTCGGGAGAAGCACCAGCCCATAGATAATGGCCGGAGTAGGCTATGTGCTCGTTCAGAGCTGTTATCCACGTCTAAAATAATAATAAGTCCGTCACAAATCAGGAAATCTGATGCTATCTGCAGCGAGTAATTTGACAGTTATGCTATCCTTTTTCTCTTTTATTATGAATCACGTGTGATAAAGCAAGATAGCAGACACACGTACTATAGCCTAAACTGTAAAGTGGGATGACGTTATTATTTTCGTCTTCTGTTGATAGAAACAGGCTTAGGTGTAAAGTTACGTGAATTTTTGACGTTTTGGTGGAGACTCTCAAACGTGACATAGGGATCATCAGCAGTAGATAAGTTTTCTGCTACAGGCTGATGGTGATGGGAGGGAGCATCTATGATATTCATTAATCTGAGGGCTAGTAGATACGTAGACTGCGCCCGGTTGATGAAGGTGATGATGAGCACAGCGCACTAGACCGACCTGCCTGCACGCGACGACGTTCTCCGTCTGCGGCACAGCCAGGCGATGCGTATCGCCGTCGCTCAGGCCGAGCACTATGAGCGCGGGCTCGGAGTCGGGCGCGGTGAGCGTCGCCGCGTCTAAGTAACTACGCCCGCGGCAGCGCCCGCCCTGCCGAGCGCTCTCCGCGCGCGTGGTGTCACAGTAGTTCATCTTCATACAAACGTGCCGCTCTCGGTTTGAATGAGTGCGTGCGCTCCGCGCGCCGTGTCGGCACGCGATTTCACGCACACTCTTGCATTAAATAGAACGGCACAAGCCAGCGACAGGACGGGCTGTGCCGCACGACTGTGAGCACGCGCGTACGTCACATGACCGCTCGCGATCGTCAACTCTCGCAGGCCAGTAAAAGTGACAACCCCGGCGATCGACGCAAGAGTAGGCTAATAACTCGGCGGGCGGCCTTAGATAAACTACTGTTCTGTATTTACTGTGGTAGGGTAGTACAGGAGCACGCCGCGTTGGAGCACTGCCTGAGAATACCATGACCAGCGACCAGCAGATGATGGTCACGATGAGCGCAGTGCACTAGACCGACCTGCCTGCAAGCGACGACGTTCTCCGTCTGCGGCACAGCGAGGCGGTGCGTATCACCGTCGCTCAGGCCGAGCACTATGAGCGCGGGCTCGGAGTCGGGCGCGGTGAGCGTCGCCGCGTCTAAGTAACTGCGCCCGCGGCAGCGCCCGCCCTGCCGAGCGCTCTCCGCGCGACTAGGGTAGTACAGGAGCACGCCGCGTTGGAGCACTGCCTGAGGATGACAGGGCAAAACGTTATACAATTGGTACAAGGACAGTTTATAATAGGCTATAGAGACTGCCCTTGTACCGATTTTATTAAAATCCCACAGTACAGTTAGACCCTAGTCTAACTTAAATAGATACATAAGTATAACACCCAGACCTGGACGAACAGACATGTTCATGCAAACAAATGTTTGTCCTGTGCGGGAATGGAACCCGCGATCTTTTGTATAATAGGCAACATCTTGACCATGACACCAAGCGCGTCGTCTAAGAAATACTTAAATACTATTACTCTTATTACTTATTACATGACCAGTACAAATGCCGATTTTACACCAATATTTGCCTCTAGCAGGATTCGAACCGGCGACACTTGGTTTTGTAGCCAGATAATATCGCCCTTGGTAACGTTTATTACGCCATCTAGCGAAATTATCATGATTCAGAAAAACTGTTAGGCAGAGGCATGGGCGTACTCAGGTTCTGGGCCAGGGGGGGGCAAATCTTATTTTTATAAGCTAGGTGAGGTGTTTTTAAAAAATAAGACAACCGGCCAAGAGCGTGTCGGACACGCCCATGAAAGGGTTCCGTAGCCAAAAGATGGGCCGACCGCTTGACACACCATTTAGTAAGGGCAACTGCACGTCATAAGTTGGTCGAGTTGTATAAAAATAACTATGTATGATACAGGGTTCGCTACAGTTTTCGTTGAAAGGACTTACTTGGAGGTATACATCAATTTTTTTTCAGAATTATTGTACTAGTATTTCAAAAGTTAAGGGGGTGGGGGGTGAAGCTCTAATTTTAACTTTGTATTAATATATCTCGAGACTGGGGGGTTCCATCCACATGGTTTCTAGGCAATATTTGTTGTATTTTAAAATACCTTTTTAACGATACCCCACACGTTGAATTTTTTTTTCGAATTAACTTTTCATAGTATCGATTTTATCTTTTTTCGATTATTTTAAAAACCAATTCTTGAATTATCAGTATCCATCTCTCCACCAAATTTCGGTGTAGAAACGGCGGAGAACGAGTCAGGACAGAAAGAAAGACAGACATGACGAAAGTATAAGGGTTCCTAGTAGTCTACGGAACCCTAAAAAACTTAAATTAAAATAGATAAAATCTTTTTATATAAATTCTTCTTATACAATGGCTATTTTAAAAGTAATTTTCGTGGGTCTTCAGCGAAACGATTTAGGATGCCTTCCGTGAAAGAATCTCTCATACTTTTAACAAATTCTCTGTGCACACTGAGCATACAAAGCCCATTTAATCTATCTTCTGTCATAGTCGATCTTAGCTACGTTTTTACACGTCTAAGTGTACTAAACGACCTTTCAATAGTAGCAGTGGAATACGGCATTGCCAGCAAAATTTCTAGGGCTATCTTGACCTTCGGGTGAAAATAATCTGCTTCTTGTATTAACTCCCCTATTCCAATATTTTCAAAATCCTGCTGCTGCTTATTTATCCAAAACGTGCGCCAAAGTTCGGCTTCAGACGTGATCCCTTCTAATAAAATGTTTTCTTAATTTTTATCGATAAAAGTAGTGAAAGTGAAAGTGAAATGATTTATTTAATTTGAAATGATTTTGAGTACATGATAAGGTACTTAGTATGGACGTCAACATTATCCAGGGGGGGGGCAGCTGCCCCCCCCTGCCCCTACCTGGGTACGCCCATGGGCAGAGGTACAAACGTCAATTTGAATAAAAAGTTTTCAACGCTTTAAATACGCCGAATTCAATTGATAACCTATTTTTTAAATTAAATGTTTACCAGAATTTTACCAATGTGAATTGAACTTCAAATGAGTAAGCAAATATTTTTTTTTTTTAATAATTTCAGTTTTGCTTATATCTGTGGTTTGGTTGAATATACACTTACCCAAACCGGTCTCCACCCCAGGAACCTCGATCGCTTCAGCAGAGGTCCCTCGAACCTCGCAGCGGTCCTCTGCAGCCGCTGCACCGGTCTCACGCTTAACACTTCACGCATTTCATTGTCTTTTGCCATTTCTATTGCTAGTTGACCTGAGAAACAAAAATATGAAGATATTACATTTTTTGGAAGGAAAATTTGTCTTTTTCTGTCTAATGGACACAGACTAAAACTCCATTGTGGCATCCCAAGTACAGCCTGAGTGCAAAGGTACAGGGTAAAGATGTTATTTCCTTATCAAATTGAAACTAATCACATTGACTTAGGGTCGAAAACTGATTAACAAAAAACTAATCATGGCATGAAGTCATGATGTCATGATTGTCTGTTTTAATTCTGGGCGACGAATCGAATCATCTGTGACAAGTTCTGACCGTACTTCCACACTCACCCAGTGGTGAAAAATAGTTTATGCCGGAGTACGGGATCGAGTGTTGCCTTGTGCGTTCCTCGCAGTTCATGTTCGGAGGGTTGTGACTACGTACCTACAATGAGCCGTGGTTCAACACTCACCGCTATTGTTCCAGAGGGTGGTATCGACGCCGTTCTGGCAGCAACACGGCCAGTCTCGCGTGTCCCCGGTACGCCGCGCAGTGCAGGCACGTGTTGCCTTGCTCCACGCAGTTCATGTTCGGAGGGTCGTGGCTACGTAGCTAGTATGGCGGTGGTTCAACACTCACCACTGTTGTTCCGAAGGGTGGTATCGACGCCGTTCTGCAGCAGCAACACGGCCAGTCTCGCGTGACCCCACGTGTTGACTTGCACGTCCACGCAGTTCATGTTCGGAGGGTCATGGCTGCGTAGCTAGAAGGTGGTTCAACACTCACCGCTGTTATTCCGGAGGGTGGTATCGACGCCGTTCTGCAGCAGCAACACGGCCAGTCTCGCGTGTCCCCACGTGTTGACTCTTTGCGCGTCGACGCAGTTCATGTTCGGAGGGTCATGGCTGCGTAGCTAGAAGGTGGTTCAACACTCACCGCTGTTGTTCCGGAGGGTGGTATCGACTCCGTTCTGCAGCAGCAACACGGCCAATCTCGCGTGGCCCCGGTACGCCGCGCAGTGCAGGCACGTGTTGCCTTGCTCCACGCAGTTTATGTTCGGAGGGTTGTGGCTACGTACCTACAATGAGCCGTGGTTCAACACTCACCACTGTTGTTCCGGAGGGTGGTATCGACGCCGTTCTGCAGCAGCAACACGGCCAGTCTCGCGTGGCCCCACGTGTTGCCTTGCGCGACGACACACACAGTCCAAGCAGTGTTCGGAGGGTCGTGGCTACGTAGCTACAATGAAAGGTGGTACAACACTCACCGCTGTGGTTCCGGAGGGTAGTATCGACGCCGTTCTGCAGCAGCAGCACGGCCAGTCTCGCGTGGCCCCGGTACGCCGCACAGTGCAGGCACCTGTTGCCTTGTTCTACACAGTTCATGATCCGATGGTTATGGCTGCGTAGCTAGAAGGTGGTTCAACACTCACCGCTGTGGTTCCGAAGTGTAGTATCGACGCCGTTCTGCAGCAGCAACACGGCCAGTCTCGCGTGGCCCCGGTACGCCGCGCAGTGCAGGCACGTGTTGCCTTGTTCTACACAGTTCATGATCCGATGGTTATGGCTGCTTAGCTAGAAGGTCGTTCAACACTCACCACTGTGGTTCCGGAGGGTGGTATCGACGCCGTTCTGCAGCAGCAACACGGCCAGTCTCGCGTGGCCCCGGTACGCCGCGCAGTGCAGGCACGTGTTGCCTTGCGCGTCCACGCAGTTTATGTTCGGCGGATTGGGGCTGCTGAGCTGGAAAGGAAATTGGGATTTGGTTTCTAATAGCTCATTCCACATTGTGGTAATGACAGACCGACGAAGTCAACGTAACCCAACCTACGTCACTGGGAGAATTTTAGCAATCATACTAAATGGCCTAATATAAGTATGTAAACTTTACATACATTGTAAACTGTTTATTATAAACTAGCGGCCCGCCGCGTCTTCGCCCGTGGTACTTGTCCACTATTTAATGGATGATATTATACATAAAAACCTTCCTCATGAGTTACTCTATCTATTAAAAAAAACCGCATCAAAATCCGTTGCGTAGTTTTAAAGATTTAAGCGTTCATAGGGACATACAACATACAACATGACAGAAAAAGCGACTTTGTTTTATACTATGTAGTGATAGTGTAAAAGCTACGCGATTGAAAAGAACAACTATCGAGTTTCTTGCCACTCCTTCTCGGTGATGGCGGCATTCCGAAGTCAGATTTTTTATTATTGACGATTCATTCATAAGTGCTTTTCTGAAGCCTATTTGAATAAAGTTGATTTGATTTTACTTACACATAATAATTATATGTAATGTACCTACGTCAGTGGGATTATACGTCACGGAATCGACTTAAAAAAAAGGTGACAGTTCCCAACTTGTTGTATATCAACAAGATGCCTTATTTTATCGCTTACCAGCTCCTGTATCTCATCGACCCGACCCTCCTTCGCCGCGCAAAGCAGCCTCCGCTCAGTATTGTGCCGTTCGGCTCTATGAGCAGCTTCTAGCAGACGTTGGACGTCGCGCGTCTTGCACACGTCCATGCACGTGCGGCCCTCGCCGTTCACCCACAACCACACCCACAAGTCAACGTATACATACACACGCTGATATTATCCCAGTGATGTTTTGACAGACCTACAGGTCTTTTTTTATCCTTGGTGAATGCCTTTACGCATGCTCCGCCTTGACGGAGGTATGTGGGACTCTAAATGCGACTACCCACTAAACACAGAGTACTTCCTCACGGTCGCCGTCAATGTCCCTATTGGGGACTAGGGCAGAATGCACCCCATACAGACCTACAGGTCTACTTATGTATGTACTTACATATGTCACTGGGACAATATATTCCGAGAAATTACTTATAAAAAACTTGTTACAGTTCTTTATTTATTGTATATGTATTAGCAAGATGCCACATTTTATCGCTTACCAGCTCCTGTATCTCATCGACCCGGCCTTCCTTGGCCGCGCAAAGCAGCCTCCGCTCAGTATTGTGTCGTTCGGCTCTATGAGCAGCTTCTAGCAAACGTTGGACGTCGCGCGTCTTGCAAACGTCCATGCACGTGCGACCCTCGCCGTTCATTATGTTCACGTCGGCTTTGTACTTCAGCAGGAGGATTACTAGTTCCTGGGCAAAGGAAAAATAATTTTACGTGAATGAATCAAGAATAAATAAAAAAAAAACATAAGTCACCAATTGTTTTTTTAATTTGACAGCAAATAGCAAGCTGATAGGATTGGCGCCATATTTTTTCACTAAAAATGTGACGTGAACAAAAACCTGATGTAGTTCATAAACATCTGCAAAACTGATCAAACATGCAAACAAACTTACAAATCTAATATGAATCTTATCCTAACAGCATAAGAGCTCACATGAGCGTTCTGCTAGCATGTACAATAGAAATTGAATAATTCAAAAATAACCTCATTTCCAACAAAGGAGGCTTTGTGCAGAGCGGTGTCGCCGGTGTCGTTGACCTCGTCGACATTCGCCCCGGCTTCGAGCAGGGTCTCCACTACTTCCACATGGCCAAAGTACGACGCTAGGTGGAGCGGAGTCCATCCTAGGTTGCTCTTGCTTTTGCCTTGAAGGAAAAATAACTGTACAGTAGGTATAAATAATAAATAAAATAAATAATTCACAACATCACATATATTGATCTGACTCCATATTATGTAGCTTAAGCACTTGTGTTAAAAATATCAGACTCAACAGTGGTATTACAAATATACCTGAATACATACATATAACACCCAGACCAGAACAAACAGACATGTTCATGCACACTAATGTTTTTTTCTGCGCGGCGAATCGAACCAGCTACCTCTTGGTCTAATTGTCGACCTCTTGACTACTACTACTACTTACTACTAAGCAGGTTGAAATTTCAACATCATTATCAGTTATTTCACTAAAAGTGCTGCCTTAACAAACTCAACAACATTTTAAAATATTAGCTTAGATCCATTAAATCCCGTCTCGTCGTCCCTTTCCTATTTTTCTCGCCGTAAGAACCATCCTTGGACTTCAACAAACATTTTAAAAAAAGAATTGGCCATATTGGTCCAGGCGTTGTTGAGTTATGTGCTTACCAACACATTTTCTGATTCATTTTTATATAATAAAAACTGGTTTCTACCAACTAGAGATAAATTAGAATTTTATATTTGCCTTTGCCTCATTAATATATTTTACATAAATACCTAGTTTCCTCTTCAATAATAGAACAAGATAAACTTGTTTCTATAATAGAAGAGCACTCATCATAATGGTGATTCAATTATTCCTTAAAAAAAATCATATTTAGTACACCATAAAAAGAGACCAATTTTTTTACCTTTTAATAGAAATCAAACCAAGAGCCTTCAAAACTTTATTAAAATGCTTAGGTACACAAACAAGCTTTTTTCTAAGTTAACAATAAATTTTCCACTATTTTCTTAAACAATTCAAAAATATTATTACCCTACATTACATTTAAGTATGTTCAATTCTTCTTCAAAAAAAAAACATTTTTTATTCAAAGTAGGTACCTATTTATTTAAAAATAGTTCTTACCTTTACAATTTATATCCAAAGTCAACTTCCCATCTTGCCTGGCCTCCAAAAGGGCCTTCACAACCGACAGCTCCCCGTGCCTGGCTGAATACAGCAGTGATTCCTGTGCCTCCAAGGCGGAATGGGCCTCCTTCGACATGACTGCGGCACTGGCAATCAACAACTGAACAGACCTTGTTTTTTCACCATCAATATCGGATGACTATCGTCGCAAATGATTAATATCAAGACGCCAGTGGAGCGTGAATTCCTTATATCAGTTATTTTCCGCGAAAAACCACAATATTCGCACTATTTCGCACTCATCTCACAACAATGAATGAGAGATGACTGCATCTGTCAAATGAATGGTGAAGCGTGAAGGGTAATTTGGTCTTGGTTCAGTATACTCGTATTGTAGTGCATACATTATGTTTATTTTGTTAAAATGAGAAAAATACATAATAGAGGACCATCAACGACTTTCCCAATATTTATAATTACACAAAAGTAAAGTATACTCGTCATAATAAGTAGGTACACATTATTAATATTTTTTGCCCTCATCATTCAAATTGACATGTTTGTTTTCTTCTGATTAAAAAATAAAGAAACAAGTTATTTTTAATTTTTAAAAAGAAATAAAAAAGATTATTATAAAATCGATTTTTATACCCGAGTACCCGACTGAATGTACTTACATTACAATAATTACTGTACCCACTTTTCTGACTGTGCTACTGAACCCTAATAATTCGACCATGACCTTATTACTTCGTTCAGAAATTTAACTGACTTTGTCATGGTGACAGATTTATTGATCGATAAATTTCAGAACGATTTCCTATATGTCAGAATCACCTGTTTTCTGTTTATGATGACTTAGAGGTTATAATTTCTGCAATCTTGATTCTAGTTTACAAACAATGGAGGAAGATATTAAAAAGTGTTGCCGAATATGCCTGGGCGTGGAGAACGACCATGTTTCCATACTGGGCGATCCCACCATCCACTTGCATTTGAAGTCTTGCCTCGGTATTACTGTGAGTTCAAACGACGGCTTGCCTAAACTAATTTGTGGGTCTTGCACGAGCAAACTTAATGAATTTTACAATTTTCAACTCAATGCGCGGTGTTCACAAGACTGGCTTGAGTCCAATCTCCAGGAAAAGGCCAAAAAGTCAACAGAAACTAAAACTCCGATACAGCCATTACCGGACTCTGAATATAACTCCGATTCGCTCCTGGAGTTCTTAAATAACACAGCAAATATAGAAGAATACCTAAACAATTTGGGGAGAGAAGATATTCCATCAATAGTCAACTTGTTGGATAGAAACGAGAATTCAATTCCTAAGCTGACTAAAGTTCCTACACCTAAGAAAAAAGACTCTAGTAGTAAAGATAGCTCAGACATGAATATGGAAATAGATGTTTTAGATTCCGATATTATAATAGTCAAAGAGATTGTAGTGAAGAAATCTGACCCAAAAGCTAAAATAAGTCAAACAAATCCAAATAATCAAAAACAACACAAATCTGTTGATAAAACATTGACATGTTTTGCATGTGATGCAATGTATGATAACATCCATAAACTGACTCAACATTTAAGCACATGTGATTTAGCTGTACGCACATGCGTTCAATGCAACATGTTGCTTGATTCCAAGTTGAAAATGCAACAGCACTTTACGATAGCACATAATACTTCAACATTAACATGTGTATGTGGAAAAGTATTTCAAAACAAGGAGAATTTGACTAAACACCATAAGATATGTTTGGTTGACCATGGGGCGAGCATGGGGTGCAGTTACCGCTGCAAGGAGTGCGGAGAGGTTTTCAAAGAGAGATTTTTACTATACCGGCATGCAAGGGAGCATGTTTTTAAATCTGAGCAGAGGATATGTGATACTTGTGGCCATACTTTTATAGGATCTGATGCATTGTCTAAACACAAAAAAGAGAACCATGAGAAAAGAGATGAAGAAGTTTTATACAGGTAATCTATACTAATATTATAAAGAGGAAAGGTTTGATTTTTTGTTTGTTTGTTTGTTTGTATGAATTGAATAGGCTCCGAAACTACTTGGCAGATTTGAAAAATTCTTTCACTGTTGGAAAGCTACATCCACCCAGAGTAACATAGGCTATATTTTATCCCGGTACGGGAAGTAGTTCCCCCGGGACGCGGGTGAAACCGCGTGACGGGCCGCTAGTATTGTATAAAATATTACCTTTTACAAATATTGTTTTTTTTATTTTATCTTCAAGTGTATTACAATTATTATGATTTCAGTTAGAAGAATGGTACTGTCACCAAACTTTTGTACTACTGAGGTTGTGTAGAAAATTTATAATAAAATTTTCTAAATTAAATGTATGATGAAATTTTACCTCATTTCAGATGTAAAGTCTGCAGCTTCACATCAAGCGATCGCAAGGAGATCTACTTCCATGTTAAAAACCATACACAATTAGCTAAAAAAGCCACGAGACATCTATGCGAGTCTTGTGGTAAGAGTTTCGCCACACCGGCGTCGTTACTCCGCCATACTCTGCAGCATGAGAAGAAGCAATATATTTGTAGGATATGCTCCAAGCAGTTTGCAGATGGGAAAAGGAGGGATGAACATGTACTGGAACATAGCAAAGTGATTATGTGCGAGCGATGCGGACAAACCGTTGATAGTTGCACCATTGACGCGCATAAATGTATATGACGTGATAAATTTTGTTTCATTTCATTCATCATTTTCTATCTCTTCAACATCTGTCAAATTCACCTTGCTGCATGCATCATAATATGCTTAGATTCCCCGACTATCCAATTTCGTAGTTTTCCAAATTAAAAGCAGTGAAAAAAATTAAATTAACTCATTTATTCAAATAACATGTACCTAAACCTTTAACTACAAACAATCATTGTAAACTTTTCATAACATTCTATCTATAGGTGACTATAGAAAACTCCTCTTGCATTCAAACTAAACCGTCAAAGAAAACAGCTGACTATAGGAACCATAGTGGACCTTGGACCGTCAGCAAAAACAGAACCACGCTCTGTGGCCGAAGTTGAAGAAGTCAGTGAAGATGATCCTCACGCGGTACGGCATGAGGTTGTTGAGCTCGATCAGACACCTCATGAACGAGGGTATGCTGATACTCTTGTGGTTTTTGCGTATTCCTGAAACAAATCCGTAAAACACAACATTTTTATAGGTAACTTTTTTGACATAAGTAATACAAATAATAATATTGATAAGGCAGACAGTTGTAGCATTACTGCCATAAGGGAGAAATTTAATAGAACAGAAAGGACGGACACGAAAGAGCTGGTTTAAAGATGTTCTTATGTTTGACAGGCCCGTTGGTCGAGTGGCTAGAGACCCTGGCTACAAAACCAAGGGTCGCGGGTTCGAATCCCGCTAGGGGCAAATGTTTGTGTGATGAACACCGGCATTTGTACTCGAGTCATGGATGTTTATAAAGGTATTTAAGTATGTCTATCCGTTCCCTAGCTTCCATAGTACAAGCTTCGAGCTTAGTTTGGGGCTAGGCAATTGGTGTGTTAGTCCAAAGCATTTTCATTTTTCATTTTTCATTTTTTCTTATGAGCTCTTAAGCTACTATCTACTAGTCTGATCATCGAGAGCGAGGGCTGTCTTTCATCTATTAGAGGCCTTTAAGCCTCTAGTTTGGTAATCGTGGGGCTCCTAGACCCTGGTGTGGGGGCCCTAATCGTTCGCGGGGCCCTGGGCACGTGCCCATTGTGCCAAATGGGAAAGAGGTGTCTGTCTAATCTAAAGCATCTAATACCTTCAATAATAATTCTTGCAGCTTCTTTCGCGGTGATTTCCGAGTACAGTGAAGTGAAGCGATGGGTCGGCGGCGGGTACAGGCCCGTTGCTACCGTTGCCAAGTAGACCGACGTCGTGTTGATGTTCTTCGTCCACGTGTCTAGTCGTAACTCCTCCGTAATTGAATCCATTAAACCTAGAAGTAAGGATGAGAATAGATCCTTTCATTACGAATGATTTTTTTTTCGAATTAATTTTGTGATAGAGATTAAGATGGCCTAGGGACATGACATTATTCTTATTTTACTGGTCAATTAGATAGGTATGAGAAACCACCACAAAAAAACCCAGATTTCTCGAGCGTGAGGCCGTGCAAAACTGGTCCACAAGGCAATACTTATAGGTAAACTTTTAAACATTAGGTAGGTATTTACTTACCTCTAAGTCCAAACTTCGCTGCACAGTATGGAATCATATCCGCACAAGGCATCAGGCCTGCGCTAGAGTTTATGGCAACTATGTGCCCTTGCCGCCTCTCTATCATACTCGGAAGGAATGCTTGGATTATCTGAAATGTTTACAAAATGAACAAATCTTTGTTTTATAAGCATATAGTAGCTGTTTTTATACTTTTCCTTTGTCATCATAATCATCCTGTTGCGGTTTACTTGTAGGCCTCCCCCAGGTTCCCCCAGTCCACGTTTGGCAGGCGTGATAGTAAGTGCAATACGTTGCACGATAAAGCACAGGGGAAGGCTGATACCTTCGTAGCTTTTTACGACACCTAAGGCAGTTAAAGGAGTCTGTAGTAGGTAGGAAGATGGTACCTATTTTACAAAGCGCAAAAAATTCCGGCGCTAAACGGCTCCTTTTGTTCTGTAGGTATATTTTTTGAAATTCTAACAATTGTAATTACTCATACTCAGGAATGGGCAAGTAGGTTAATCTCTGTAATCTTCTCGATCGACTCGGAGCGCAAGTAGTTAAACTGCTGATCACCATCGACACGTCTGCCAGCTGCCGCGCATGCGCTAGGCCAGTGACGTCACCTGTTCCCGCGCTGTTATGTCCACGGTGTAGGTACCCGAAGTTCTTATAATCCCAACTAATATTATAAATGCGAAAGTAACTCTGTCTGTCTGTCTGTCTGTTACGCTTTCCCGCTTAAACCTCGCAACCGATTTTGATGAAATTTGGTACAGACAATCTTTAGACCCTGAGACAGAACATAGGCTACTTTTTATTTCGAAAAAAAGAAATCCACGCGGACGGAGTCGCGGGCGGCCGCTAGTATTGCCAATAAACTTACCCAGAAATGAGCAAGCAGGTTAATCTCGATGATCTTCGCAATCGACTCGGAGCGCAAGTGGCTGAACGGCGCGTAGGTGAGAGCGCCCGCGTTGCTGATCACCATGGAGACGTCTGTCAGCTGGCGACGCATGCGGGCCGCCAGTGACGTCACCTGCTCCCGCGCTGTTATGTCCACCGTGTATCCGAAGCACTGGGGATAAGCAAGCACATTGTTGGTTTTGAGGATGGAGATAGGATTTGGGTTGAGAGGATGGAAATAAAATATTTCGATGGCCGGTAACTGGAAAAAATTGTTGAAGGCAAGAATTCAGATGAGTTCATTTATTTATTTATTTATTTAATCTTTATTGTACTACACAAAATATTGTACAAAAGGCGGACTTAATGCCTCATGGCATTCTCTACCAGCCAACCTTAGGGCAAATCAGAAAGTGAAGTAGGTAGTGCTGATCAAAATTAAATAACTATACATATACATACATATATACATACATACATACAATATACATAAATTACTATACATTTATTAAATAACTATACTATACATACATGAATAAATACATTATAAATAAGAGATGATGCATGTTAACTACTGGGATAGTTAGACGACGATTGAGAAGGATCCACAAGGAAGTACCTATGCACTAGAAACTTAAATGCTTGTTTAGTCGGGGCCTGTCTAATACTTTCAGGGAGAGCGTTCCATAGTCTGATAGCTTTAAGAGTGAAAAAGTTCGCTACAAAACCGGAGCGGTGCGAGGGAGTGGCAAGCGTTAACCTGTTGGCAGATCGCAACTGCCGGTTATGTGTCGAACTTAGGAGTTGGAAATTAGATTTAAGATAAAGAGGGGCATTCGGGTCATTGAGAAGAGAATAAAGTGTGGAAAGGATTCTGGCATTGCGGCGAAGTGGGACAGGCAACCATTTAAGTTGAGTACGGAAGGAGGAGACGTGATCGTATTTTCGAAGATTGAAAATGAAACGTATGCCAGAGTTGACCAGACGATCCAATTTGCTGAGAAGGTCAGAATTTAAATCAGAAGTACACACATCGGCGTAATCAATCAAGGGAAGTATAAGGGTTTGTACAAGGGTAATCTTAGTAGGGATTGGAAGAAAGTTGTTAAGTCTATAGAGAGCACGGAGAGAGGAGGTAACTTTACGGCAGACCTCATGAACGTGATTGGACCAACCGAGTGTGTTGTCGATATGCAGACCCAAGTCCTTGACACTGCTACAGAAAGGAATTGGGACACCCTCGAATAGGACTGGGGAAATGGAACCTACATCAAGCAAACGTATAAAGTGATTACTGCCTACGATTATGGCTTGACACTTGTTTGGGTTAACTGCCACACCAAACCGGGCAGACCACGCCGCAATAGATTCTAAATCTTTATTAAGGCCCGCAATAGCTATGTCAACATCATTGATATGGCATTGACGATACAGCTGAAGGTCATCAGCATACAGATGGTAAGAGGAGTCAAGAAGGACAGTAATAGAGTTAATGAAGATTGAAAAGAGAAGAGGAGATAGAATACCACCCTGAGGCACGCCCGTGGGGACATCACACCAGCACGAGACGGTTTCGTCAGCTTTCACTGCCTGCTGACGGCAACGAAGATAGGACGAAAACCATTGAACAGATAATGGGGACAGACAAAGATGAGAAAGCAAGGAAAGTAGAACATCATGATCAACAGTGTTGAAGGCGTTGGAGAAATCAATAAGGGCAAGCACAGTGATCATGCCACTCTCCATGCCAGCTCTAATGTCTTCAGTTACCTTGAGAAGTGCTGTGCTAGTGCTATGTCCAGGGCGAAACCCAGACTGATATTGACAGAGAAGATTATTGTTAAACACAAATGTTGAGAGTTGGGAATGAACAACTGCCTCTAGAATTTTGGAGAGAAAAGGTAATATGGAAATAGGCCTAAAGTTATTGAGATTAGTGGGATTCGTTATCTTAGGAAGAGGAATAACATAGGCCTTGCGCCAGATACTTGGAAAAATTCCTGATTCTAAAGAAAAATTAATAATGTGAGTAATTAATGGAAGGATAAAGTCAAGTAGCAAGGTCACCATAGTGCGACTGATCTCATCACACCCAACGGCATTCGATTTCAGCGACTTAATGATCTTACCAACGTGATCACAAGAGACAGGTGAAAAAGAAAAAGTGTCTAAAAGTAGTGGCGGTAGAGAAGAAATCTCAGAAAGTGTTAAGGTTTTCCTATTTTGATCTAAGCGAGAGGAGGTAGAGAAATGTATGTTTAAATCATTTGGGGAAAAAGACGAACCAGCAAGAGAAATAGATTGTTGGCGTTTACCAAAACCCAAACCTTTGAGAAACTTCCAAACATCCGCCGAGGAAGCGTTTTCAATAGTGTCATGATAGTAACGGCGTTTGGCTACTCTTACCATCTGATTACAACGATTTCTAGCAACCCTATAAAGACCCCAACTCTCATCAGTCCTCAACCGAAAGGTTCATCGTAAGGTTTAACACATCATCTTTTATTATTTATTGGCTTGTATGCATCTGAAACTTGTGCTTGTTTGCATTTAAAACTTCTTACGACATACATAAGTTCCTTTATGTAATAAGTAAAATATGACCATAAAAAAATATTGATGATCTAGGTATAACTTCATTTTAACATTTGTTGCTGTAATGTTTTAGTCCTCACTTATGGAAATCAACACTTACATCGCCATTAGGGCTTGCAATTCGAATATTCGAATATTCGAATAATTCGAATATTCGACTCATTTTACTATTCGAATATTTATTGACGCATTATTCGAATATTCGAATATTTTATGTCCTATTGGGATTAATTAGGAAATGCAATCTCGATAGTCTCAAATCTCAAAAAATAGCCTTTTCGATATTCTATCTCGACGGTCTATTATCTCGCTATATGTGATATTGATCGAGATCTCGACAGTTTTGATCGAGATTATCGAGATTTTAGGACCGATATTAAATGACCCTAAGCAGATTAAACTTTAGCGACTTTAACTTCTTAAGTTTCATCAAAAATGAATGTGATTGATCTCGTAAATAATAATGTCTTCGTTTAATGTTATTTCACCCCTTACAACCCTTCATGGTAAAAAGACAATGCTGTTTTTTGTAGGAGAGGTGGGGTTTTTTATTTTCACAAACGATACTTGCTTTGGCAGTATAGCTGTAAACTCAGTCCAAACTGAGTGTGACAGGTTTAGACTTTACACTTTAGGCCTACGCTTCATACATTTTTCTATGGGAAATGGCATCCTTTTTTTTCTCGCGTCTATCGGCCAACTATGGAAATATATATTTTTGAGGTCATTACAAACGCTATTTCATTTGGTAGTATATCTGCATACTCAGTCTGAACTGAGTGAGACAGGGTTGGAACTTGCCCACAATATACCCTCGCTTCAATATTTTTTAATGGGAAGCTCGATAGCGCAGTGGTTAGCGCACTCGGCCTGCGGTTGCTAAAGTTCAGCAACGTTCGCAGGTGCCAGTCATCGGATGGGTGACCGAAAAATTTCATCTCGAGCTCCTACGTGCTTCGGAAGGCACGTTAACCCATATAGCCCAGCCGTGCCCAAATGGGAACGCCTAAAGAAATACCCACATTTTTTTATTATTTAAATTTTTACGATTTTTTATTATGAAAACGTATTAAGTATGAAACTGGACATTTTATTATAATACAAAAAGTAAAAAAAATATGCAGATTTAGATTTTAGCGGTCATTTTGTAGGGGGGTTTCAAGGATAAGAGATAACCAAAATTACGTAATTTTTATTAGTAACTTTTTCTTCATAAGCCGTTTATATTTTTTCATAAATAACATAAATATAGTGTGAACTTTTTGTGGAAAATAAATCACAATAATGAATTGAGTATTGATAACTGTAGAAGTGATTTTACACTGGTGTCCCCATTTGAGGTCGGTGGGCACATGAGAGGTAAATAACTCCTGTTTTTGTTACCATATAAGTCTGTATAAAAATGACAATAATAACATTTATCAGTATAAATATGTACTGCTGTCTTGAAAAAGGACTCGTTTTTGTGATATGATTGACGATGATGATCCATCGAGGCATTCAGATACTCTTTTTCCAAAGCCCAGGCATAATTACAGATGAATAATATGGGGATGAGGATAATATACATAGCAGTGCAGCTCCACGAGACATACCAGAAATAATCTATGTATTTATGAAATAAATGACCATGAATATGATAGTAGGTATCGAAACGCTTGCCAAAAATAAGAGACTCGGAACTTATGTTCAAGTATAGGTATTGCAGCCGTAAGAGGGAGCCCTAGACACAATATCGTCTACTTCCAGGCGGCCAATTCCTGTTGCACGACAACCAACAGGTTCTTAGTTGGGTACAGTCGGTGACGGTAGAACCTAAAATTATTCGTCAGTTGTAGTAACAGAGATGAAGTACAAAATCCGCGCTGATCTCAACCAAGGTTCCGACAAAAGTCAATCAATCACTACTATAACTAGGGAATAGTGTCTGAACTAAGAATTCAAACTACGAGATCTGTGAAGGAGAATCAAGTTGACATTTGTGGGATACCAGCATCTTTTACAAAAACAAAACAAGGGCATGGGCTGTGTTTATCAAGCAAATCCAGTCCATTTCTGAATATCCGCTATACGTTGAAAAATTGTGATGGGTATTATTGGATTCGGCGGTTGAAAGTGCATGGCAGAGCGATGGTGGCCTAGTTGAGCGATGGTGGCCAAGTGGTAAGGACGGCGCCTCACATACGTGAGGTCCGCGGTTCGAATCTGGCCCACACCTCTGGGTTTTCGAAATCTATGTGTGGATGTGTGCCATTAGCTCGGCGGTGAGGGAAAACACCGTGAGAAAACAGTGTTTCTGACTTTAGTTCAGTAAGATCAGAACGTGTAACCATGATCCAATGTGTCTGGTGGTTCCCCTCTATGGGTTACGAAGGTCTGATGGCAGTCGCTTCACTGTCATAACCAGACTTGCCAAATTCCTTGATCATTGTCAAAACGGACCCCGCATAGAAACGGGATAAACGCTAGGAAGAAGAAGAGAAGAGAGAAGTTGAAAGTGCATGGCGCCTTCACAATCTGACCGAAGTAAGCTTCGTTACTTTGACAGGATTGAGGATGATTAGAATCAATATCATCATTACATATCTCATTATTTGAGACAAAGAGAGGGCAACTTTTTGCGACCACTGCTTCTGTAGAGCCAAGATTTCAGCATGACAATAAAGGACACTTACCACAAAAACATTTCCAACACCTGCAATGTTTTAGATGTCACAAAGTAGCTCATTGGCAATGCAGAAAGTGCATACAGACTTTAAGGAATGTAAGAGGATGCTTTGAAAAAAATCACCCCGTATGAGCCCAGCGTCCCCATTTGAGCACGGGCGTTATTTTCCAAGAAAAAAATTTTTTTTTCAGATTTTTTTATGTTTTTCTAATAACAGTAGTTGTTTCAACCACTTAATAAAGAAATTTCCGAAATTCCACCGCTAGGTTCCTCATGGGTCCAAATGGGTTAAGCCGTTAGTCCTGCTCCTGATCTCTCTACGGTCGTGTCAGATTGCTGTCCTGTGATATGTCTCAGTTCGGACTGAGTTTATAGCTAAACTGTCTTTGCAAAACTTGTTTGTGATTATCTCTAGAATATGTTTTTCCCTGTTTGGTCGATGGACGCGAAATAATAAAGACGCCACCTTCCCTAGAAAAATTTAAGTAGCGAACGCCCAGTTTTTGTGTAAATGATCTAACCTGTCTTACTCAGTAAGGACTGCGTTTACATCCATACTGCCTGTGCAAATATCGTTCACTGGGCTCTTAAGAATATATATTTCTATGTTTGGTTGATGGCCGCAGGAAAATAAAGGACACAACCTCCTATTAAAAAAAATATGGAAGCGAGGATACAAAGTGTTTAAGTTTCTAGCCTGTCTTACTCAGTTCGGGCTGAGTTTGCAGATATACTCCCAAATCAAATAGCATTTTAATGACCTCAAAAATATATATTTTCATTTTTCATGATAGGTCGAAAGACGCGAGAAAAGAAAAGTATGCACTTTCCCATAGAAAATATATGAAGCGTAGACTTAAAGTGTAAAAGTTTAAACCTGTCTCACTCAGTTCGGACTGAGTTTACAGCTATACTGCCATAGCCAGTATCGTTTGTGATGGCCTCAAGACTAGATATTTCCATGTTTGGTTGGTGGACGCTTGAAAAAAAAATTTCGAATAATATTCGAATATTCGAATATTTTTCGAAAAATATTCGAATTATTCGAATACCTGATTTTGTCGAATATTTGCAAGCCCTAATCGCCATCCTTGCTGCGTATTTCATCGATGACTGCATTGTTTCGCCTGGCGTCACTGTCCCAGCAAATTACAGTCGCACCGAGATCGGCGAACTGAATAGCTAACTCTCGACCCAAGCCGTTGCCAGCACCGGTGATCTGTTGGAGATTACCAAAAGATATATTAAACGACGTGTATGCAGCATCACAATCCTGCCCTGTTTGTCTATTTTATTGAAAGGATCTTAATAATTTTTGCACCCACATTCATCAAGAGCTGTCTTCAAATAGCTATTCATGCATCGATTCTCACGTTATCTGTTCATTCTCAATTTATGGACTAAAACTCTGAACACTGTTTGAAATTTAGATCTTAACTTTGCGCCGACACTATAATTGAATCATCAACCGTAAACCCCATACCTACATTGTAGGTACTTACCAAGACAGTTTCCCCGTGCAGACTCTTCATAGCGGGCGGAATGAGAATCCTTATCACAGCCATCACACAAGTGGAGCACAGTTTGACCACCAGCACTACTGAGTCTAAGACCCAGAGAGGAGCAGAGGACAGACCTCCGCTGCCCCACCAGGGGAGGATCCAGACTTCCTGGAGAGCTCTGAACTTCCGAGCAGCCCCTCCAATGGAACGCACGAATATGTTTCTCCTATACATAGTTCATAAATGGTAAATCTATTCTATAAAATACATCGTCAACCCCATGGCTGTTATGACAGTTTTGATTGATGGATGATGTAATTTTAAAAAGAGAAGATATTTTTTTGAAGTTTAACCAAAAAGTTACTACTTTAAAAAGTTACTATCGAATAGTAACGATGAGATAAATACTCCATGGCGAGCTTACTTTTTATATGCTTTGACAATTAATGACGTCGTCGATGTCATAAAATTACACACACTTGGTAGATCAACGGCTTGATGTTTATTTTGATTTATTTTTGAATTCATTATTGTATCATCATGGCAAAGCCTCTACAAAAGGAGCGAGACAACCGGTCAGCAGACAAGAAGGATCTGACCTTCCACCCTTATACGATCACCCCGGAAAGTGCGCACACATCAATATTGCTTTTGGAGTCTGCTGAACCTGAAATATTATGCCAGGTAAACATCCCGAAAGCGTGTCGCTTTTAGTCTTGACGAAAAAAATAGAAAAAAGGAAACTCTACATAAAACTTCCTTCTCCAAAAGCATTTTCAAGGAGGATAGGTTGAGATCTCGCCATACCTACGCAGGATTCGTTTGATTGAAACTTTTATAACTGACAGCTAAGCTATAAAATTTTGAATCAAATGAATCCTGCTAACTGATATAGGCTTGTAAGCTTTTTTGGAAGTACAAAAACCCGTCACTGAACCGACTGAACCAACCCCTAACACCTACTTCACTCAATACCTCAGACCCTGCGAGCAATAACCAAGTTCTCCGCCCAAGACATGTACAATCGCATGGTCCTCTACAACCTGGACGCGATCCGGTACATCCTACCTCACGTGGAGCACAACGAGTTGAACATCAAGAGGTTCGCTCTGAAGGCATTGGCTCAGTTGTGTCAGCTGCCGAAGGGGCCGGAGCAGGTCCTGGCTAACTCGCAGAACTTGAGGAAGATTGCGTTTATGCTGGTTAAGGTTTGTTTCTTGCTTTCTCGCTAAAAGTAGATTGACGTATTCACGTACAAAGTCAGCGTCAGCATTGTTTGGTTATGAAAAGATTTAAATGTTTGTAGTGTAAAAAAAAGTGTAGAAGTAAAAAAATGCCAAGAAGAATGCCATTTAAAATCTTAATAAATGTAACATCGTTGAAGAAGACTACGCTTAAATTGGTGGTTATATAGTAGGTAAGTAAGTATATTTTATATTGGAACCATTATGTAAATTTTATAAAACTTCCATTACAGCTATTGTAGAATCTGATAATTTAAAATACAAAACAAATCCGATAATTGATCGAAAGTGTCCGAAAGTAGTGTCCTATTTAATTATTCATGAATGGTTGTCATCAGATAGAAGACGTATTCGTCCTGGAGTTTGCTTCCTTAGTGCTGTCGGAACTAACGCGAGAACCGCTCGGCTGCGAACAGTTGGTATCCGCCAATATTTTGAGCAGTCTCTTCTCGAGGATGAAAAATAGCTTGGATCCCGATGTCCAGAAGAATTGTTTGCAGGTGAGTATATTTTTGTGGCTTATAAAAACCTGACTTAGTAAGTAGATATTTGACATTTTGGGACAATGATCCGAGCCTCACACAAAGCTGCTGGCTGACATTATAGCTAATGCAGCAGTATTGGCGTTCCCTTGCGAAAAAAAAAGTAACATTGGTATATTTAGGTACTTACTGTCCAGACTACATTTTATAAGAACTTAATCTATTCACACACAAATTAAATGTCTCCGAAATCCATCTCCTCTCGATCAGACACTAAGCAATCTCCTGGATGACCCAGTCTGCGCTTCCGAAGTAACCAAGAACCAGCAGTTCAGCTGGCCGTCTCTGCTGGCGCTGATGCAGAGCAAGTACCTGGCCATACAGCACGCTGCTTTGAGGACCGTCAACCAGCTCATCTGCAGATACAAGGACCAGGTGGTTCAGAAGACGTTTAGAGCGTCTACTGGGGTGCTGGATCTTTGTGATATTCTGGAGGTAAGGAATTCCGTTTGAGTCAACAGGTTTTGTAGGTAGGTATGCTTTTGTTAGGGAATCGATTAATTTGACTGAAACTACAGCAATGTTTGAAAATAATAGAAAGGTCGGTTGGTGCTTACCACGACCATAAAACTTAAGGCAGTATATTGAAATAGAGCTAAGTCTTTATACATAAAAATGGTTTACTTCTGAATTATAACTGTATTTTTAAGATACGTAGAGCATAGTGAAACTTCCACTCGAATGAGCCGCTTGGTGGAAGTACCTCCACTTTACAGAAGACCAAAGTGAAATAGCACTTCGTAACTGTTGTGCTATGTTTCTGCTGGTAAGTAAGGTCGCCAGCGCTCAGTTGGGCAGGGTATGGGGTCTTAAAGGCCGGCAAAGCATCGGTGACACTTCTGGTGTCGCGGATGTCCATGGGCGGCGGTGATTGCTTACCTCTGCCATAAAAAAAAAACTAATTAACAAAAACACGTTCGTTTTCTTCTCAGTCATACGAGTTCCGCGACGTCCACACTCAAGTACTCGGCGTATTACGCAACTACGTGGAAACAGAAGAGAACGCCGCACATTTGTACCAATCTGGCTGCATCCTGCGTCTGCTGGCGTACCTGGAGATGGCGCTGCCGGCCATGAAGCCGCACTGCCTCGCCGTGCTCACGAAGATGTCCTTCACGTCCAACGGGAGGGATGTGAGTATGAGTTCAGTATGATAGCGCTGCATACTCGTTCCAATCTGGCTGCATACTGCGTCTGCTGGCGTACCTGGAGATGGCACTGCCGGCTATGAAGCCGCACTGCCTGGCTGTGCTTACGAAGATGTCCTTTACGTCCAACGGGAGGGATGTGAGTATGAGTTCAGTATGATAACGAAGCATACTTGTACCAATCTGGCTGTATTCTGCGTCTGCTGGCGTATCTGGAGATGGCGCTGCCGGCCATGAAGCCGCACTGCCTGGCTGTGCTCACGAAGATGTCTTTTACATCCAATGGGAGGGATGTGAGTATGAGTTCAGTATGATAGCGCTGTATACTTGTACCAATCTGGCTGCATACTGCGTCTGCTGGCGTACTTGGAGATGGTACTGCCGGCTATGAAGCCGCACTGTCTGGCTGTGCTCACGAAGATGTCCTTCACGTCCAACGGGAGGGATGTTAGTATCACTTATCAATTTTGTAGGCCAATCCATCTATCTAAGTGGTGGGACTCCTCCACCAAAACGGAGATGTTATCAATTCAAAACACTGCTCCTGACCAATCCATCTATGAATGTAATATGGTACGAGAGCCCACGACCAAAACCATGTCTCATAGCAATACGGCAAAAACCCTATAAAATCGTTAGATTGTATGATTCTGAACCCGACTAGGTGTGTAGTAACGGTCGAAAGTGTAGCAACTGCGTGGGAGGCCATTTCTGCTGTGTCAAAAAAAAAAAGACAGTCGGTATTATAGCAATACGTCTGATAGTGAAAATGTACATAGATTTTATAATTGTATTACGAAAAAGTTTGTTTTCAGACATTTTGCGCGTAGCGTATAGCCTGAGCGCATTTTTGAAAATGTCAACAAATTTAGCCGACCTGTATCATAGCAATACGGATAAAAAAAATTTTCAACTTTTCGTATTGCTGCCATGATTACCAAAAACCTGTTTTCAGACACTTTAAGTGTAGCATATACTCCCAAAGTAGAGAAGGTGCTACACTTAATTTGTCTGATATAAATTTTTTGCACATGTTGACAACTTATTTTATCATGTCCAACAATTTTCAGACATATTGCTATGATACCGATCGGTAAAATTTGTTAACATTTTCAAAACGGTCTCAAAATGTAATGCGTTCACATTTCCGTCTGAAAATTGTTTTGTTCGCATCAAATAACCAAAATTTACTAATATAAAAAAATTTCAGACGTATTGCTATGAGACATTTTTTTTGTCTCATTTTTATTTTTTTTAAGTGATTTTACGGGTTTGCGCTACACCACTAACGTCTGAAAAATATGTTTCCGGTATCTCAGAACTATCATTCAACTACAGTCTGCAAATCAGACATATTGCTATGATGCAGTTCGGTAAAATTTTTGACAATTTTGAAAATTCGGTCAGATCAAACGCTACGCGGAAAATGTCTGATATTGGTATTTTCGAGTTCAGGATAATCGTATCTATCGATTTGATGCGGTTTTGGCCGTATTGCTATGAGACAAAAATTTTGGTCTTGGGCTCTCTTACTAATATTTAATATGGAAATTTTTGAAAGAAATATAAACGAAGAAAACCAACAAAAAAAAGCGCAGGGGCCTCGGGCCATAACCAGAGAATGAGAATAAGGATGAATTTGCTATGGCGACAGCTGGTTTGTAAGCTACGCGAGGACACGATAATTAATAAATAAATAATTTAAATAATTAAATTAAAGCCCATTTTGGTGATTTTAGTTTTACTACATCTCCTCTACTACACACACGTTTTACAAGTTCCCTTTGATTGAGATTGTCTAATTCTATTCACAGGCCTTGTACCAGACGGGCACGGATCTCGTGTTCTGCCAACAGCTCCTCAGCTCCAATGTGGAACTTCTGGCTGACGCGGCGATGGGCGTCGCTAACATGACCAAGCTGCTGCCTGCCGCAGTCAGGATGTCGGATACGAATATTATTGAGGCTCTTTGCGGTAAGCTTGGGTTTAAAACTTGTATAAGCAGAGCAGTCCACTACCCTCATTGGTGAAATTGGGCGCTATAATTACCTACTCTTCTTTTGGACAGTAAGGCTCGTATAAATAAAATCACTCTCAACTCTGAGATCGATCTTGATATGTCATTCTAATATAAACAGCATCTCAAGTTCGCGCTCAAGATTATGGCGGTAATTATGGCGCCCAATTTCACCAATGAGGGTAGTAGCCTGCTCTCCTCAGCCAGACTGAGCACTATAAAGTTCTAATAACCAAGAATGGTGGTTCTTGATTATTAGAACCACCACATTAACACATTCACTGCCACCAAGATTTTCTTGAAGTTCATCGAGATGCCGCCGTTTAAAACTGCGGACACGCTAGGCGTGTTCACGGCATTGCTACTAGGAAAAACAGTGAACACACCGGGCGTGTTCATGGCACTGATTGACGGCAAAATCTTTAAACGGCTATTTTTCGGTTTTATCTCTGTTTGCCGGTTAGTATTTCTTGTGCTTCGCGAGAATAAAGGTGCTTGAATAGTGTCGTGAGTTTTGTTACTCGGAAATATGGCGAGAAATAGATTTTATGGTAAGTAAATGTATTATAATGTAATATGTGGTTCTCAAACTTCATCAATTGATAAAAGTCTGCCGTTTTTTTGTACCGTAACATCGGGATTCTTAATTGTGCAAGTAGATTTGTTTTATTATTACAAATATTGAGTGAGAATCGTTTGTAAACATATTTTATAGTCATAAACGAGTGAATTCATTAAAATTATTAATCCAATAAAAACTTCGAACTGCAGAAAGTTTATTTACTTACGTTATTTATCTCGTAATATCGTTATGTTGGTTAGTTGGTACGTAACTAAAGTTTGACGTTTTAAATGAAATAAATTGACTTCTTATCTT
The DNA here is from genome assembly GCA_958496325.1 of Nomophila noctuella. Classification (NCBI taxonomy): domain Eukaryota; kingdom Metazoa; phylum Arthropoda; class Insecta; order Lepidoptera; family Crambidae; genus Nomophila; species Nomophila noctuella. The sequence continues at coordinate 15,945,721 of OY292482.1, forward strand.
ATGATTTTTTCAGGAAAAGCTAAATTTGTACCGGAAACTGAAGATATCGAGAATAAGGCAGACTGCTCCCCACCTTTAAAGCGTTCAAATATAGAAAGTAAGAATCAAGTACTTAATATACTTAATCAATCTAAACCATTTTTACCATCAACATCACAACTCACTACGACTAATGTATTCACCCTGGTGATGCTGTAGGTAATATATTAAGACCTTATTAAGTTTGATATCGAAAAGTTTATCTGTGATGTGACAGGTTGGAGATTATAGAATAGTCTAGCTAGACGCTCGTGTTAGCCCATGTCTTGTGTGCCGTAATATGTTCCCCAATCTTCTGCCGGTGGTCCAGGGTTCGAATCCCGGTAGGGGCATATTTTTGTGTAATGAGCACAAGCATTATTTGTTCCCGAGTCATAGTCGGTCGTTTTTATGTATCTGTTAGATATTTACCTACTCTTCAGCTTAGGAACGCACCTTTAGATCTGGCAAATGTGCCGCTCAAGACATCTCAAGAGGTGCACCAGACAAATCGATGGCCCCAATGAATAAACGTGCAAGAGCTCTTACCCAAAAAATTTTTTTTCGTATTTTTCGTTTGCATGGCCTAATATACACCTATATCGCTCATTTGCGACAAGAATGTGACAAGTTAGAAAAAATCTACATTTAAAAAACGACTTTGAGGTTTAAACTTTAAAGTCGTTTTTTAAACGTTCATTTTTTCTGATTTGTCACGTTCTTGTTGCAAATGAGCGATATATATTTTTTTTGTATATTTTAGATTTAAAATAAGGCTTTTATAGCACAATATTCGTTTATTGTACGGAAAAAAAATATTTACATATCACATGAATAATAAAACATGCGCCTATTGCAGATTATTTGTTTATTTGAGTTCACCAGAATAAACGTGTTTAATCAATCTGCCGCCCTCGTGTCTATCCTTTCCTTTGGGTAATAACTCTTGCACGATTATTCGTGTAAAAATGCAAGCGACTTATTTCAGCAATGCCTTATTGTAGACGGCAAAACTTTGAATATAATAAATACAGCTATTCTTTTATCCTTTACTCATTAAAAATATACGTGGAATAACCATGCAACATTTCAATATACTTGTTTAAGCTTCATTTATGACACGAATAAACGTACAATGATGCAATACTGTTAACAAGTCAGATATTATTTACTAGAATAATAATTTAATACGTTTTTTCTTAAATACTTATGTCGTAAACCGATAATATTTTTTTACAATAAATATATGAGCTGATAGATATTTTTTTTACCTTTAATTTGATAATACATTATATGTGTCTATTCATTATGTAATTAAAGTTATTTGATTCCAAAGTTTTTATTTTTCCTGATAAGTTGTTGTTTTTCGATTGCACGTTTATTCGTTGGGGCCATCGAAATACAGTAGGTATCTGCATTGCACGTGTTCGCGCCTCGCGCCCGGATGAGATTTTTTACTAGAGACCCTGATGATGATGACTGATCTGATAAACTTGTTTATTTTACTAATCATTTTTTTAAGCAATAAGAAATCTTCAATATTATTTGATTCCGAAATCTATTACTATCTAGATTTATAACTAGAGACCCTGATGATGATGACTGATCTGATAAACTTGTTTATTTTACTAATCATTTTTTCAGGCAATAAGAAATCTTCAATATTATTTGATTCCGAAATCGCAATCGCAACGCAATCTCAAGTATGCTCGGAAAATGATACCACTACAAAAGGTAAAGAGAGATGTTAGTTATGTTCCATCTAGATGCAAGTTACTTGTTTAGTTTCGTATGATCTAATTTGCATTTATTTTTAGCTAAAGATCAACACTATGAAGCAGATTCTGATTGCACCTATTTTGAGCAAGATAGCCAAAGTATTGAAGACTATCTAGCCCTAGGAAACAGGCCGAAGTATACAGAAGACGAAGAAGTGTTTGCCGGTTCAGCGAAACAAGATATTGCTACCCAAACTTTAAACGATGCTAATGAAAGTGTTGGTGTTCAAACTATAAATTTTGCAAATAATGAATATGAAAATATCAAAGACGCCAACTATCATTTTGGAATGTTTGTAGGTAGGGAACTCAACCAAGTCCCTCCAATCAAAAGGCGTGCAATAATGTGGGAGATAATTAGTGTTCAATAGGTACATTGACAGATTAAGTATATTTTATCCCAATTAGAGAAACGAAATAGCCATGGGCAGCCAAAACCAGGCGAACAAAGTTTATAAAGTACCTAGTAGTAAATATTATCTCTAGGAATCTTGGAAACATGGATTAAGAAATTTGTTCTTATTAATTATTTTTCTAATTACTACTTACTTAAATGCATGAATAATATCGTACTAATCACCAACAAACATATAATTGTGTTTTAGGCTTAGGTATTTGTTGATGGTTGCAATGCAACGCACTGTTAAATAAAAGTAGATTTTTGCTCCGAAATCGAAGGGGTATTCATGTTTATTAATATAGAAGATATAAGTACCTTTGTTGTAATAGTTGAAAACAGAAATGTAAGTAGGTACTCATTAGATTAGAAAATGTCGTCATACAGTCATCCACCACATTTTTGTCCAAAAAATTACCTATATGGTACGCTACGCTGGCACAAAATAGCATTTACCTACACTTAGTTGAGCTAATAAGCATTCAACATTAAAATTCATGTCTCTTGCATTTTCGTATCTGTGATGAGTAAATAAAATATTTGACTGATTTGATTGATTGATCTGTTCATTAAAATAAAACACACTTTTTCGTATCATTTAAACCGAAAAAGTGTGTTTTATTCAAATTCATAATATGTATTATCAGAAAACAAACGAACGAAAACCAACAGTTTTTTCAAGATTATGACTTGGGAACAAACCTTTTGAATAATTTCAAATGATTCTTTAAGTGACATAAAAATCACTCACGCAAGTTTTCACTTTGAAATTAGTAAAGTGTTCAATCGAATAAAAAAGTTTGGGAACCTAAGGATAGCTTCAGCAATTGAACACGCCTAGCGTGTTCTCGGCACTACATAATACCTTTTTTTCATAAAAACATCTAACTAGTTTTTTAAAGTAACCACTTCAAAATGCCATAGTATATCCCTTAAAAATGATACACTATTAGTTTGAAATGAAAATCAGGCCTAGTTTAAGAATTATAACCGAAAACACCAAAACACGCCTGGCGTGTTCTTGGCGTAGAGATATAGATTTGCCTGAACACGCCAGGCGTGTCAATGGCAATGAATGTGTTAAGTAGAACTTCCCATGACCTCCGGCTTTTAGACTCGAGAGCCAAACACACATACGAAAACGGTAAAAAAGTTGGTAAAATAGCTACTTACATGAGTTTTATTATTTTCAGCCATCCTAGGCGATGATGCTGCAGTCTGGTTCTACATCCGCATGAACTCACTAAGGGCTCTGGCGGAGCTGTGTCGCATCATACCCAAGGCAGCATTTAGCCTGGTCGAGCCGAAGACTTTCGCTTCTCTGAGGAATATTAATAAGAAATGTGAGTTAAGTCGCTACGTCCCTTTCCAGATTAATCATCAATATCATCATTACCCTGTCGCTATTGTTGGACTAGACCACCCCCGGAGGATGGATAGGTGAACGCTGTATTGTAAACGATTAATCACAGGAACGCTGCTGCTTATCGCCCCAGAATTTTCCTTACTTAATTGTTTCTAACGACATCTAGATAAATGACAAGTATGTAATTAGAAAATACTTTTCTAGGTCGACACTCTTTCAAATGTTCTTATTTAAATACAGACGTCCGTTTGTCTAGTGGTCAGAGACCTTGGCTATAAACCACGGGTTGCCGGTTCAAATCGTGCTAGGGGCACATGTTAGTGTAATGAACATCGGCATTTGTACTCGAGTCATGGATGTTTATAAAAGTATTTAAGTCCCTAGCTTCCATAGAACAAGCCTTGAACTTAGTTTGGGGCTAGGGGCAATCTGTTAGTGTAAGGTTTTTTTTACATAGGTACTTAAATAAATTAACTGTTGGATGATTTGTTTCCAGTCAAAGACACGCCTATCGAGGCCCAGCGTCTGGCGGTGCAGTGCTACATCAACCTGCAGAACTACCACGTCAGCACCAAGGCCATGCTCAACCCGGAGTTCATGCAGGAACTGCTCAACATCATGACGGTTAACATTTATTGTCAATGATACTTATTATTAACTAGCGGCCGCCCGCGACTCCGTCCGCGTGGATTTCGATTCCCAATAGCCTAAAGCCTTCCTCGTCAAATGGACTATCCAACACAAAAATATTTTTTCAAATCGGACCAGTAGTTCCTGAGATTAGCGCGTTCAAACAAACAAACAAACAAACTTTTCAGCTTTATATATTAGTATAGATTTTAGAATGAACTTTTTGGAACTAGGAATTATGGGCAGGGGAAATCCCAGTATAAGAAATGCCGGGGGTAGTAAATAAATTAATCAGGAGAATCCTAATCTATATGCAGCTAGGTACAAATATTACTTATCTTAGGGTACATTTTATGCCGGTATGGATATCAGTTCCCTCGGGACGCGGGTGAAACTGCGTGACGGGCCGCTAGTGTAAAGTAATTTAATAAGATTTTGTGTTTTGGGAAAGCTAAAATAGAAGCACTTTGTGTATTAAATTTCATCTCATTTAAGCCCAAAAAATACTCTTGAATGAAACCATTCTTGTCATTGTAGCGAATAGACATCAATTTGAAGATAATGACCTGCACTGTCCTGAGCGGTTTGATGGCGGATGACATGGCCAAGGACCTCTTCACATCGCGCCAGGGAGAAGAGGTAAGGGAGTTTGTTTATACATAGTTTAGTATTTGGTTGATAGAGCACCGTAAGAGTGCATCAGATAAATAAATAATAATACACGGTCAACGACGGTAAATAAATGATAATACAGGTGCTAATTATGTTGACTGAGTAGTAAGTATGTTCCTAAATCCGAAATAACTAGTTGTCCTAAAGTTAGATCTAACACACTTTGGCAAACACAGGCACAAATTATAAAACATAATAATCCGGTATTTGAGTGAGAGGTCAAATTTTTATTCATTGTTAAAAACAAGAACATTGTAGGGAAAACTGTATGAAATACTAGCATATGACGTCACAAGCTAGTATGGTCAAATCAATACTTTTTTAGTGTTGATTAACTTTGATAATTTGTTAAAAGCGCAACTGTGGCATAATGGTTTGTGATTATTTTAATTCCACCTTTAATGTTAGAGGGTCATAATTGATTTTAAATGCAGTCAAATACCCAACTAGTAGTCTTTGCAAACCAGACAAAGTGTCTGCCCGAGAAAATACCAAAACTTTTTTACCTTAGGTTGTGTCAAGCAATCTGCACATCGAACATATCGGTCTGCGGACGGCGCTGTGCACCCTGATCGCGTGCAGCGTCACCGACGACGGAGCCGACGTCTACTTGGAGTTGGGGACTATACACTAGTAAATATTAGTGCCTTCTATTGCATCCACAGCTCGGTAGCCTAATAGTAAGTAATAGGTTGATCACACGTACCGGCGAGACAGTAAAATGTTTCTCGGCCGAGACCGTCGGTGTAGTAAGCGAGTAGCTGTTCACATACGTTTTGAAATAACGGCCTAGCACTCGGCGCTGTGTTTATACGTACAGAGTACTCGACCGAGAGCATTGCCTCGCCTGTTTGTTCAGTACGTGTGATCAAGGCATAAGAGCGCCGCTTCACAAGCGTGAGGCCGGCGGCTCAAATCCGGACTTGCACGCACCTCTGGATTATGAAAAATCTATGTGCGTTATTTCATACTAGTCGTACGGTGAAGGAAAACATCGTGAGCAAACTTACACATTACGAGTAAGTGTGTGAAATGGAAAAATGCAATGGCAAACCACTCCATTACACGACCCTCAGTAATGAGGAATGCGACTCAAGGAGGATTGCAATTCTATAAATGAACTAGGTACCACATTGATTCCGTGGATGTAAGAAAGATGCGACTATTGGATTCCAAGTGGATGGAGGCAGCAGCCTTCCTTTGTGTAACCCTAGGTGGTGACTACGGCACATCCAGATGTACCTTATTATATGTGCATTGGACAGCAACAGCCTGATGATGATGAAATTATAACTGTTTTAGCATATTTCTTCGTAATTTTATTAACCATTACGTTATAGCATGGTGACTAACCGACTGGCCCGGTACGTGGTGGGCGCGTGGGAGCCGGCTCTGGAGGCGATATTCAACCACCACCCGTCGGCTAAGTTCGCCTACACCGGCCGCCTCGACATCAACAACTTCACGCAGGTACATACCTAAGTTATTTGTGAGTTTCACTTCCAGTAAGCGTAATGCTACTGGGAACGCATTGATGCAACCTAGCTGTAGGCAAGCTAGGCTATGTAACGGCCCCAGAACTACGCGTTCGTCCCACTACCCACTAAACCCCTGCAGTTTCTTTTGTACCGGTGTGTTGTACCTACTCTCTGGAGTGGATAACGCGTATCAGCAGGTGTCCTTGTTAGCGCAGTGTAGGCGCACTTAGCCCAGGTGTAGTGTTCATTTGCGCTTGGATGGATGGAGTTGAGATGCGGGTCGCCGAGAATCGGGGTAGATGGAGAACCCTTACAGAGGTCTATGATATGGTATTTCTAACGTTAATGTAACTCTCTTCAGGAAGGTTTCTACGTGCAGAGGCGCATGGGCGAGTCGTTCCCGACGATCCGCGAGGTGTTGGAGCAGAAGCCGCCGCACAAGGACCCCGTCTTCATCTGCATGTTCCACCCGCCGCCGTTCGACGTCGCCTCAGGGTTGGACATACGGTCGCCTCGTAAGAATCATAAGTTCTTATTCTGCAATTTGATAAACAATTAAATTCTTTTGGACGTTGATTTTGAATTTAAATATGATTAACCATTGATCCTGTCTCCGAAACAGTTGCTATTTATTAATAACAATAAGACAGTAAGAAAATGCTTAAAAGAAATCATTAGGATGAAAATAACCTAATACGAACCGCCGCATTTGTAGATCAACGGTCAGAATCAAAGATTGAAATGAGCACATCTCGACTACGGCTGCCAGTGTTGCCTGATGACCACAACCTTCGCACTTACCTGCTGAAGCTACGGATCTGGTTTGGCGACCCGTGAGTTGGTTTCTTATTATATAAAGCTATACATGTACGTACGTTAATTATTTTTAATTCAAAACTAAACTTTTTTTTTCAGCGCTAAATCTTTGCACTACTTTGAGATAGAAAATGCTCACTATGAAGTCAGGTATGATTCCATCATGATTTATTGAACGGATCAGGGCCCGAAGCTAAGATGCCACTTTGACGAATTCGCCATAAGCGTTCGTCGCGACTTATATCTCCATCCCGCTCACATAAATAGTACGTGTGCGGGAGGGCAATATAATTCGCGATGAACGCTTATGGCGAATTCGTCAAAGTGGCATCTTGGCTAGCCTACCTGTTCAATGAAGAATGTGTTATGACTTGTCGGATAATACCAGATACCGCGAGAAGTGCGATGAAGTGTCGACGTCGCTGAAGCAACGAGCAACTCTATTAGCGGAGTTCGTGGCGGAGCAAATGAGCGGGCTGTCGCAGGAGCGGGATTGCTCTGTGGCCAGCGTCGATCTCCATCTAGCCGACATCATGGTATGGTGAAAAAAAATAGAATAAACAAACAAAATTTCAGGGAGCTGGCATAATTAATAATTTAAGAGAGGTAGAGCTTAGTGGAACTTCCACTTGAATGACCCGCTCGTCTGGGGAAGTACTTCCACCTTACCGACTGTAGTCGTGACTCGTGTTATGTTTCTGCTGGTTAGTTAGGCCGCCAGAGCTAAGTTGAGGAGGGTACGGGCTCTTAAAGGCAACGCATCGGCGATACCTCTGGTGTCCATGGGTGGTGGTGATTACCATCAGGCGACCCGCTACCAAGCTTGCCGCCTATACCACAAAAAATAATGTCTCCCTTTCAGTTAGAGCTGCAATCCCGCGTAGTCGGCCTCGGCTGGGTGCGATGCGGCGGGGCGCTAGAACGCGCGCTGCTGTACAAAGTCCTGGCCGACCGCCTCGGCCTGCCCTGCTCGCTGCACCGGACCTCCAGCGCGCATGCTTGGTGCGAAGTCGCCGTGCCGGAGTTGGAACCGGTATGTCTTATTGATTACTATTGGTATGTTGAAGTTTACTGCTGGATATAGGCCGACCAAATGGGAGGGTTTTGCCCAAGTGAAGCCAGCGCAATGCCTGCAGAAATCTTATTATTTATTTCTTATAAGTCCACAAACCGATTACTTATATTCAAAACAGCAACCAAAGTTCGGCTTATTTACCCTACATAGCATAGATGAAGTATACCTTATTGTGTTCAGCAGTAGACTGCAACATTTTGATAATGATGATCTGAAGGTCGCACTTATGAGAGGAGCAACGCATCTACAGCCCTAAAGTAGTGAATGTCCATACGCGGCGATCACATAAGATCAGGTGACCCACCAGCTCATTTGTCTTACTCATCATCATCATTACGTCTATTTAAGATGATTAAATCATTGTCATGTAGAAGATGAGGCCATGCTCTTCATGACTGTGCAGACCGCTAATCTGTCTGTCTTACTATAAAAGCAAAAATCCCCAGGGCGAGCCCTCGGACAGCGAGGAGAAGTACCCGGCAGGGCTCCTCCGCGCGAACTACGTGGTGGAGCTGACGCAGCTGCCGGGGCGTCTGCTGGCGCGCGGCGGGCGCGAGGCGGCGCGCGTGTGCGGGCCCTGCGCGCCGCCATACACCGCGCGCAGGCCTTCTGAGGTGTGCCGCTGCGAGAACTAGCAACACCTACGGGGGCAGAGCGAACTGGGACTATCATTTGTTTTGAAGACTATTGAATGCGTGAATATGATTTCTGAGAGAGCTCCATACAAATTCTGGATTTTCTTTTTTTATCGATCAATGCGTTGGCTATCTAGCGAAGAGACAAAGACGAAAACTATGATTGGAAGAGCTCACCCAGAAAAGAATAGAACACCAAACAGAGTAAGTAACGTCCCACGAAGCTTGGAGGGAGTTCCGTACGATTATCCATACTACTCGTTGGCCGTACGAATTCTAAATATACACAACTACGTGGTGGAGCTGACGCAGCTGCCGGGGCGGCTGCTGGCGCGCGGCGGGCGCGAGGCGGCGCGCGTGTGCGGGCCCTGCGCGCCGCCCTACACGGCTCGTAGGCCGGCAGAGGTCTGCCGCTGCGAGAACTAGCCACGTCTAGCGGTGGCGGAGCTAACAACTTGAGAGACATTTGAGGCATTTTACCACATACCGCAAACCACAATTTGAGATACTTTTGGACATCACCAATTTTGTCAATCGTCGAGCTGCCAAAAGACGCTTAATAAAATGGACAAGGAACAGAAGACTTTTGAATGTGTGAGTGAAACTTCTTACCTGACGCAGCTGCCGGGGTGTCTGCTGGCGCGCGGCGGGCGCGAGGCGGCGCGCGTGTGCGGGCCCTGCGCGCCGCCCTACACCGCGCGCAGGCCGGCAGAGGTGCGCCGCTGCGAGAACTAGCGACATCTAGCGAGGGGCGGAGCGAACAGGGACTAATCATTTGCTTTGAAGACTTTTGAATGCGTGAATATGACTTCTGAGGGAGCTCCATACAAATTCTGGATTTTCTTTTTTTATCGATCAATGGGTTTGCTATCTAGCGAAGAGAAAAAACGGGAACTATGATTGGAAGAGCTCACCTAGAAAAAAATAGAACACCAAACGGAGTAAGTAACGTCCCACGAAGCTTGGAGGGAGTTCTACTCGTTGGCCGTAGGCATTCTAAATAAACATAAGATACCTACCCTCGGTCAATCGTTTTAGAAAAGTAAGCAGGTATAAGATGATTGCCCGCGGTGCGTATAGCTACATGGAAGAAAGAGGATGGATCAGGCGTAAAAACTTTATTAACCAGGATGGCGATCGAGATAGCGAGTGATACACTGGAGCACACTATTAGACTTAAGGCCTCCTCCGCGCCAACTACGTGGTGGACCTGACGCAGCTGCCGGGGCGCCTGCTGGCGCGCGGCGGGCGCGAGGCGGCGCGCGTGTGCGGGCCCTGCGCGCCGCCCTACACCGCGCGTAGGCCGACTGAGGTCTGCCGCTGCGAGAACTAGCGACAGCTAGCGGGGGCGGAGGGAACTGGGACTTATTATTAACACCTTTGAATGTATGGCTGCAAGATCTGTGAGTGCTCAAGATACAAATACCAAGGTGTCTAGCGAAGGGACAAAGATGGGAACTATGACGGAATGAGCTTACTCAGAAAAATAAGAACATCAAGTGTAAGTATTATTCTCACGAAGCTTGGAGGGCGTTCCACTCTTCGGCCGTACAAATTCCAAAAACAAAAGATACGCTCGGTCCATCGTTTTAGAAAAGTAAGCAGGAATAAGATGATTGCCCGCGGTGCGTATAGCTACATGGAAAAAGAGGATGGATCAGTCGTAAATACTTTAACCAGGGCAATCGAGATAGCGAGTGCAACACTAGAGCACACTATTAGACTGAAAGCCCCCTCCGCGCCAACTACGTGGTAGACCTGACGCAGCTGCCGGGGCGGCTGCTTCGGAAGGCACGTTAAGCCGTTGGTCTTGCGTCTGATCTCTCTACGGTCGTGTCAGACTGCTGTCCCACCGAATTATGGGAGTGAAGGAATAGGGAGTGCACCTGTGCTTGCGCACTCACTTGTGCACTATAATATATCCTGCGTACCTGGCTGATCGTAAGATCGGCCGCCATGGCCGAATACGGCCGGAGGGTATCATTATTATTTTTCGAAATTTAAAGTGTGCTAATCGTACCCTTTCATAATAACAGACACATTACTCGAACCAAATAAGTATGCTTTATCCATCTTTAATAATTATTATATTAAAATATGTTAAAATCATGATCAATTAGTCTTAAATAAAATAACTTTCATGCATAGAATTTTATTTTATTTCGTTAAGGGCAGTTTCGGTTTCATTCGTCACAATTTACAATAAATACTTTTATAAAAATCTTAGATTAAGGCACGTTTAACGAAGACACACAATTGCACTGAAAATGGACGGACACAATCACAAACATTTATTATTTAATTTATAGGTACTTTCACTAAAATTATAAACTACACTATAAATAGTCGCATGCATGTCATGTCTTTTCTTACGGACATAAAATTCTTTCCCTTTTTTATTTGCGCCTTTTTTGGAACAAAACGCATTGAAAATTGTATTAGAACTCGGTTATGTGTACTTTTCTATACAAGTTAAATGTGTATGTTGTTAAAAATATCAATAACACTCGGAAAAATTAACTTAAAAATATTACATCTGTTTTGTAGCATGCGATTATTTGTTTTTAACATTGTACTACAGTATAATAAACTGCTCAATGCGATACCTCAGAGGTAACTTATTCAAATAACTTTTAAAAATACTCGTAAATCTTAAAATACACAATAGTACTTAGTACTAAATTCATAAATGGTGCTTATGTATAATCTGTATAGAATAAAACTTCATCTCATCCCAAATGTTCGTTATAAAATCAGGAACTCAGGAAGTACAAGGGAAATCAGCCTTTAAAAAAGCTATTCCATATAGTAAAAAAACAACTGTTTTCCCATTGGTGAAATACGACTTGCACGTTATTATAATTCATCCGTGTTTACGTATTTAGGAATCAAATAGGTACGTGATTTGTTTTAAGCTATTTGCTCGCGTGTATTCTATAGAAATCCTCCATGATTACGAACAAGAAACAAAATGAATCTAGCCGGTGTATGTTACCCTCATTGGGAGAATTCTTAGGGTTCCGTTGCACTTCACACATCTCCAAATATAACTTAATGAACATTCCATATTTTAAAGCTGGTTACTACGACATAATAAGAAAGGTGCAAAATTATACCTACAATAAGAAAATATAGATGTATAGTTATAAAAAGCTCGATGACTGAAAAAACATTAAGAATAATAAAGAGAAAAATCAGTCTATATTATTAAATCGGGAATGGCTCATGCAATTTGTTTGCAACTTATAATTATTTTATGATAATCAAATACTTTTTAGGCCTTAAGAATAGAGTGATATTATGTTCAATTACCAGTTATCATGTTTACATGACACTAAGTTCTGAAAGTATCCTAGTATTTTTTTAAATAAAAAATGGGATACAGCTGTTAGACGTAAAATAATCATGTCGAAACAAATAGACAAAGAAACTAAAACTAATTACTTTATTAAGTAAGGGAATGGAGATCGACGAAGTTTAAAAAATGTTTCTATGGTTTTATTTCGGGTCTAAACAGAAAATTTACGTCATTGAAAAATGATAAAGAATTATTAATTTTCTTAAACGGTACCGTAATCGGACGTGTATTATAATGTTGTTTAGATCGGGATTTGGGTACGTAAATTCCCCTAGGACACTTTTAATTTTCTAGTACACTGAAAATACATAAAACAAACGGTCTGTGCATTACTAAACGGTGGTCTGGCGGTATGCCCTATAATATACATAGTAGAGCGTGACTGCGCGCGGAACAACGGTTCAAGAGTACGTGTCACCGATTTACGCGATATAAAATTGACCTTTGTGAAATGGTTACTTATTTTTTTAAGAATGTCAAAAACATTATTTAGTAAATAGCTCATAAATCGACTTACATTATGGTGGATTACAATGCAGCGGTCCTTACACAGTGGTCTGCGGCACGCCCTGTACTATCGTAGTGCGTGACCTCGCCCTCGGCAGGGGTTCTGGTGCACGTGACACCGAATCCTTCAGGGATAGAGCTGATCCCGTCGACGCCTGCGACGCGGGCCGCGATTGAAGCGTTTGCAGCGTCTGCGCTTGACTCGTCTGAAACGATATTGATAACATTTAGAACGACGATGCAGCCAATCCTACTACTATTATAAAGGCGAAAGTTTGTATGTGTGGATGTATGGATGTATGGATATATGGATGTTTGTTACTCTTTCACGTAAAAACTACTGAATGGATTTGAATGAAACTTTACCACAATATAGCTTATACATCAGAATAACACAAAGGATATTGGAAATCGAAATCCACGCGGAAGGAGTCGCGGGCGGCCGCTAGTAAGATAATATAACGGAAAGCAGTCAACAGTTTTTGACATAGGTGAATACATTCCCGTTGCAAAACCCGATTAGTCTCTACGGCTTCCTAATACCTATAAAGGGAAGTATAGGTGGGCTAGCCAAGAAGCAATTTCGCGAGCGCGAGCTATCGCTATCGTCTCGAATTATATGTCTATCCCGCACACGAAGTATTTGTGTGCGCGGGATGGAGATATAAGTCACGTGTTCTTGCTTTTGGTGCATTGTGCGTCTCCCAGTTTCTCCCAGATCTAATTGATGAGGTCGGGTGGCGATTAAGAGATGACCAAACAAGACGAGTGTATTAGTTAACTGCAACGTACTGGCAATACCTTTTCAGCCACCAAAAACGGTGTCTTCATAGACTTGCACCATAAATCGTCCGACATAGACGTAGAGGCCCGATGATGACTGGCAATATGATGATATAATAACTGACCATTATGATGAAAAAAATAAAATGATAACTCACCGCACGGCTCAAACTCTGCGGAGTGGGCGGCCGCTTGACAGGCACGTCTCGGTATTCGTAAATGTTATCCCGCGATCTGTTCGTGTTTTCGATCCCGGGGTCCGTGCCTTCGGGAACCATGAATATGTCGTCGCTGTAGTATCGATCCGTTTCTCTGTGGAAATAGGGAAATAGTAGATGTTATAATTAAAGTAAAGGACTAATACAATAAATTGTGTTTTGTGGGTGAATGCAATGGTGATGCGAAAGTATGCGTAATGTGAAATGAATAAAAATAACAACAAAAACATATGAGAAAAACAAGCGAGCAGCAAAAATAACATACACAGACCAATTAGCAACATTTATCAAACCAAAACAGTAATGTTTTGTTTTCAGATATACATTGAATTTATAATACATAGTTTTTCATAACTTTAAATGTTACAATTGCATAAATCAATTTGAAAGCAGTTTGGGTCATAAGAACGTTGCGTAACAAGTTCAAGCCATTGAACAACATGGTGTCAAAATATGAACAAGATAAAAAACACATTCACTACAAAAAAGCATAAAAATCAAAATACAACTTGACAAAAACAGAAGCAAACTATTCTTATTAGTTGTTAGGTCACCTACATAGCCGGCACCATTTTCCATTTTGGAGGAGCAGCCCTGTTAGAAAACATCCATTTATTTAGTGAGTTAGTTTGTTTAAATGTATTGTCGTTTACCGTAGTTATTATAAAAAGCGAGTTCTACCCGAATTTTAGGGAGTTAGTACAATTAGACAACATGAGACAAATACACTGTTTGAAAATGTACATAGAAAAATATTGTTAGGAAAATATGGACTCATATCACGATTTATCCGAAGTTTACACCACTTGGGCTTAACATTAATTTTGTGAGTTGATTGTTATTTAATTGTGCATTGCAACTCATCCAATCAATTTTGGGTCCGTAGTTTGACGTATAAGCACGCCTCCCGGGCGAAACATTCGTACGTTTTCTCTCACTGCAAAAATAACCCAATTTCCTTAACACTAAGGTTTACAACTCACCGTTTAGCGTTCCTCCAAAGCATGCAGCAGACGACGAGTAGAACGATCAGTATGAGGCAGAAGCTGCACACCGACCAGAACGCTATCTGCAGCGGTTGTTTCGGCTCCCACCAGTACTGGAAAGCGCAATGTGGTGAAATAAGTAATAGATACCACTTCGGTACCCCATCCGTTGTCGTAGCAATGAGGGCTCCTCTTTTTTAGGGTTCCGTAGCCAAAATGGCAAAAAAACGGAACCCTTATAGATTCGTCATGTCTGTCTGTCTGTCTGTCTGTCTGTCTGTCTGTCCGCCAGTCTGTCACAGCCACTTTTTTCCGAAACTATAAGTCCTATACTGTTGAAACTTGGTGAGTAGATGTATTCTGTGAACCGCAACAAGGTTATCACACGAAAATTTAAAAAAAAATAAAAAAATGGGGGGTCCCCATAGTTAGCACTGAAACTGAAAATATTTTTTTTCATTGAACATATACGTGTGGGGTATCTATGGATAGGTCTTTAAAAATTATATAGAGGTTTCTAAGCTCATTTTTTTCTTAAGTGAATACTTTGCGTGACAGACTCTTCCAAAGTGGAAAAAAGTGTGTGTCCCCCCCTCTAACTTCTAAAGTAAGAGGATGATAAATCTGTAATAAATATATAATGTACATTACCATAAAAACTACCAACGAAAATTGGTTCGAACGAAATCTATTCAGTAGTTTTTTTAATACGTCAAAAATAAAATTTGTACGGAACCCTCAATGCGGGAGTCCGACTCGCACTTGGCCAATTTTTTAGCTTACCATCAGGCAAAGTGGAGCTAATGAACAGCGCTATTATAATAAAAAGTAAAAAAATGCATTGTCACTTATAAGTACGGTGAGTTGTCTTAACTGGGCGTGGTCTAGGATCACACGATTGAAGTTATAGATCTAGGTTTTGAGGGATTTGTATGTCGTATTCAGGTGATTTCAGTACCACTTATGAACGAAGGTGTACCTACATACTTTTATTTTAGTTGTGAAAGAATGTGTAAACATACCTCAGTGAACGGCGGATACGTCGGCAATAGTCTACCAATCACAGTAGGCAGGTACATATTCCAGAATGCCAGCTCGGTCTGTCTGTAGTTGAGCATGATGGTGGAGTTGAACGTCGTGTTCAAATTGAGGTAGCGTAGTTGTCCCTCCTGAGCCATTTCGAAGTGCACTCCTAGGATTCGCGAGCGGGTTGGGTTACTGCAATTAAAAGATTATCTCATTGGTCTAGTGGATTAAGTACTTAATTGACCAAAAGAGATGTCCCAGAAATGTATGAAGCCTCGGCCTGGACCATGTACGCTATACCTAAATATAGGCGAATAAGTGTACTACAGTTTTAATTACTCCAATTCTTATGGAAAACCTTAGTTTTTTGGCAGACACAATAAATTAAACCACAATATTGCAACTCAGTACAATATGGCGGAGGACGCATCATAGAGTAAAGTAATATATATTGGGACGCATCTTTCAAACTGGAATGACGTTTATGTCATTTATCCGTCAGTTTATTTTTGTTTTGACAGTATGCAGTTTATTTCACAAAGTATTTATATTTTTAGGTTACAAACGACCGAAAAAGGCTGGGGTCAAAGCTGTAAATCCCAGTAAAGAAAAAAATTACAGATGCCATTTTTACGAAGTCAAGTGAACAATTATGAATTTGATTTTATTTTTAAGCCACTAAACTACGGACCAAAAATGTTTTATTGTATTTTTAATGGAAATAGCAATATTTTACCGATTTTTTGGTACCACGTACATGGTGCGGGCCTGGGATGGGACATCTCTTTTTGGGTAGCAATATTTTTTTTTCCGTTGCTTGGGTAAGTATCCCTCATTCATCTATCTGAATTTTTTCATAACTGTGTTCAAGAGCATTGATGAGTTATTGGCTCACGTTCCTATGGGTACCGAGAAGAACTCCTGGTCCATGAACGGACGTACTGCCGCCACTCCGAGTACGTACATGTATTGACATCAAACTCACCCGAATCTCGCAAAGTCCGAATACGCCTTCATAAAGAAGTGGCTCATATTCCTATCATTCGGCGTCCAGAGCTGCCGTTCTATCCTCTGTTTCACCGGGAAGAACTCCTGGTCCATGAACGGAGCTCCGGTCAGGAAGTAGTGTTCAGTATCATGCGCGTACTGGCGCCACTACAAGAACGCACATGTATTTACATCAAACTCACCCAAATCTCGCAAAGTCCGAATACGCCTTCATGAAGAAGTGGCTCATATTCCTATCATTCGGCGTCCAGAGCTGCCTCTCGATCCTCTGCTTGACCGGGAAGAACTCCTGGTCCATGAACGGAGCCCCCGTCAGGAAGTAGTGGTGGGTGTCGTGAGCGTACTGGCGCCACTCGGAGACCGTACACTTATTCACTTGTAACTCACCCGAATCTCGCAAAGTCCGAGTACGCCTTCATGAAGAAATGGCTCATATTCCTATCATTCGGCGTCCACAGCTGTCTTTCGATCCTCTGTTTGACCGGGAAGAACTCCTGGTCCATGAACGGAGCTCCCGTAAGGAAATAGTGCTCGGTGTCATGAGCGTACTGCCGCCACTCCGAGACCGCACATGTATTTACATCAAACTCACCCGAATCTCGCAAAGTCCGAATACGCCTTCATGAAGAAATGACTCATATTCCTATCACTCGGCGTCCAGACCTGTCTCTCGATTCTCTGCTTGACCGGGAAGAACTCCTGGTCCATGAACGGAGCTCCCGTCAGAAAGTAGTGCTCGCTATCGTGCGCGTGCTTTCGCCACTCCGA
The DNA here is from genome assembly GCA_958496325.1 of Nomophila noctuella. Classification (NCBI taxonomy): domain Eukaryota; kingdom Metazoa; phylum Arthropoda; class Insecta; order Lepidoptera; family Crambidae; genus Nomophila; species Nomophila noctuella. Next base: position 15,963,240 of record OY292482.1, read on the forward strand.
GAACGTACACGTATTCACTTGTAACTCACCCAAATCTCGCGAAATCCGAGTACGCCTTCATGAAGAAATGACTCATATTCCTATCATTCGGCGTCCAGAGCTGTCTCTCGATCCTCTGTTTGACCGGGAAGAACTCCTGGTCCATGAACGGAGCTCCCGTCAGGAAGTAGTGCTCGGTGTCATGCGCGTACTATCGCCACTCCGAGAACGTACACGTATTCACTTGTAACTCACCCGAATCTCGCAAAGTCCGAGTACGCCTTCATGAAGAAATGACTCATATTCCTATCATTCGGCGTCCAGAGCTGCCTCTCAATCCTCTGCTTGACCGGGAAGAACTCCTGGTCCATGAACGGAGCTCCCGTCAGGAAGTAGTGCTCGGTGTCATGCGCGTACTATCGCCACTCCGAGAACGTACACGTATTCACTTGTAACTCACCCGAATCTCGCAAAGTCCGAGTACGCCTTCATGAAGAAGTGGCTCATATTCCTATCATTCGGCGTCCAGAGCTGCCGTTCTATCCTCTGTTTCACCGGGAAGAACTCCTGGTCCATGAACGGAGCCCCTGTCAGGAAGTAGTGCTCGGTGTCATGAGCGTACTGCCGCCACTCCGAGACCGCACATGTATTTACATCAAACTCACCCGAATCTGGCGAAATCCGAAAACGCCTTCATGAAGAAATTACTCATATTCCTATCATTTGGCGTCCAGAGCTGTCTCTCGATCCTCTGCTTGACAAGGAAGAACTCCTGGTCCATGAACGGAGCTCCCGTCAGGAAGTAGTGCTCGGTATCATGAGCGTACTGCCGCCACTCCGAGAACATGCATGCCGTAACTTATGACTCACCCGAATCTCGCAAAGTCCGAGTACGCCTTCATGAAGAAATGACTCATATTCCTATCATTCGGCGTCCAGAGCTGTCTCTCTATCCTCTACTTGACCGGGAAGAACTCCTGGTCCATGAACGGAGCTCCCGTCGGGAAGTAGTGCTCGGTGGCGTGCGCGTAGTGTCGCCACTCCCAGAACTTACAAGTCGTTTCTTAACTTATAACTCACCCGAATCTCGCAAAATCCGAGTACGCCTTCATAAAGAAGTGGCTCTTATTTCTATTATTCGGCGTCCACAGCTGCCTCTCGATCCTCTGCTTGACCGGGAAGAACTCCTGGTCCATGAACGGAGCTCCCGTGAGGAAGTAGTGCTCGTTGTCGTGCGCGTACTGCCGCCACTCAGAGAATATACATGTTGTAACGTGACTTGCGACTCACCCAAATCTGGCAAAATCCGAGTACGCCTTCATGAAGAAATGACTCATATTCCTATTATTCGGCGTCCACAGCTGTCTCTCGATCCTCTGCTTGACCGGGAAGAACTCCTGGTCCATGAACGGAGCTCCGGTCAGGAAGTAGTGCTCGGTATCATGCGCGTACTGCCGCCACTCCGAGAACGTACATGTTGAAACATGACTTAAGACTCACCCGAATCTCGCGAAATCAGAGTACGCCTTCATGAAGAAATGGCTCATATTCCTGTCATTCGGCGTCCAGAGCTGCCGCTCTATCCTCTGCTTGACCGGGAAGAACTCCTGGTCCATGAACGGAGCGCCGGTCAGGAAGTAGTGCTCGTGCGCGTACTGGCGCCACTACGAGAACGCACATGTATTTACATCAAACTCACCCAAATCTCGCAAAGTCCGAGTACGCCTTCATGAAGAAATGACTCATATTCCTATCATTCGGCGTCCAGAGCTGCCTCTCGATCCTCTGCTTGACCGGGAAGAACTCCTGGTCCATGAACGGAGCTCCAATGAGGAAGTAGTACTCGGTGTCGTGCGCGTACTGCCGCCACTCCGAGAACGTACATGTATTTACTTCAAACTCACCCGAATCTCGCAAAGTCCGAGTACGCCTTCATGAAGAAGTGGCTCATATTCCTATCATTCGGCGTCCAGAGCTGCCGCTCAATCCTCTGTTTCACCGGGAAGAACTCCTGGTCCATGAACGGAGCTCCCGTCAGGAAGTAGTGCTCGGTATCATGAGCGTACTGCCGCCACTCGGGCCAGCGATACGACTCGACCGTCGTGTTGAGCACGTACATGTAGACGGGAACGTGTTGCTCGAGGAGCAGTTTGACTAGTTTGTCGGTAGGAGCGCGGTATAGGAAGTCGGAGAGCATCTGTGGAATTATAAAAAAAGTTATGTATTGCAGTCAATAGATAATAAATAGGCATATAGAATCCTGACCTACAGAAGTCAGTATTTCCTGATGTACGTCAGGATTCTAAGGTTTTAAGAAAGGTGGAATAGCCATTTTAACCGTAGTTTATTTGTTCGTTTAACGGGGCCTAAAGTATTTGGAATAAATCAGACATCGTGTCAAACAAACAACTCTCAACACTCATAAAAACCGCTGTGTCGTACAAATATTTCGGTGGATTTGGATATAGCGTCCCCCCACCCCACGAACAGTATCAAAAGCCACGAGGTTTGTCGAGGGAGGCGTAAAGCTATGCTATAACATTGTGTGCGGAAACAAAAATGCAAAAAAACGCGGACGGAGTCGCGGGCAGCCGCTTATCAATCGTAAAAACATTCGGCTTGGGGCTAAGCAATTGGTTTGTCTGTCCAAGTAATTTAATAATAACTCACGTGTATATACTGATCTCGTATCGCGCTGACGTTGTGCGGCTCCGGATGGTAGGTGTACATGTAGCGCACGGCCTCGTACACGCCGCGCGGGTTCAGCGTGTAGTTGTACCGAAGCACCAGTTCTCGAACCTTCTGCGAGAACCACGCTTCTGTGATCTGGAACGTCGGCGCTAGTGTCTCGTTGTTGTCTGAGGAGAATGGGTGGTGGGTTAGAAGAGTGATTTGGAAGGTGGGAGCAAAAAGACGCCGCTATTGGTCATCTAAAACGACAGTCTTCTGAAACGTTGCCGGACTCCAAAATCCCGTGTCCCTTAGTTTGGAGATCTTATTCACCGATAGAAACATATTATATATTTTTCCTATAGGCTTTTTCGAGTTGAAGTTTTACTGGTATCGTACCTTTTCGTATCTACCTCACATAAGATACGGTAAGGGCAAGAGTCGCATAGAGAATGACTCGCGCAGAATTGAAATGAAAAACCTGGTTATAACAATGCAGCGCCTGTCGTCGGACCTCCGCAAACCACACAAGGGAGTCTGGTTTCTCTTTTTTGGTTTGCGGAGGTTCGAATTTGGATTATACTAAGCACAGAATCATCATTCTGATCGGACAATGAGGTGATTCAAGCCGGTAATGTTCTGACCAACAAGCACACGGTGAAAGTGTTCCTAGAGGGATTAGAACCTCCGAGGTTTGAGCGCTCTAACCACTACACCAGGAGGCACACTCTCGACGTCTGTACCTATTTTCCTATATAGGGTGTAACAAAATATACTGCAAATATTTTAAGGGCGAATTCTTTAGTGGCAATGTAATCAATATCAGATATTAAAAAGTCAAAATAGGCTAGTTGCCTCATATCACCATTTATAAAATCACTTTTAATTCGAATATAATTCCGTACAAGGGTCTAAAATATGTAAATTTCATTAAATATAAATATGGGATTGCTGCAAAAAATCAACTTAAACCCGATACATTTTGACTTTTTGTTCTCTTGATTGAAAACGCCGTCCGCCATGATTCTACGTCACCAATATTGTAAACAACACAAATTCAAACGACAGTTTCGACAGGTTATTCGTGGTCTTTTATTTAAACGCGTTGATTGTTGTTTATTTCACTATTAAAATATTATACACTTCACATTTATTGAAAACAAACCTGCCCAAAATAGATACTTTGATGGTTGCAAAATGTTTTGTTTCAAATTCTGATTCGCAAATTCTCATCACTGGGTACTATAATCCACAACTTCTTATTGATGTATTCTTACATTCACGCACGATACAATAGTGGTAATTCATAAATGTATCATGTAATCTCTACGAAGACATGATTTTAATTCCGATAAACACTTTTTGGTTATGTCACGCATATTGTTGACAAGAACAGTGACGCCACGGCACAGACCATCATGGCGGACGGCGTTTACGGTAGTGTAGTGAAATTAATAATTTAAAATTCAAAATTCAGTTGGAAAGGTGCTTCAAAAAAATTTCATATTTTTTTTATGTTGTAATATAATCGTAATGAACCGTTCTATCAAATAATAAAAATAGTGGCAACTAGCCTATTAATGCCTACCAAATTTAGCATTTTCTGCATTGGCCAATTTGCTCTTTTCGTCCTGTAAGCTTCGCCCCCTCTCCGCCACTTTGCTTTTAGGGCAGGACAAGTGTAGTAATTGTATTACACTGATAAGACACGACCAGCTGTTTTGCATATGACAAAATTTGTACTGTTCCCAATTATTCACTCAATTAAGACAGGCCCGTTGGTCGAGTGGCTAGAGACCCTGGCTACAAAACCAAGGGTCGCGGGTTCGAATCCCGCTAGGGGCAAATGTTTGTGTGATGAACATCGGCATTTGTTCTCGAGTCATGGATGTTTATAAAAAGTATTTAAGTATGTCTATCCGTTCCCTAGCTTCCATAGTACAAGCTTCGAGCTTAGTTTGGGGCTAGGCAATTGGTGTGTTAGTCCAAGGCATTTATTTTTTTATTTATTTTGTGAATTTTCTTGGAAACTAGCGTATTAACAAAAAAATTTACAAGACAAATTTATTACTTTTCCACTAAACGATTCGCCCTTTAAATATTTGCAATATATTTTGTTACACCTTATATACATCAGGTGTACCATTGCAACTTACAGATATAATACGCCGCCTCCTGCGTGGTGACGCCGGTCATGTACTGCAGCGCCGGGTTGAACTGTCGGCTAAGACTGGACCCTATGGGATGAAGTCTCATCTATCTATCTTCTCTCAACACTCACATATGTAGTATGCCGCCTCCTGCGTAGTGACGCCGGTCATGTACTGCAGCGCCGGGTTGAACTGTCGGCTAAGACTGGACCCTATGGGATGAAGTCTCATCTATCTATCTTCTCTCAACACTCACATATGTAGTATGCCGCCTCCTGCGTAGTGACGCCGGTCATGTACTGCAGCGCCGGGTTGAACTGTCGGCTAAGACTGGACCCTATGGGATGAAGTCTCATCTATCTATCTTCTCTCAACACTCACATATGTAGTATGCCGCCTCCTGCGTAGTGACGCCGGTCATGTACTGCAGCGCCGGGTTGAACTGTCGGCTAAGACTGGACCCTATGGGATGAAGTCTCATCTATCTATCTTCCCTACTCAGTTACACTCACATATGTAGTAGGCCGCCTCCTGCGTGGTGACGCCGGTCATGTACTGCAGCGCCGGGTTGAACTGTCGGCTAAGACTGGACCCTATGGGATGAAGTCTCATCTATCTATCTTCCCTACTCAGTTACACTCACATATGTAGTAGGCCGCCTCCTGCGTGGTGACGCCGGTCATGTACTGCAGCGCCGGGTTGAACTGTCGCCGGCGGAACAGCTGCTGCGGCATGGCGTCCAGCAGCCGCCAGTCGCGCGCCAGCCAGCCCTCGTACCAGCCGTCGCCGGGGAACGTGAAGTTGTCAGCTAGGACGGGACCCCATGGGATGAAGTCTCATCTATCTTGCCTGCTCAGTAACACTCACATATGTAGTAGGCCGCCTCCTGCGTGGTGACGCCGGTCATGTACTGCAGCGCCGGGTTGAACTGTCGGCTAAGACCGGACCCCATGGGATGAAGTCTCATCTATCTATCTTCCCCACTCAGTAACACTCACATATGTAGTAGGCCGCCTCCTGCGTGGTGACGCCGGTCATGTACTGCAGCGCCGGGTTGAACTGTCGCCGGCGGAACAGCTGCTGCGGCATGGCGTCCAGCAGCCGCCAGTCGCGCGCCAGCCAGCCCTCGTACCAGCCGTCGCCGGGGAACGTGAAGTTGTCGGCTAGGACGGGACCCCACGGGATGAAGCCCACTTGAGGCTGGAAGATTACATTGTAGATAGAACAGAATAGATTATGATATCTGAATATAGTGTACATTTGAAATAGCCAAGCCCAGCGAAGTCGAGACGGAAGTTATTATAACATCATAAACACTTAACTAAACTTTGTTAATCTATCTTCATTTTAATTATAATGAGGGCCACTTGAGCAGTAAGTATCACTCAATATGCATACGTCAACAATTTTGTTGTAACAGTTTTTTTACTGCTGTTTTAAATCCTTAATAAATAAATAAATAAATAAATAAATAAATATTTGTGGACATTATTCACACAGCGCCATCTAGCCCCAAACTAAGCATTAGCTTGTGCTATGGGTGCTAGACAACGGATAAACATTACTTATATACTTTTTTTTTGTAAATACATACATATTATACATAGAAACACCCAGACCGATACAAACAGACATGTTCATGCACACAAATGTTTGTACCGTGCGGGGATCGAACCCGCGACCTTTGGTGTAATACCCGACTTCTCGACCATTACACCAAATGGCTCGTCATAAAGAGCTGGAACGCAGGCAGATCTTTTAGTAGAAATACATATATAAAATCAGTATATTTTTTTACATTTATGTTTATTTAAGGTGTATTAGCACTTAATACAGAGAGAGAACTAGCGCTTAAATTATGGTCCTTTTTTTTACTGTCCTTAAGAGCGTGCGGTCCGCATACTAGCGCCGCCATTCGTTTAACGCCCTTAATAAACATAAGATTGCTACTACCCACGCACCTGAAACTCAGCGTTCCCCAGCTCGTAGAAGCTCCGCCCCTGCCTGAGGCAGTTGACGAGCTTCCACGACGAGTCGATGGGGCAGCCGAGCAGCGTGCCGAACACGCGCGACGTGTTCTGCACGCGGAACCGGTCCTCGATCATCGCCCAGTCGGCGAGGGCGGAGCCGCTCTGGAGGATAGAAAATGGACGAAATTAATACAGGAAGTGACATACTAGTCTAAAATAAGATTCCTCGAGGAATTATATAACATTTCATCATCATTGTAAGGGTCTTAAGAAACTTTTTATAAATCGAATGTACTTTAAAAATTATGATTTAATTTGTACGTGTCCAGTGATGGGGACCGCGGTCCTAATTCATTCCGGTCCCCATAAACGGTAGCCTCATACAGTTAGCGTCAGATAGATTATGACATTCGGAGTACTGAAATAAACAGACGCTACCAATAGACGATAAAATCTGTGCAAACAACGAAGCGATGACTGAATCGATCTTTATGGCAAAGAGGGTGTTTGCGATTGAAAAATCCGCTAGATGGTAGTAGGTAGGCGTAAGGTCTAACTGGTGTGTGATTGCTGAATTTTGACATGACATTGACAGATATGTCAAAATTCACCAATGAGTCACAATCTAGTGGATTTTTCAATCGCAAACACCTTCATTGATTAATTAAAAAGTAACATACAAATGTAACTATTTTTATCAATGACGGTGTTTGCGATTGACTGTGGCTTAGGAGGTTTCTCAATGAGTTCCATATAATTTCATCATCATTGTAAGGGTCTGACGAGCAAATTCGCACGTTGAACATGTTCTCAGTCCTACCTGGGCGATGACCCTGGTGACGATATCCCTGGTCTGCGGCGCCACGGCCAGCAACCCCGCGGACGCGGCTCCCGCGCCCGGTCCGAACAGCGTGATGGACGCTGGATCGCCGTTGAACGCGCCGATGTTCTCGTGAACCCACCGGACGGCCATTATCTGGTCGAGGATGCCGTAGTTGCCGGGGGAGTTCTCGTCGCCGGTTGAGAGGAAGCCTGTAGAAATACACATACATCATAAGTGACAGTATTAATGTCACACTACAGGGCAAAGAATTTCGCTTGACCAGGCTAAGAAGTAATAGCACCTATACTTCGGTATGAAGCAATTTATCGACTCATCCGCAGAACAAAGTCCGATCTGCAGGAATGCTAGTTTTCAGTAGAGGGCAAAGAAGTTTTAGATCTTTGTTTTCGGGCTGCGATCAAAAACGGTAAGACGTATCATTTTGATTTTTAGATATGTTTATATAGCGCAATAGCGTAATTAAATGCCCTTTAGTGTATATTTCTATTGCTTTTATTTCACGAAATAGTGAGTTCCATATCAACATCGGACATTTTCTAGCGGAAGATCGGGAGTCCTTGGTGAACATAACACGTTGTTTTACGGAGACGTCCGAATTAAGTGCCGTTCTATATGAACTTGGGGCGTTTTTTGATTGAATAATTTATCACTTTAAAGTCCTATGTGAATACTTATCTGGTTTGAAATGTGTTTTTTGTAATGTTAGCCATAACATAACATAACACAATCTTTTATTCGGGCTTACACAAGGTTTATTCGTTAAAAAAAACCGAATTAGGAACTTTATGAAGCCCGGTGACCTGCTTGGTGTAGTGCTCAAGAGGTTGGGTTGGGTTCGATCCCAAGATTTGTTGGCATGAACAACATGTATCCATTTAAGTGTATGTATTTGTATAAATAAAATATATTTAAGCATGTCTTTCAGTTCCCTAGCTTGCCATGGTACAAGCTTCGAGCTTAGTTTGCTGCTAGGCAATTGGCGTTTTCAAACCCATTAGGCAAGGATATTCACAGAAATCAACTCCGAGCATTTATTTATTTCCAACTGAATGGTGATTTTTCATTTGGTATGAAAAATCACCATTCAGTTTGAAGATTTAAAAGTTCCACATCACAAATATTTCCCGGTTAATATGGAACTGTCAGTACCAACTCTTCCAAATACCCTTGCCTAATAATACCTATTCAGTCTGTGATAGTTAATTCTGATTTGTTCGTCGTCATTTAGCACCTCTAATTAACTAGAAAACCATTTAAGTAGAAAACCCGTGGCCCCTAAAACCAATAGAAAAATGCAGAGACGCCCTAAGTAATGAACAGACCGTAAGCGCAAATGGTTCAAGAAACATAACGAAATAATCGAAAAAACGATGGGACCATCTTACAATGTCGTTAGTCGTTACAAATCTTCTTCTTCTTCCTAGCGTTTATCCCGTTAGTCGTTACAAATGATCCAATGAAATATCTCACCAACAGTACTTGGTACAGTAAATTTTTGGCAACTGGGAGATCGAGTTAAGCTATGGGATATCATCATCAAGTTTTCAGATAAAATCAAAAAGAAAATATGCCTCAAGTATCTTCTAATAAATTTCAAAGTATTATGGTCACAGGCACCAACCAATCTCACTGCGAGAACATTGAAGTATGTGAAACAATATTTATTACACTTAAGTTTATATACTTTTTCCGTAACAGCTTGTATCTTACAGAATGTGTGAAATACAAAGGAGGTCAGCGTACAAATAATAAGATATATTTATAAAGCACTTCCATCGTACTTCTTCCACGCAGTCTTTAAGATACGAGCTAAAACGGCAAGATATTAAAACATTGTTTGATATACTTATATTTTCTCTCAAAAAGATTCCTTAAAGCCTGTTTATTTATAAAATTTTATCAAATAACTTCATGATGCAGTTTCTTTCCACAAAAACAGAAACAGTCTAGGCGCTGTTGGTGAGATATTGTATCGGATCATTTGTAACAATAAATGGCATTTTCTACACGGTCCCATCGCTATTTTGACTTTATCATAACATTTGTCTTGCCTAGGTTTTTAAATCACTTGCGTTTAAGGTCTGTCCATTCTTTATTAGTCTCTGCCTTTTTCTAGTGGTTTTAGGAGCCAAGGAGCTACTGCTTCAATACGAAGACAGAGGTGAATTTAGTGGTGCCTAATGACGAAGAACAAGACAAAGAGAAACAGTCTCTATGATAAGGGCAGAACAAACTATCACAGACAGAATGGATGCCCATTGCTATGCCTAATCCTAGTAGGAGAGGATCTAGGAGTTAGTACTGACAGTTCCATATAAACCAGGGTAGATCTGTGGTACAAAATATGTTAATCCTAAAACTGAATGAATGGTGAATTTTCATAATTTGATGGCACTTCTAAGGAAAACGTAAGTTGATCGCTGTAATGATCCACACCTAGTGTGCCAGGTATGGCGTTGGATATTAAGCTGTAGCAGGAAATTTTCTCGGTCTCGTCATGGCCATCCAGATTTTTTTCCATTCTATCAGCTCATTATTTAACACTAGCGGACGCCCGCGACTCCGTCCGCGTGGTTTTCGATTTCCAATATCCTATGTGTTATTCTGATGTATAAGCTATATTGTGGTAGTTTCATTCAAATCCATTCAGTAGTTTTTACGTGAAAGAGTAACAAACATCCATACATCCATACATACAAACTTTCGCCTTTATAATAGTAGTAGGATTACAACGGGACTAAACGCGATATTATTTTCGCTTGTGACCACGCCACGGTTGTAGCATCACAGCCGAAACGTCAAGCAGAAAGTACTCAGTAATATATAAAAATAATATCGCGTTTAGTCCCGTTGTAATGTTAAATAATTAAAACGCAACGCGAAAGTATAAAGTTATATATTCTCAGCTGATTTTTCTTCATCAGTAGGTAGGCAAAGGTGACTATGGTGGAGTCAAGTTTTAACAAAATTCTCAATAAAAATAATAGAAAATGTATTATTACTAATAAGGCAAGACTATATACCTGCCTAGCAATTCATTACACAATGTTTAATTCAAATATTTGAATAATTGAGGATTTTTTTAATTGAACAACGTCTTATCTTATTCCGTTCTTCCAGTAATAACGTCCTATTTTACCATCGGACTAACAAATCGTCTCATAGATTCCGAAGAAAAGTGTTCTACATTCACATGCAACACTCAGAAGTACCATTAATTTCGTATAAAATGGTCCTAAGTTCTGTTAAGACTTCTACTTTTTACTATTTATTTTTACAGTTATAGTGGTTATCCTGCGAATATGCATTACAACGCATGTATTTTCGTACGAAAATTACGTTACTTAACTTTTCCATCAAAAAACGCCCTATATAAAAATCGATCACCCACAAATAGGAACGGAGCCAAAAAGTATGAATAAAGAGACAAATTGATTCTATATTCTAATTTCATTTTTTCGAAGAAAACCTAAGCCCGTGAAATGTAAATTTCCGTCCTCCACTGAACAACGGCCGGTCTCAACAACAGACGTGGCATCCGCACCGCCCCCACTGTCCCTTGGTCACATGAAGCGTTTTTTTACGGAAAGTTTATCACATGGAACGTTATTCGACTCTGTAACTCTGGAACTAAATAAGATAGAAAAAAAATAAAAATGTACGTCGATAGAGTTCGTTATCCTTATACTGTTAAGGTATTTAACTCATTTTTGCTCTATGATCACATCGGACTTTGTTCTACGGATGAGTCGTTATGATCTCGAGCCCCATGCACGACTGCAGGCCTAGTAAATTCGCAGGTATGGCGATTGTAAAATGGTTATTGATAAAAATAGAAAAAAGAATCGCAATAGAAAATCGAATTTGGAATGAGTGCCAAATGCGAATTGATGATTATTAACTCAAGGGGGTTCTAAAAATAAGGTAGATACATTCTGTTATAAATGTGTTTGGGATAATATTATTTATCAATCATATCAATCACATGAATACAAAAAAGTTTTATTACGTTCCCCGGTACTCACCAAGCGCTCCAAGCCTGTAGTTAAATGAAACGACGACGACATTATAAAACGCGGCGAGCATATGCGCCGGGAAGAGATTGGACGCTCCCGAGGAGAATTGACCGCCGTGGATGTACACCATCACTGGATACCGTTGTGCCGTCGACCCGGCGTCCGTCTGTCAACAAAATGCAACTCTCTTCATCATCATTTTCTTCCTGTGACAGGCTGGCTCATTCCACACTTCAAGCTCCCCTGGTGGTCTAGTCAAAACTTATATCTCCATCCCGCACACGAAGCATCTTAGTGACCGGGATGGTGATATAAGTCGCGACAAAAGCGATAGCTCGCGAAATGGCATCTTAGCTAGACCTCCTGATCTTTGTGTTTCTGGCAGTGGCGTGCATAGGTTTTTTCACTTGGTAGGCACTAAAACTATTATGCATAACTAACCCTATAAACTGCGCGCTATTTTTTATATCGACTTTGAAGGCAATTTTGAAGGAAAATGATGTTAAAAAAACAATTGTTAGCCATATGTATCTTTGTCTTGTCAATATCAGCTGTTGTTCACAAACAAAATTCTTGAGACATACGTACCAATCACCGCAATTTATTCATTGTTGTTTATTCAAACACAGCATAAAATAATAACACAACACCACTTTAGTTACATCATGAATTTAAAAAAAAACAAATTTAAATTATAGGTACATTGTTAAAGATAAACTCCAATTAATTTTTCTCTAAAATAAACAGAAGTAAAACATGGCTGACGAAGTTTTTGTACCTAATAGAAAACTATTTAACTACTTTCTAATGCCTAAAACCGAAATAGGCTCAAATTGGAATAAAAACTAAAAGTTTAACATCATTAATTTATTTATTCGAAAGTCAATTAACCAATTACTTGTAAAAAGACACTTAATGTTATTATTTTAGAGGTATAAATTATTAGTATTAAACATGAGAACGCTGAAATTGATTGATTTTAGCGCCATCTATTGACGTGCAGATAAACTATCAAGTACATTTAGCTCAATTCTTAGTCTGCTGAACGCGAAATAAAATTTTAAAGTAAACTATTACATTTGCATATCAAAAACATCATATTAACTTCTATACAGACAATTTTATCATTTTATAGCTAAAAAAAATAATGAAAACTTGAGAACGCCGTACATTTAAAAATATTGATCGGCTTTTAGCGCCATCTTTTGACGGGCAGACTGACTATCATAACACTAAGATTCCGAAACAAATTCGCGTCTTTTCATTTCTTAATATCTAATACTTTCTAGATTATACCATGAAAGATGGCTTATAAATATTTTTTTCCTAATTATTCGTTCTTGTATCCGTTATTTTCTCATAAACACTTTTTATATGAATTCTCGCTCAAGATAAGCATGCCTACTTTAGGAAGTAAATACTGATATTTTAAAAATGTCACCATTTAGGTTAGAATGTGCGTTACAGTGTGACTTCTTAATTTTGTTGCTTAACCCGTCATATCGTATTTTGACAGCTAAGATTGGATTTTTCATAGATGCAGTCCAAATAGTGCCTACCGAGTTCGCCGCTATACAATTTGCCCGCGTAAAAGTGGGAATTTTGAAATGATGATTGTAAATTAGTTTTCTTATGATTTATTTTGATTGTTTTATGTAATGAAGTGATTTAATTCATACAATTTTCTAACGTTTTGTTTGTGAATGTTATGAATCTTTTGTATTTTTAGTTAAGGTAGGCACTGCCTAAATGCCTCTATGGGATGCACGCCACTGGTTTCTGGTATACATACTCGTACTACGTGTTAATGCTGCTTAACTTAATAAAGTAATTGAGGGAATGTGAACTCATTTGTATGGGTACGTACTATAATATTTAATAGATCCTCCATAAATCGTTGATGGCAAAGATGGTTCGCTTAACTTGCAGGAAGGTCATAATTTTAAGTACGACCACCAAAAACCAAATTGGTATTATTCTGCGCTAGTGTATTACAGTAGGTACAACGTGCGAATATACACCAAAATTATAATAACAAAACGATGATGACACTGCCATGTCCTTCATAAATAGGCCGCTTACATAATTTGCCGCGATTGTCCCCAGTGTGCAAACGAGTCCATCTGATTACGATGAATAATAATGATGTATCTGTACCTAATAAATCAAATGCCATTGGGTTTTGCGAAACCACAGCACAGACAGAAGACATTTAACTTTCACATACCTACTGAAATTGACTCTCGAGTTTTAAATATTAAGTGAAAGTAATTTGATGATTTTCCGGTAGTTTGAGGTCACACAGCTTAAATTCTTTCGGTCAGTAGAGCATATCTGGAAGGATCACAATAACAAAGGCACCTTGAAGAACAAAGGGTAACCCTATCACATTTTCATTTTATAGAACAGGAGCAACTGTATAACTTAAAACACGTACGAAAACATACACATTAGATTGTATGAAATAAGGACTTTCCAAAGTTCACTCATTACGATTTTTTTTAAAGTAATGGTTTATAATATTTCCTATTTCAAAGCTTATGCAGTTGTGTTAATATGTTTAAAAACATTTTAACATCCCTTATCACACCTGAATCATACAAAGTCTCATCTTACACGAGCAAGCTCATTCCTTTAATCAACTACATATCAACAATGGCTTCCCCGGCAAACAATCACCAATTATTCAGTCAACTCGACAAAGCGACCGCATGCAACGCTCATACGCGCTCTTATTTCAAAACCGCAGGACTAATTTGGCAAATTGACCCCGCCGTACACCTTATGGCCGTGGGGGAAGGCACATATTCGCACGGCGGGAAATGCGAACGGCAATATGAGTTAATTTCGGCATCAACTAATGAATCATTGTCATGTGTCGGGTTAATGAACTGTGTTGTGTCATAGTTTTTATAGTTTAATCTAGTAGGTTTCTAGCTGTCGTCGTATTTCTTTCTTTATATTAAGAATAGTATCCAAATAAAAGAATGGATGAAAAATTCAGAGAATACAGAACCTAAAATGATTAAATAGCACTTAAAAGAAAGAGCAGCATCAAGGTTACTCTTTTATGTTTCCTGGGAATGGATTAAACATACTTATATACTTTTATCTACAAAAACACATTAATAGACACAAATTAAAATAGATTAAGACCCCTTAACACCCAGTCCAGGACAAACATGTTCATGTACACAAATGTTTGTCCTGTGCAGGGATTGAACCCACAACCTCTGGGTCTAACAGTCAACCTCTTGACTACTACACCAAGCGGGTTGTCAAATTATAGGAATAACTAAACAAATCATATACAATGTAGACCAGTGAATCTTCACCTATTAGGTATGAGGAACCATTTTGCTAAATATTTTTACTGGGACCACCAAATTGGTTTAATGGTAATACCTGGGCCTAATACATATGCTAAGAAGCTATGTGTAAAACTAATTACTTACATTAGGTGAGAAGATGTTGAGGTAAAGGCAATCTTCATCCATATCCCTGATGCCTTTGGTGGCACCGGTTCCACTGACTGGCTGCGGGCATGCTGGACCCCAGTCCACTGCTTGGATCAGTTGCCACCCTGGATGCTGACGAGGCGGCTAAAATATATAAAAAATATTAATGTCAGAATCTATCTTGTTTGGTAGTAATGCCTAGTCAAACATATATTGTAGTATTGTTCTTTAAATATCTTACATTTTATTATGAAATATGAAGCATGGTTGAAGTCTCCTCTCTTAGATATTTAATTTTGATATTAGGTATCAAGATGCAAAAAGAAACTTAGAAGTTTCATTATTTTAAATAGTATATTTGGTTCAAATTGAAAGGAAGGCTTAAAGTTGTAGTACAACACTATGTGTGCAGAAAATATGATTGGAGTATTGTTGTCTGTCACCTTACCTTAAATCTACCTTCAAGTACTGGTGGCCTCGCATAAGGTATACCCAGGAATACTGATACTTCACCCTGTATTCTTTCAACAGAAGTTAGCCATGGTCTGTATCCTGAATTAGGATCTGGGTTGTCGTACAAGTACACCTGTTCAACAAAAAAATTAAATTTTATCTTCCAGATTTATCTAAAACAAAATAAGATATACTGCTCCTAAAAACACTAAAAACAAACAACGAAAATCAATTCGTGAGTAAAAATTACAACAATTGAATTTTTTATTTTATTTTAATTGTATCATAACAAGTGTCTTTTTGACACATTTCTAAATGTGTATTAAGTGTATAGATATTAACTATTACCTTCTAATGATTGAGAACAGATTTGACTTCTGCTTTACAATTTTAATACAATAATAATCAATATATGTTGGTAATAAATAATAATATTCAATACCTTAAAACCTTGCACTTGTCCATAGTTGGTAGTAACAAATACATCTCTTTTTAGTTGCCTCGAGTCTCGTCTTTCCCGCCCTTGTAAGTCTTCCCTCCAGCCACCAAGTACTCCAGGAAATAATGCATCAGGATTGTTGGGATCACGATTCTACAAAAGTTTAGAATTATCATAATATTTAGGTTAAGGAGGTTAACTGCTGTTTACAAGCACCAAAAAATGCAATATCTCACTATTTACATTTTATTTTACAAAATTCAACTTTTATATTAAAATAAAACTACTTTTAAATGGGCCGTCCGAAATTCTATCTGTTTAAAAGTAGTTTTATGTCATGAGTAAGTCCCATAAACCAAAGAAATCATTATTTTACATTAAAATGTAATCTTTAAACTAGGTAAGAAAAAAACAAATAGAGGTAAAAAAGTAATGTAATTTGCAATATATTATATTATAATTTCATGTACTTACAGTATTATACTTGTATTGATCATCCAATGGGTTGGGGTTCAGAGGGTTATATGGCAAAGGGTTGTAAGGAAACCCTCCTGGCTGGTTTATATTGGGGCGGTACGGATTGTATCTTGTCGGGTCAGTCCCGTACCTCCTGTTATTGTACACATACGTCCTGTACTCTGCATCACCAGGCTCAGGTCGCCTAAGAGGCCGCTTGGACTCATACTGGGCATCATATTCACCAATTTGACCATTATAAAGATCCTTATTAGACTGACATTGGATATTTGAACATAGAAACACTGTTATAACAATACTTTTAAACATTTTCACATGACACTCGACGTTACGGTTCGGCTAGTAAAATTATTGTAACGTGAATCACCGCGGGATCACCATACTTTGTGTCTCGCAGTACACAACACAATTGGACGGTTTTATGAATTAGAAGGTTTCTAATTACGCGCACAAGTCACGAAATATCACTGAAGAAATACGTGAATACACATTATTTTGAGATTTACAAACAAATTGTAGGTGAACAATGAGTGAGTAACACAGCATTTGAATAACAGTGGAACAGGTGCAAAGATTTATCAGCGAAGCCCTATTTCAATCTAGTACAATGTCATGATAATGTGCAAGGGCTTATCTATCTAATTCAAAGAATTATCAGTTGCAAACAAACTATGACTACGCCCACAGAACCGAAGGAAGAGAGGTAACAGTTTTGTTTATCATTTTGACAGAACAAAGCATGCTTTTATTTTTTATGGCTGCCATGTTTGTTTTGTGTTAGCCCAACTGTCAACTTATTGGCCAGTGTTTTATAATGCTACGAATACTCATACGAATAATAAAACGTGCCCTCCATAAATGACTAGTTTTAAAAATGTATTAAATACCCTTCTGAGGCTTAAACATCAAGTCTTCTAGCGATCTTAAAACCAGTGAGTAAGTGAAATGCAGCCTTACTTCATGTAAAGCGGCATCTCAAATCTCACTAATGATGATGACTTACTAGATTTTAGATCGCTTTATGACTTGATGGTTAGGCCTCTGGCCGTTTTTCTACCATGGCGGCCGAACTTACTATTAGCCACGTACCTTTGCAGGATTTAATATTATAGTGCACTTGTGTAAGCACAGGTGCACTCTCAGTTTCGTCCCGCATAAAGTTCTGAAGGACAGCAATCTGTGACGAGTTCACGACCAATACGACCATAACATAAGTCACGCGCAGGATCAACAGCTTCAAAGCAAGGAGGAGCTCAAATGAAACTTTTCGATCACCCATGACTGGCCTTTGCGAATTGCGCTATCGGGCCGGGCTATGTAGATAAATGTACACGAAATTTTAAATCTGTTTTTAAGGCTATTAATATTACTTCATTAAGCAATTAAGAATTATTAACAAAGTATGATCGACAGTCGATTTTAAAAGACGTTATTTTCCTTGATGGAGAGCAAGTCCGCTAGTGTCCTGTACCAACGTTTTCCTGGGTTAGGTTAATTTGCTCCTAGGAACGATAACAATTTATAATTTTGTCACCAACACACCCTATAATAATAATACCCTCCGGCCGTATTCGGCCATGGCGGCCGGCCGATCTTACGATCAGCCAGGTACGCAGGATATATAACAGTGCACATGTGAGTACCAAGCACAGGTGCACTCCTTATTCCCTCACTCTCATAATTCGGTGGGACAGCAATCTGACACGACCGTAGAGATCAGGCGCAGGACCAACGGCTCGTGCCTTCCGAAGCACGGAGGAGCTCGAGATGAAATTTTTCGGTCACCCATCCGTTGACTGGCATCTGCGAACGTTGCTTAACTTTAACAACCGCAGACTATTACAATGTAAGCAAACTAAGCAAATTAGTTGAATTAAAAAAATATGTTTTGTCAAGGTAACCTGGTTTCACTGTAAGGTAGGTCCCGTATTTGTCTATTTGTTCGTTTATTTGTTTGACCTAATTTCAAACTTATTTGCATTTTCATCACAGAGGGTAAGCCGGTCTCGGAGCGCGGTGACTAGAATATTGTCGTTGTAATTATGATATTAAAACGTTATATCTGCGGTATCTCCATGGTTGTTTGAAGATCTCGTTCAACAGGAAACAAGCTAAGTACATTTTAGCACGCCCTCCATTCCCTCTCATTCCCTCCATTTCGTTATCTCAATTTGTATGACCAAGAAGTTTCTCGAAATGAATGATTAAGACGCTTTTTGACTGTTCACGTTTGTCAGCTATTTGGTGCTTTTGAGGTGCTTGGTTTTTTCATTGACAGAATATAAGTATGCATCAAGCAAGCGATTACAAGATACAAAGATTTAATAATCATCCTATTTTTTTTTTGTTTATAAAAATCCGGGAGGATCTAAGCAGTAGGTGAGCAATAAGGATTCAAATACTACTGAATGTTATTTATTTAATTACTAGCTGCCCGCCCCGGCTTCGCCCGTGGTATTGACTTACATATCGATACCTTAAATCTCAAATGGCGTAAGCGCCAAATTGGTCAAAATTACTTTTGAATGCAGTTTTATTCAGTATTTTTTTCTCTATCGATCTGTATATTTAAAATCCTGAAATTCGCAAAAAAATGGTCATTACGACCCGATGTTTTTTATAGATTTGAACACTTTTTATAAGGTAAAGAGGTCGTAAGCAGCTATAAATTTAATGCATGAACAACGTCAGGGCGTAACGAGATATTTTAATACATTAATATCGATACCTTAAATCTCAAATGGCGTAAGCGCCAAATTGGTCAAAATTACTTTTGAATGCAGTTTTATTCAGTATTTTTTTCTCTATCGATCTGTATATTTAAAATCCTGAAATTCGCAAAAAAATGGTCATTACGACCCGATGTTTTTTATAGATTTGAACACTTTTTATAAGGTAAAGAGGTCGTAAGCAGCTATAAATTTAATGCATGAACAACGTCAGGGCGTAACGAGATATTTTAATACATTAATATGGCGTATCACACATAGCCAACTTTATTTGGTGGTTACGCCCTTAGAAATTATTGTAAAGTGAAAAAAAAAGTAAAAACACACGGGGGTAAGGGACATCATTTTTCGGTTTCGACGTTTACACCACACACAATTTTTATTATTGAAAGGCGTTTACACCCTATAAAAAACACGATTTTTTTGAGATTAAGGTTGTATCTCCCATAAATTCATAAAAAAAATACAAAATAAGGGGTATTTTCTACATCTTTTATTGAATTTGGTACATTAAACGAGTAAGAGGATTTTAGGAAACAAAATAAAATCTAAAAAAAGCCAAGGCCGAGAGAATAAGAAGGCCTAATTCGATTAAGCAGTGTAGTGGTAGAAAAACGACCCTTATTCTTAGCAACAATGATTTCTACTTATATTAATATAATATTTACGTAATAATCAACTTTAAAATTCAAGTAAAGAAAGTCCTAATGGAGTTAGAAAAGATTACAAAAATTGTATGTATTAATTTAAGAATCAATGAATCAAGTAGCTACGTTCAAAAAGTAAGAGATTTTAGAAAGCCTTAATTTAAAATAATCAGTCAAAAAAATTAAATTGAAACTATCAAAAACAATCAAACATAAAAAAAACAGTATTTTTCTGTGTCTGTAACTCCGTCCTCTATATCAGTGCCTGGTAATACATCTGGCACATCTTCTGCTGTTGGTAATCGCGGGTGATATTCTTCATGATATGTTTTTGGGATAATGCCGTCTGTGCACAATTTTAATAATAACTAGCGGCCGCCCGCGACTTCGTCCGCGTGGATGTCGGTTTTCATTATACGAATGTTTTTTTCCCGCTAACTCCCGTTCCCGTGGGAATTTTGCAATATCCTTTTGCAACTAAGCATCAAGTTTACAAAGGGACCTGCATGCCATATTTCAAGCGTCTAACTCAAGTAGTTTAGATTTTCCATACAAACTTCCACCCCCTCATTTCGGGGAAGTGGGGGGTTGGAATGGGTCAAAAAGTAGCCTATGTTCTGTCTCAGGGTCTAAAGATTGTCTGTACCAAATTTCATCAAAATCGGTTGCGAGGTTTAAGCGGGAAAGCGTAACAGACAGACAGACAGACAGACAGACAGACAGACAGAGTTACTTTCGCATTTATAATATTATTATATATTATATTATATAATATAGTTGGGATTAGTTGGGATTTAGGAAATCAGAGTGAGCTGATACGATGACATTATAAGGTCGTGGTGTCTTTCTTGCTGATTAAAAGTATGTCGGCCATTGCGATGGGAGGTAAGAGCCCATCGCAATGGTCGTGGCGTAGCTACTTGATTCATTAATTCTTAAATTAATACAATTTTTGTAATCTTTTCTAACTCCATTAGGACTTTAATTGAATTTTAAAGTTGATTATTACGTAAATATTATATTAATATAAGTAGAGTTGCTAAGAATAAGGGTCGTTTTTCTACCACTACACTGCTTAATCGAATTAGGCCTTCTTATTATCTCGGCCTTGGCTTTTTTTAGATTTTATTTTGTTTCCTAAAATCCTCTTACCCGTTTAATGTACCTAATTCAATAAAAGAAGTAGAAAATACCCCTTATTTTGTATTTTTTTATGAATTTAATGGGAGATACGACCTTAATCTCAAAAAAATCGTGTTTTTTATAGGGTGTAAACGCCTTTTTGTCATATTTTCAGAAGTCGTAACCGACTTCTATTTTTTTAAATATAAGATTTAGGTGCAAATAGTTCTAACTGAAGCCTTCATCTCAAAATTCTAAGAAATTTGATGTATAAAACATTTTTATAGTATTAAAATATATAAAGTTATGATTTAAACAAATTTTTTTTTTTGTTTTTTTGCTCTCCTGAAAAGTTGTGTTTTGGTGGTTACGCCATTTGAGATTTAAGGTATCGATATATTATACATACAAACCTTCCTTATGAATCACTCTATCTATTAAAAAAACCGCGTCAAAATCCTTCCTTTGCGTAGTTTTAAAGATCTAAGCATACATTCGGACATACAGCGAAAGCGACTTTGTTTTATACTATGTATTGATTGATACTTACGTGATTCTTCAGGTTTAAAAACCATAGTTTACCACACTTATTATTGTAACATCCATGGCTTGCAATCTTGCATCAAAGAATTCTTAAATAGACGAACCGTATGGTGTAATGGTCGAGAAGTCGGCTATTACACCAAAGGTCGCGGGTTCCATCCCCGCATGGTACAAACATTTGTGTGCATGAACATGTCTGTTTGTGTCGGTCTGGGTCTTTCTATGTATAATATGTACATATGTATTTACAAAAAAAGTATATAAAGTAATATTAATCCGTTGTCTGGCACCCATAGCATAAGCTAATGCTTAGTTTGGGGCTAGATGGCGCTTTGTGAAAAATGTTCAGAGATATTTATTTATTTACACGAAGACTGCAATAAAATCTATTGGGCGTGATAAGTGATAATACTAACTCACTCATTGTATTCCCAGAGCAACTATACAAAATCTTAACACAAATTCAGGTGTGATCAGAACCTAAGCTATCCATAATGTTAATCGCCAGGGAGTAATTAAAGAGATTGAACTGGCGCGTGGGCCGTACACTGGCTGTACGCGGCCCGTTCCTTTGCCTGCTTTTGAAACTAATGGCCGACCCGACTTTGGCGGGAACTCAACATGCACTTCAGCTAATTGAGCGGGAAAATTATGAAAGGTTCATTATTTAAATCGGGAAGTATTTTTCAACTTTTGTGCTATGCTCTTACACTTTGCATTGTATTTGCAAAACTTTAAATTAATAGTAAAGTATCACCGCAGCACACACCGAGACATAAGTTCAAACATGTAAAAGATTTAACGATTTTAGATTTAACACATCGTACCAATTTTTATACTCCTTATATACCTACATTGTTTTTAAAATAGATCACCTTGAAACTACATCAATAAGTCATTCCTATAGCTAGAATAACCATTTCATCCTTTTTGGGTAATAAACATAGTTAGTTGGAAAATTATTACTCTACCAAGAAGAAGCCCGCAAGAGTTTTTATTAAAACGTATCTTGGCCACTTAGTTGATTTTACCGTACCTTATTATCCCTATTCTCTTAACTTTTTACTTAGTTAGGGCATTAAGTATTTTATAAGGTAGTTAAACTATTTAAAAAGTTACCACTTCAGATCGTAACGATCGTTCAGCTCCCGTTTGAATTAATTCCTTCGAGGAACAATGATGGTTTGGCTGTAAAAGTATGTACTAAGAAGAAGATTACAAAAATACCAGATATTCTGAAATAAGTTAAAAAATGATATTAATAAGGAATCTTTTTCACGCCTACTGGGCATACACGACTCTCCTGACCTGGTATTTTTTATTTGTTTTAGTGGCTTCGCTGTTCGTATGTACCTACAATAATGTGCATTTAACCATTGCCCTGGGGTTCATGAGTACTATTAGGGGCAGATTCTTTCTCTTGCCTGGCCCTGCCTGGCTATTGCACAGTCCAGCAAAGCCAGGTGTCACCTATTTTATAGAGTTCGCTAGAGCAAATTATTCTTATACTTAATACTTACTATTTTTTCCATTTTTTAAGAGACTATCCCCATAAGTAGAATTATTAACTAATGCTTACAATTATATTTGTGATAACTGGCATGAATTTGGATACATATATCAGGTTATTATAAGGGAAAACAACATTTCAGTTGTTGTTATAGATACCTACTAATAAAGCAAAACTATTTTTCTCCGTATTTCGTAGTAGGTATCCTCTGTTACATTACATTCAATACCTAATACGAAAAGCCCCGAACGGTTATTGTTTTAGCAGCTGATGGAGCGAATGTAAGTGCTTCTCCCAACGTTGTGACATCTGCGTCCATAATGGATAGGTATTCTGGCAACCAACGTCTCGTCGGCAAATACTCCGGGCATAGACAATGACCGGAATTCGGGAGCAATCTGGCTGTTTGCGTTTGAAGGCTGGGGACTGATTAGCTCTGATCCGTGTTTGGACGTAGGATGACCAAATCTGAAGACATATCGAGACTTTTTTTAAGTAGGACAAATAATAGTCGGCCAAGCCTTTGCTTGGCCGACTATTATTACTATTATTATATTATTATATACGATTAATTCTTTAATTAATCGTATTTTTTGCTTGAATTTGCCAGCATTCTGAATTAATTATTGCGGTTTCCACACACATAATGTTGTACTACATTTTGAAGCCTTCCTCGACTTAAAAAACTATCCAACGCCAAAATATTTTTTTAATTTGAACCAGTAGTTCGGTTGGCCGGTTCAAACAAACAAACTCTTCAGCTTCATTTTATTATAGTACCTACCAATAGATATAAATTTTGTTCTGGTTCTTCAGACCGACAGCATCAACGTTTTGGGAACGCGAAATGGTTTTAGGTATGCCTCATGATGGAATACTATAGTAACTATACGTGGGCGTATGTAGGTATTTGATGTAATAAGTATATAGCGCTCGTGGCTTATAATTATGTTTTAAACATTTAGTAAGCCCCTCGAATCTAGATGAATGTACACCCACTCATGACACAGAAAACGTATTGTACTTATATTTAGCCCAAGTCCCTTCTAACATATTATTTTTGTTGCTTGGCCACTCTAGATTTTAATCCAGATTTAGGTTACCTATTAAATACTAAAATGTAAAATATAAGTTAAGTTTACTATTGATATCTGCTATCTACTAAATTAATAAACTTAGCGCATGCGATTTGCCATTCGCATGCGCTAAGTTTTTACTATGTTATTCAGGTATCTCGCTCTTTCTTACTGTACGTTTGAGTAAATTTATTTGAATACGCGCTTTGAAATAATAAATACTTAACGTCTAATATCACCTTTTTTTGACCTTTTTTTTTTTTTTATCCTTGGTGAAGCGTTTACGCATGCTCCGCTCATTGAACGGAGGTATGTGGGACTCCGAGTGCGACTACCCACTAAACACCAAGTACTTCCTCTCCGTCGCTGTCTGTGTGCCCATGGGGACCAGGGTAGCATGCACCCAATTTGGCAGCAGCGACATGCTCAGGTAACTGAGCCACCTCGCTTTGGAGTGGATGGCCGCAAATACATATCTTACAAAAATAGTAATGGTTTGGTAATCGTAATCATAGTTCGCCATCTAGTACAAATATCCGGGTTTAAAACTGTAATGTTGCATTTTAAATACGTGCATTATAGTCTTATCTCGTCAAATGTTTCATCTGCTCCATCAAAGAATAATGGTAGGAGGCAAAGACAAAATATACTTCAATAAGTATCTTCAGGAAGTACAGTCAAGATACCTTTATTTGCGACAAGACAATACCCAGCCACATATTTTTCGTCATCTCCAGGATTTGTCTGGATTTTGTGCGGTTATTCTAAGGTTTGTCAACCCATTGCATCACCGAGCCAGCCTTAGCAAATTAACACAATTTCACATGCCATTTTGTATCTGCCAACCCATAAAACCAATTTTATTACCTTGTTTCCTCCTTGCGAAAGTGAAAATTTACCACGCACGGGTTCGTTGGCTAAAAGAAAATAAGCGTAAAATTGCATATTTATTCTCGCAAGTACTGTACTGAAGGGCTGGAAAGTACTCTAAGAGGTTCTATTGAAGATAAACATAAGAGTTAGGAGGAAGCTTTTGAGACGACTTAAGTTTTGATGATGCGAGCTTTGGGCAGCCGTTTGGAGGCTTAGTGTTTTAGATCGAATGTTTCTTTGAATACCCTTTAGTTGAGAAGTTCAAGTTCATGGTCGCTGTGGAACATTAGTTCAACTCCTGATTTTAGACATGTTGTGACAGTTTTTAAGAATGCGCCTGGTTGGCTAGCACCCTTAAAGGTGAATTAATTTACTGGGACACTGCTAGTAAATTGTCTTTAACTCTACAAAAAAATCAAGTTTTTTTTATTATTTTGTCGTATTAGTCAAGTTTGTCATGTAAGTTTAATTGACGGGTAGATTCTAAACATTAAAAATAACATGATAAATGAACATAATATGAAAAACACGAAAGTCCGTGTGTGTTTAAATATTTACCCGAATAAAAATAATTCTAATTTTACGCTAGATATTTCTCGGAATTAATGGCAATGGCAGATGTTGTATGAGTTACCGCCGAAATTTCCTTCCACAGATAATATTAAAATGCCTCCGTTTGATTTACACCTCACACAATGAGGAAACTGATCTCTCTGGATCGCCCCTTGACATTATTCGTGTGCCCATTACCCGGCCTTTGGAAGGGCCCCACATTAACAAATGCCCTACATAATGGGCCACTAAGGTAAGCGCCCGACAATAAGACCCTTCCACCATAGAGGCTGTTAACTTTTTAAAAGAAAAGAGCGGGAAATTTCTTCTTATATTTTAGATGCCGGTTTTTTAGAGTGGTTATTTTTAATTTTATGCCAAATAATCTTGGTTTTGCCGGGAATTTAAAACTAAAGTAATTTAATCACTAATGTAACAGCTCGGTAGCCTATTGGTAAGAACGCCGCTTCTCATGCGTGAAGTCGGCGGTTCAAATCCGGTCAGGCACGCACCTCTGGATTATCAGAATCGATGTGCGTTATTTCTTACCAGCTGTTCGGTAAAGGAAAACATCGTGAGGAAACCTACTCACTACGAGTTAGTGTGTGAAATGGAGAAGGCAATGGCAAACCACCCCATTAAAATTGCCAAGAGAGTTGTTGTGTGTTTCATTTCATACAATGATCAGGACCCTCAGTAATGAGGAATGCGACTCAAGGAGTATACTTATGTTAGTTAAGTAGCATTATTATATTTCAATCCTTATTCAATCTGTGAAAACACTTTTCTTAGTTGTCTAAACAAGACAGATGTTTAGAACACCGCCTTTAGAAACGTGTCGAATAAATATTCAAAAGATTCAGCCCTCTTCAAACACAAATGCTAAAGCGAGCTATTGTTTCCTTCAAATGTCTCACAACCTCAAATTATAAACAATACAATAATCAGAGTACATTATTTACCAACGGAAAAATAAATAACAAAGCCCCTTCAAGTGTTTATTCGAACACAAGAAACAGATTAAAGGATCCGGCGTCCTTTTCGAATCGCTTGAGACTTGATGAATTTTATCACAACTTCTCAAGGAATCTTATTGGACCCCGCATTGTTTTAGTGGCACCATAATGACTGCAGTTTTTGAGGACTCTTATTCGTTAAAGTAACAACCGTTTCCCACAAATATATCTGTAATACGTCTAGGTCCTGCGCTTTTAAGGATAGGTAAATAGCTCAGGCCGCGAAAATGCGATTGTGGTTATTTCTATGTGCCTTATATTTCTTACTAGCAGCTGCACGCGTCTTCGTCTCCCAGGATTTCGGTTGGCGCACTCACAGTGTTATATTATAGATTAAAAGCCTTCTCCGAGAAGAGAACTTTCCAACTCAAAAATATTTTTTTATTTTGAACCAGAAGTTCCTAATATGAAACTATTCAGCTTCACATATAAATTGTCATTGTTTAAAATCTATAAAAAAACCATTTGTATGATTAGTATGGTACCCAACATTATGTTGTTTAATTGAATTGATATGTCCTGCACTAAGCGCCTAAATTATTGGTCACCGCAAATTTGTTCAGACAATAACTTGACAGATTAGCGGAGAGCCCGGTTCAATGTTCCGCCCTCGGGCCGTGAGCGATCCACTTGAGTTTCACAACTTGAGATTGAGTAAACGTTACAAGTAAATACTTACTTGCGTGGTTGTACCAAGCATCAATGTTTTTTTAATGTAAAGTATCACAGCAGCCCGTTGACTTCAGCTAGTCCATTTGAGTTGCCTGTCTTTAAAACCTCCATGCCCTCTCCATGAATATCCCCAATCAACTACATACAGTTTGTATATCAGACAGAACACTAAATTGATGGTCAAAACTTAAGTTTTGAGGAAGGCTCAGAGGTACGATGGTGAAGATTTCTTTTTTATCATAATCATTTATTGTCTAAAACTGTGTACAATGGTTGGTATAAAATACATTTTTAATTATATAACTACATCAGTATTTTAGTTTGAAGAGGACTGCATGTCTCTTTTGAGCCTAACGTAATCGCTTTAGCAAGTTCCTACGAACAAGCTAATGATGCATGTATTTTAGGCCATCAGGTACAAATATTTATCGCACTGCTACAAGCATATGACAGAAAAAAGCTTATTTTCACTTAATTTTCTACAGAACACCAGATAGTCATAAAGTTTTCCAGTTCTTCTTCAAACCTAAACTTACCGCATCATGATAGGAAAGAACATGATTCACGACGTGCCTTATCACCTTTACCTTTCAAAATTGTCAATTTTCAAAAACATCCAGCCTGATTAACTCTAGAATCACTAAGTCCCAGATGCTAGTGCCATCGTCGATTCGGGACTACTCTCCAATCTCATTTCATAACAGAATCTTATTATAATCGAACGCCAGTGGAATTTATTTTATTCCCTGCCGTCACAAAAGGAATATACGGGTGAGGCCTCGCTTATTCTCTCCTGTAGCTTTTGTTGCTGCCAATTTTGTGTCAATGACAACCTTCGCGAAATGTACAGACGAATTTATTCATAAATTGATGGTTGAGAGAAAAATGTATTGGTGGATTTAAGGAAATTGAGCATGAATCGACTTGCGGCTTTTACTTTTGATTGTCAATAGGAAATCTGGTTGATTGTATGGAAAAATGAAGACATTTTTTTTTGCACAAATACATACAGAATAGATGTAAGCGTTAAGGTAGCATCACCGTTGTTGCGAAAACATGACATGGTTTTGATTTTATAAACATGTAAGAAGAAATCTATAATCTTATTTTAAAACTCGAAAATATGCCATTTATGTGAATTATGATCTGAAAAGTAAAAATGTAAATTCACCTATTTTTTGAATTACTGCTTTTGACATGATATTGGGGCTCTGAATAATTCCTTGTCAGTTTTATGACCAACGCTGTTAAAATAAAAGCTCAATCATTATAAAGGAAACCTAAAATGAAGCACAAGGGGCTACAATCGGGATACAATTTAATATTAAATATTCTCTTTACTTACTTTCATGATAGTGTACGTTCAAAAATGTTTCATGCTACCGTGTATTTTCACGACAAGATAATATAATAGTAAAGTGACCCTTTGAAGGATTACGGAGGCCTCTCGCAGGAAAGTAAGCGACTTAACTGAGTTACTCTATCTTTGTACCTCAACTTTAGTTCAGCTCGGGGCTCGGCTGAGGTTTTGTGTCCACAAGTATCTTACTATCTATCTATTCCAACTGTAAGAGAGTATTTAATCAATTATTTACTGCAATATTTTGGGCAGTTCATAGAGATTTTTAATTTCTTCGAAAGTTGGTCATGGAATGTTGTTTCAGGATATGATTTCTTTTTGGGGTAAGATCAACGAAACAAGCTTATCATTTTATTGAGGTACTAGCAGCCGCCTGCGACATATACTAAAGCTTAGTTAGAGTTCTTCAACAAATGGACTCTACAAGAAAAAAAAAAACAAATTTTAACTAGTAGTTCCTGAGATTAGCGCGTTCAAGCAAGCAAACAAACAAAATCTTTAGCTTTATAATATAAGGAGTTTGAACTGATAAACTCATACAATAGTGTCCAGTCTGAACCGAGTTTTTAGGGGCATAGGTGTATTTTTTTCATCACCAACATCCAGACTTCGTACTGCACCTGAGTACCCAACAAATACCACGCTCTTTCCTTTCGGTCAACCAATACAAAGACAATGAAATCAAGTAGCAATGCGGGCTGCGACCGGAATGCAGCGCAGTTATGCGGTGTACTGAGCCTCAGATATTGAGCCTCGCGGAATGCGGGCGACGGCCGAGTGTGGCGCGTGGAATTGCTGTCCCGACTGGAATCATGAGGTCTTTCGATGTTGGCGTTTTGCTGGGTGTTTTGTCACGCTTTACGACAATCTTTTTAACCGTGTAAATCGATATTCATTGTAAATTGCATATTAGTTACACTATCTAACACACACGCACACATTTGAGGGCAGCTAAGATCAAATTATATTATTGGATCTTAGCTGCCCTCAAATGTGTGTGTGTGCCCTCAAAGGCATTGGTCTCCCTTTTTTTCCGCTTGGTAAATGTAGATGGTGCCTATGGACTAACATCTTTAAGCAAGCGCGTCACAGGAGGCGGACCAGTCAAGTGGGGCTCTCCTGAAGGCATAAGTACAAGCAACAGAACTCCACGCTCTTTCTCTGTGGTCAACCAATACAAAGACAATGAAATCAAGTAGCAATGCGGGCTGCGACCGGAATGCAGCGCAGTTATGCGGTGTACTGAGCCTCGGATATTGAGCCTCGCGGAATGCGGGCGACGGCCGAGTGTGGCGCGTGGAATTGCTATCCCGACTGAAATCATGAGGTCTGCCGATGTTGCTCTTTTTAAGTAAGTTCTTTTGGATAACAGAAAAAAATTAGGCCTACAGAAATGACTGTCTGAATGTAGATTTCTGAAAGAAATTTTCATTGAAGTTTGGAAAAGTTTAGGCGCAAAATCACTTCATACTCTACTACTCTAGATTAGGATATCTTTGGGATTTAGCCAATTTAAAGCATTTTTGTAGCAGAGAAAATGCTGTCGTTCTTTATGGGCTCACCTTAAGAATCTTTCCTCTAGTTGGGTCCCTGAAAAATGCAGTAGTGTGCATCTACCCCGATGGACCTGTCAGTCAGCCAAAGTCATAAAAATTACTCGCAATCTGGTCTCTGCTGCACACATTAAAAAATCCCAATACAAACCCAGTTCCGCTGTGAGACACACAACAAAGTAAACAGCTTTGCATAGGTAAACCTAGTTCCAATCTACTTCCTAAGACACCAGATCCGACCAGAGCCCGTAAATCCGGCGACCTTAGGAATAATTTAAGTGACGGATACATAATCTATCGGAGCCATCGATATACATCGTTAGATATGCCTCTGCTATACTTCACCCGCTCTGAAATTTGCACTAAAATTCGAAGCGACCGTCGCTTCACATTTTATTTTGGAACATACTTCATGTTAAACAATTTTTTTATATGATAGTGAGGCAAAAAACGAGCGGGTCACCTGGTGGTAAGTGATCACCGCTGCCCATGGACATCAAAAACCGTACAAGGGTCGCAGATGCGTTGCATACCTTTAAAACCCCATACCCTCCCCTACTGAGCTCTAGCAACCTTACTCATCAGCAGAAACATAGCAAAACAGTTTCGAAGTGCTACTTCACTGTGGTCTTCTGTAAGGTGGAAGTTCTTCCCCAGAAGAGCGGCTCATTCGAGTGGCAGTTCCAAAAACCTCTACCTCTTGAAAAAGCTACAGTTTTCTGGTGCCAGGGCATTTCTAAACATTTAAATCTATGGATTCGAGCAGTATTCTGTACCACGCCACAGTTGGAGTATCTATCATCTATTTGGACGGATTAATGCTGTGTGTCGGTGGATTATGCTGGTGTAGGAACAGTCGCAGTTTCAATTAGCTATTACGAAGCTTTGGATCGAAATAACGATGTGACTACGTTCGTGTTAATTGGGTCGAGTTTATAATATTATAGAAAATCAGAAGTGAAAGTCTTTAAAAAAAATAACAATTTATTTAGCTAAAATCACAATAATTT
Organism: Nomophila noctuella; assembly: GCA_958496325.1. Classification (NCBI taxonomy): domain Eukaryota; kingdom Metazoa; phylum Arthropoda; class Insecta; order Lepidoptera; family Crambidae; genus Nomophila; species Nomophila noctuella. The sequence goes on from OY292482.1 coordinate 15,994,359, forward strand.
AACAGGAAAACAAAATAAGCACAATTTTATTAGAAACACAAAATAAGGCAAAGAAAATAATAAAACGTTTGAAAAATATCACCACGCAGCAACGACAATACGTCCGGTCGGTCCGATGCCTGGCAGCAGAGTGAGTCAGACTACCTGGGCGACGCGCCTTATATAGGCTAGCCCCTCCACTCAATGACACATTGCTAACACGGCCTCTCCTGACACCCTGACGCCCTCGTCAGGTATCAGTTTACTGGTCACCATCCGAGTCGCTTAGCTCCAACTCGGGAAGTTTGTGCAGCGAAGAAGGTCCAGGTTCGTCGACCTGGTCCTGGGGTTGCTCTGGAGTGTCCAGGTCAACAGGCGAGCTCGTCAGGCAGGAAGATCCTGCCCAGGTGCCTCGAGATTTTTGTTTCCTCTGCTTCACTTGCTGTAAATGTCAAATAAAAGCAGCACAACCAGTTAAACGCATATGGCCTTACAAATGTTAGGTATTAGTTATTGTTAGCTTCGTTAACCCGTAACCATAACGATGCAACTAAAATCATTTCATGTCAATTACGAATTGGAATTCCAAGTCACAACTTTGACACAGATAAAACGACAACAACACAATGAGCCATGCGAGAGACACGAGGGATGGACGCTTTATTCCCCAGGGAATTCGCAATCCATCACCCCGTGGCTAGAGAGGGTCACAGGTGGGCGCCGTAAAGCCATCCCACCCTTCAGTGACCAGACCACCAAAGGCACCGACTCCCAAGGAGCTAGGCCAAACCACAAAGAGGATTGGTAGGATCTGTCGAACCAGTCCAATCAGAAACCAGAGAGTGATCTAAATCACTAATGAGGGTTCGCTAAGAACCAGACAACATCGCCGACTCAGCCTCGAAGAAGGCAGAGCCAGTCTCAGGGGTCCATTCATCCCTCCAAGGCGCCATACACTGGGCAGCAGCGTATGTGGTCTTCCCGTACGCGCCAGCATCAGCAACCAAGCGCAGCTCATAACACGCACGACGCGATATGAGCCGCGCATGCCACGGCCCAACTTCCCTCGTGATTGAGCGTACTTGATAACATACCTACACCAGGTCATCCTTCTGAAACACACGAGGAGGGTCTCTGCCCTCATTAACATAATATGCGCCTTGATTAGACTGGTTTTGCAACAGCCGCTCGGCCGTCCCATGCCTAACCATTTCCCGCCGACCTACGAGACTTGAACTCGAAGGCATCATTTCGACATCACGCACTAGGACTCGAATAGCCGGAGTAGCATTCTCGTGGCCCAGTAACAAGTTCAAAGCTGATGTCTACGTAGTTCGCTGTTTCGTGATATAAACGATAATACAGAACGTCGTTACGCTTTACATAACGAGATGCGTCTAAACGTTACTCATTTTTTTTTGCTGATCGACACGTTGTTTCGCAAAACACGACGAAAAGTCATGGCCGGGTTTCTTACAATAAGTGCAAGAGGTCATGGTTTTGTCAATCTTGTTATCCCTTCTTACATCATTATCAAAACTACTCGTATAGGGTTTAGGTTTCTTGGGACATTCATTTTGTTTGTGAGTAATATCACCACACACAAAACACCCAGGGCCCATAGGCCGTGGCTGATTTTTACTATGAATCCTATCGTTCTTATCAGACACAGAGGGGCGAAAAGAGCGAGGCTCATTATAAATGGTCTTGACCGGCTTTGTAAATGTGGATAAGAAATTGACCAGATCATTAGGTTTTAAGTTAGCGTTTGTGGCCGTTGCCTTAACATGGGGGTCATTAATTCCTCTCAAAACAATTTCTGTAATAAGATCATCACTAAGACCTCTAACAATACGCAAACGTAATAAAGATTTTCTGGCATAGTCGGCATACGTATTAAACTTATCAGAATTTGTAGACATGACGTCATAAAGTATGCCAGCAGAATCAATACGCTTGATACACAATGGTTTAAAATCATTTTTAAAATTAGTCCAGGATCGATCATCTGTCACCCACTCGTTAAGCCACGACTTTGCGTCGCCCTTCAATCAATTACCAATGCGTGACGGACACTCGGAATCGTCCCAGCGATTTAAAACTTTAGCCCTATCAACCTCGGCACACCATACCTCAACGTCATGAATACTGGGGTCAAAATTAGAGACATAGTAACTTTGTGAACTCACGGTTTTCAACGATTGAATCGCCTCTACGATCTGCTCCGTCCCTCGGCTGACAGGCGACACAGGATCGCGAGAGCGCCGCTCCAGGGCCTCCAAACGTGATAAGATGGCTTCGAACGGCTCGGCATTACGGGGACCTACAGACGTAGATTGGCCCATACCGCAATACCGACGGTCAGCGCCGGGATCCCTGCGCAACCGTACGCAGCTGCGGCTACGGCTGCGGCTGCGGCCGCGTCGCTCGCATGGCGTCGCCGGCGTCCGTGTCCGTGAGCGGTTGCGGGAACGCCGCTCACGAGAGCGCCTGTCGCGAGAGCCACGGCTGCACGACTCACGCGAACGGTTTTTACGATCGCTACGATATTCGGAGCGACTTGACCTGTCCATTATTTAGAAAACAACGTAAATAAGAGGCCACAAAATGCAAGAGATAATTTTTAGATAAGAAAAACTAAATGACGATGGATTGAAATCAACGACAACACAACTTCTAATTGGAAATATGTGGGAATGAATTTACTAATCCCACTTCTGATATAGAAAATCAGAAGTGAAAGTCTTTAAAAAAAATAACAATTTATTTAGCTAAAATCACAATAATTTAACAGGAAAACAAAATAAGCACAATTTTATTAGAAACACAAAATAAGGCAAAGAAAATAATAAAACGTTTGAAAAATATCACCACGCAGCAACGACAATACGTCCGGTCGGTCCGATGCCTGGCAGCAGAGTGAGTCAGACTACCTGGGCGACGCGCCTTATATAGGCTAGCCCCTCCACTCAATGACACATTGCTAACAATATGGTATTGTTTTAAAACTTCTCCGATATGAAGCTTAGCACTACTCGAGTCATGGTGTTGTCGTTGTCGCCTTGCAGTTAGTAATGTAGGATCAGCTATAATCCGACTTTTAGGCATCCCAACTAATATTATAAATGCGAAAGTAACTCTGTCTGTCTGTCTGTCTGTCTGTTACGCTTTCCCGCTTAAACCTCGCAACCGATTTTGATGAAATTTGGTACAGACAATCTTTAGACCCTGAGACAGAACATAGGCTACTTTTTATTTCGAAAAAAAGAAATCCACGCGGACGGAGACGCGGGCGGCCGCTAGTTATGATATAATGATGACTTGAAATCCGGCAGCATATTTATGATATATTTGTTTTTACCCGCGGCGTTGCTATCCTATCACCTAAGTCAGCCCTTACCCATTTGTATACCTGTTTTAATTTATACGTTCATCAGTTTTACCGTTTTTTTTTTTTTTTTTTTTTTATATTATAGGGCAGCAAACGAGCAGACGTATTGCCTGATGGTAAGCAATCAACGCCGCCCATGGACACTCGCAACACCAGAGGAGTCACAAATGCGTTGCCGGCCTTTTAGAAGGGAGTACGCTCTTTTCTTGAAGGTGAGGAGGTCGTATCGGTCCGGAAATACCTCAGGCGACAGTTGACCGTGATTGACGGACAAACAACCTTTCACATTTATACTATTTCCCTATGTATGATGAGCAGCAGCACCTAGGTCACATGAGGTGGATCACATTATCGTACTATTTGAATGAAATCAATACTGTGAACAAATTGAAAAGAAAATCAAGTATCATATCAATGAATTTAAACCGCCAGACGACATCTTTAACGGAGTTCATTTATTATTCAAAGAATTTACACACTTCTTGCGTAATGGATACTACAGGAGGTATATTTTATAGGCTATTACCGAAAACGCCCGGTACTAAGAGGGGAGCGAGATTTTATCACAAAAGTTGTAATGTCAGTGGGAACTTGATATGGCACACAAGTCTTAACGTGTGTTCCTCCCGCCCATTTTGTAGGATTGGCATAAAACACTCTAATATGTCCCCAATGCCTAATGTATGAGAGATGAAGTGAGCCATAATTTGTAAGATTTATGCTAACAGTGGGAATTTATTTCTTATCCTTTCAATAACTTTGGGGGCGTTCGTTATTCGGAGAAATTATGAGTTCTTAGAAGTGAAGAAATACGACGACGTTTGGATTGGTGGGTGGTTTTTGCTTCTGATTTCGGTGTGTGTGTGATTAAGTAACAGTTGATCGATCAATGAACATTGTTTGGTTCAATAAATGTTTTAAAATCGTTAATGTGCCTGGTGGTATCTGCGAATCAGAGATAGATGGAACATGCGAATTTAACTAGCTCATTGCACTTGAACAAGGGGTTGATGCCCCTACCTAAAGGTGATGAAATAAGTTTAGGCGCAATTGATTTAATTATAGTCTTTAGCCTTTAGGGTTGCTTAACAATGAAAGGAAAAATGTCACGTCATGTTAGGGAAAATTACATTAATACTTGAATGAAAGATCCTTGTATCCAACTCAAATGGTACTCATACAACCTCTATAGCACTCAAGCCACCGACGGAATTCCGGCCGGAAAAGTGGCCAAAGGAGATCGTACGGATACGAACGATAGGTACGGTTAGATTCGTGCCCTTTCCATCAGCCTTTATCCCGTCACTTCCTGCCGCCATCGCCAATTAGGGCGGCGATGACTCGATAAAATAACCAAATTATTATCGACATCCGACTGACGAAGCGATGTCAAACCACAGCTGACGTTGGAGGCATTAAACACTTACCGGTTTCCAGACCGGTTAAATGGATTGGACTTGAGCTTTTGTTACATGATTCGACACAAAGATATGTATTATTCAAAAGATAAAAAATTGAGGTGAGTTGTTGTCTGTGAGCCATAACCTTAAGCCTTCACACTGATTTACTATCTTCGAGTTACTACAACTCAACAGCGCATTTTATATTCTGAACAATAAAACATCTTAAAGGTTTTGCATTATATAGTACGCACTATACGATTATTTATCATATTGACTGATGTTCCTTTTCAAAGTACCATTGGTTTGACCTACTGACTTGTATGTATAATAGACTTTAGAGATAATAAATTGCACTAGGTGTGATGCAATAGACTAAGTACATATTTCTTAACGAGACGAATACAAAAAGAAAATCACTTTTTAATAAATTACAATTTAAATCTAAGTTAAATCTTGTCTTGTCTTAAGACTTCAAGTGACAAACAAAATACAGTCGCGCAAATCAGTCTTAAACTTCATACACTTTGCAAACTAAAACTTTGTATTTGAAATTCTCGACAAGGCTAATAAATTAGACGGTTAAGTTTCAAGTAAGAGCCATGAGAAACGACGTATAACAAGACAATGAGTTAATTTAGCGAAGCCCACTCAATTGTGCTAATTAAACAACCGGGTGCTTACAATTTTTTTCGTGTTCCATCCCTTCGTGTTTTAATCCCGTCCATTGAAATACTTTTGCCAAATTAAAGTTTATTAGGATTCTGCAATTCAGCCTTTTAGACGGAAGATCAAAGAATAAGATTTGAAAATAATTATTTCAGCAACTACTTTTAAAATAAATTAGATTTGATTCTCTTAATCTATACTAATATATAAAGCTGAAGAGTTTGTTTGTATGTTTGTTTGTTTGTTTGTATGTTTGTTTGTTTGAACGCGCTAATCTCAGGAGCTACTGGTCCGATTTGAAAAATTATTTTTGTGTTGGATAGTCCATTTGTCGAGGAAGGCTTTAGGCTATTGGAAATCGAAATCCACGCGGACGGAGTCGCGGGCGGCTGCTAGTCATTTAGAAATAGGTTCTGGCAATGGAAAATCTTAGCAACTTGGCATATTCTGTTAACCCTTAGATATTTACTTATATGAGGTATGTTTGATGTTTTATCCTCATTGTGTTAATATAAACTCCTCGATGTTCATAAATGTACTTATGCAATTAAATAATGTCTATTTTAAAATGACGGATCCGTCAATAGCTGGCAATGGCTTACGCTTTTTCCATTAAAAAGTCCTCTGAGTCGAATTAGTATCCACAGAGTGCCTTCGAGAATTATATTTTTTCCCCGTATAATTTTTGAATTTCCATACTATTCGTTTGTATAATATTCATGTCTCCATAAAAGTTTCAGGATGAGGTAAGTCTGTTAAAAAGGAAGTTTTGGGTCCGGAGAAATGAAGTTTGGAGTGCCCTTTTGTCAATTTAGAACTCAACGCAGCTTTGAAAATCAGTTGAAGTTGATTTTTCGTCTAATTAACTTTCGAGACTGCCCTGAAGGTAATAGGGAACGTTTTAATATAGTAGAACTTCCACTCGAATGAGCCGCTCGTCTGGGAAAGTACTTCTACTACTTACATTACAGTGAAGTAGAGCTTCATAGTTTTCTACAGGGAACGTCAACCATGCCAGTGGATTTCTCGCTGCCACATACCGAAGATTTACTACTGCTCCATAGTTGGATAAGTAGAAAACTTTTGTTTTTAAAATCCTTGAGGTGCAATTAAACTCACTGGGACGGTTTAAAATTCCAACAAAGAATCACAGAAACTTAAAATATGTGCTTCGTGGCTCGACATGAATTCCCACAAATGTAGAATGTGACAGTTTTATTAATAGCCAAGTAATATTGAGGTTTCACTACTACGTGCAGAGTTGACATCGAGAACAAAATCTATGCGTCAACTTGAAGGGATGAGGGCGGATAATTTTGTATTTTTTGTGTTCTTATCTATGAACTGACACGCCACCAGCTTAAGTTCTCGTCCTTTTTGATAATTTGTACATGTTTTTAAACCACAACACAGCATTTATTTTTTAATAGTACAATAGACTGCATCTGTTGTTCATGGACAACAGTGCGTATAAGAAAATATTTCTTCAAGGAGTCCACTCTATACGTACTAGTAATACCTTAATGCCTAGTATTCACTTACTCTTTCAATTCGTAAACGTAGACGTGTGGTTCACGATTAACAAATATACTTGAGGGACTAAGGGACAGTTTAAACTAATTACTCGTAGCGTGGATATTCTAATTCTCCGCCGGGGAGCTGCGGTGTAGACTTAACTCTCTCCGGACCATTTGAAGAGGCCGCGAGTTGTGGAAATATGGTAATGTTATGGAAATATCATAATTTCGATTGAGTAGATCGATGATGTTTAGTGCAAACTAAACTGAATTGGTAGTCGCGGGTTTTAATCCAGTTTAAAAAGTTGGGTGTTAGTTCGTCATTTAACAACTAAACCAAAAATCTTGTTCTTTAAACGATTAACTTATATGTCGTATTGATTATTTCTTATTGAACTGTGTCTTTCTCTACAGGGACTGCAAATGTACTAGTGATTTCAATTCAGCTAAGCTTATTTACAAGCTGCTTAAATGCTGCATTTTACTAAAACAGTTGCCTGGTTTAAGATGATTATTTATTATATCGGATATATACCGATACCTTTACTAATCAAATATTATGATAATAAACTAGTACATTAACTCAGACTCAGTTTAATTTCTCCCCTTGCTTGGCTTGTAAAACTAACAACCTCTTTTTTGCGGTTATAATAATAAACCTTGTGTATTTTGAGATTGTTTACCTTGGCTTATTGATATCTCGATCGGATGCGATCAGCTGTTTGTATGAAAAACAGCTGAAACGTCAAACGGGTGCCCAGCGCGCTTGCCAACAGTGGCTGATGACTTACAAACAATTCTGGCTTGCAGATCATTACAGTGTTGGAAGGAAGGGACTGTGTTCTTAAATTTTGTTTTTCGGTTTATTTATTTGGCAGGCAAAGCAACTGCCACTTTATATTATCTGCTAGTAGCAGTTATATAAAGTGGCAGTTGTTTTGCGTATAACTTCAATCATAATACAATGCATTGTATTATGATTGAAGTTATACGGTAATATCCCATAGTCACTTGTTGTTGTCAGTTGAGTCTGAAAATGGTGTACATATACCAAATCTACTAATGAAGCAACTGCCTCCGTGGTTTGAGTGCTAGGCTCAAAAACCACAGGCTGTGGGCTCGAATTCCGCGGGGAGCCCCACCATATTGTAAAGGTTTTTTTCAGTTTGGTTAGGATATTGCAAGTTTGAATCATCAATTGTCCGATAAGAATAATGATTCCGTGCTTCGGAAGGCACGGTATGCCGTTAGTCCCGACTATGATCTAAATTGTCTGGTTTCCAATATGTGGGTTGCGGAGGTCAGCCGACAGTCACTCCAGTGACTTATAACTTCCAGATGTGATGGGAGTTAAATTATAGATTTTTTAAATGTTTAAAATAGTTCGTTTTTATTTTTTAACACACTGATTACAGAATAGGTTACTTAGGGTTCTAAAACGAGAGTGTCATTCGTCTTCAGGTCACGGCGACCCACGCACTGACTCTATACACACTCACTTAGTTTACATACGCACACTGATACATAACACCCCTCGCCCTAGTTGGAAGCCAGAGGGGCTTCTCTAGAAAAGAAGGGTTGGCCACCGCTGGACGGCACATCCCTATCTTGGGTTTGCATATCAATTTCTTCGGATCTACGAATAGACTTATTCTTTGACAACATCCATTTCTTTCTTATATAGAATACTGTTACCAATCCCAGAATCAGGTAAATAGGTAGAGTCCAGAAAGGGCTTTTATCCATTGGTATTTCATCCAATCTGATAGGAGCTTCCTTTTCTATCAGAGTTTCTAATTTGTAGACTTGATCCAAAGGAATATTTTCCAATAATAGAGGTCGGTCAATGTTTTCAATTGTGATATTAGTCAGCTGGAATGTCAGTAATTTTATCGGGATTCCTTTTACCTGATTTTTTAAATTCTTCACTGTGTGAAGCTTTGTAGAAAAACCACATCCTTCAGGAACTTCTATTAAGTAGGTGCCATGAAGGCTCTGATAGGTTGATTCTTGATCACAGAAGAATCTTATCCTAGTTTTGTTAATACAAGTTATCAGAAAATGCTTATCATCCAATTTCTGTAGTAATTCCGCTTCGGCCTTGAAGACAGTATAGGTGCAGGAGTTAGTAATTTCTTGTCTTAAAACAAGTAAATATATACAGTCATTAAGATCAGGAGTGACTGTGAATTCTGTTTCTTGACAATAGTACAATTGGTGAAACTTTTTACATTCTTGATCCATATAAAGATGGTCTTTTTGATTAACAGCCAGATATGGTTTAAGTGGAATCAACATGGTATTGTTATAAGTCGGACTTGGAAAAATGTGATAATAATCATATTCATTGGTTTTCAGTATGGGGAATTTCAGAGCAAATACAATCATATTGTCTACATAATAAGATCCACATTCTATGATATCATAATAATCTCTAATTTCAGTGTATTCGTTAATTAATAACTCAGATTTATCGTATTGTTCTAGTAAAACATTTAACATAAATTGTATGTCTTGTGAATTGATTACACTGTGGTGAGTTACTGAAAGTTTACAGAAAGAAATAGCATCTTCTAATGAAATTACATGGTTTAAGATATTTTGTAAGTTAATTTTTATTAAATTGAACAAACTATTGATCTTAATATAATCACTTAACCGATAATTAGTCATATTCACATTTTTTAATATTTCATTAAACTTTACATGTATCTTATATTCATTGGTAATAACAGTAGACAGTGTAGCATTCAAAGATTGCATGAATTGTTTATTTATACTTATACTTGAGAATAAGTGATCTTTTAAATGTTCTTGATTATTTCGCAAGATAGCTATAGCTTTGTTATAATAAACAGCATCATCCTGATCAAGGTTGCCAGTGATACCTTTTATGACGGAACCCAAGCCATTGATAAGCCCGCGTTTTTGTGGAATCCTTTTATATAACAAGTTAAATTTTTCATATATAGTATTTAATATATTGACAAGTACTTGGTTTGTTATGATCAATGTGTCGCTAAAGTAAGTCGGGTCCGATGATTTTATATATTCTAAATATCTACCTAAGTAGCTCTCTACATTCTGAATACTATCTCTAATCTTATCTAATTCAAAATAATGTAAAAATACGTGATCAGTTTTCTTAAACTTTACGATTCCTAACTTAAAGGGTAATATCCCTGGGTTATCCACAAGCTCCGTGGTGAGAACTTGACGGGCCCGAGTCATCGCCACGATCCTGAAACAATGATGTTTGGCCCTTAAATGGTTTCTTAAGAATTCGTTTATGATGCGAAATGTTCCTATCATCTATAACCTTAAGATCTAAATTTCTTTTTATTCTACGACCTAAATACCTAGGTTTCGTTTTATGCCGCACAGCTAGCGGGTTTTTTACATACAAAGCTTTGCCTTCTTCGTACACCATAGCATGTTCTCTATTTTCATTAGCAATTTGCATAGTTTTTTCCTGATTACACAGCATTTTTTTATTTATTTCACTGTACAGGGTTTTTGTCACATCTTTGTGTTTGTTTACATAATTTTGGAGATAAAGACTTTCCAAATTTATGTCAAAAGGTTCACGGCTATTTGTATGTCCGTTGATTATTTCTACGGGTTTTTGATTTGTTGCTGAATGGATGCTATTATTGTACCCTATTACTGCATATACCATTAACTGATTAGTAGTAAGGTCAGTTTGAGTTATTGATAACACACGAATGTGTTCTAAAATAGTAGAATGAAACCTTTCGATTGCTCCATTCGATTGAGGGTTATTAACACTTATAAAGTGCAGTTTTATTTTATGTAAATTAAAAAATTCTTGTACCAATAGATTTTTAAATTCCGTTCCTTGATCAGCCGTTACACTAATAGGTACTCCGTGGTGAGATATATAAATCGTTAACGCATTTATTACACTTAATCCTGTTACTGATTCTAATGGATATGCTTGTGCGTATTTTGAAAACACATCTATTATTGTTAAAAACTTTTGTTGATTTACAGTTAAAGTATCAATATGTAAAACATCAAAAGGTTTCTCGGGTAATGGAACTATTTGAAACTTTAGTTTGTTTGGATTTCTTTCATATTTAGATGTTTGACAAACATCGCAATTATTTATATACTCTGTGATACTCTTTTTTATATTAGGCCAGTAATAATGAGATTTTATGCTTTTCTCTATCTCTTGAATTCCTCTGTGATTAGTTTTGCCTTCGTGTACATTCTTAATAATTTTAAATTGTTTTTCTTTACACATTACATCTTCAACCTTTGATTTACAAAATATTAATTTAAAAGCGGAATGTTTATAAACTTGTTGTAATGTAGAGGTTATTTCGGGAATAAAGTGAGTATCCGAAACATAAATTCCGTATTTAATATTAGGCTTAATATGTTTTTGAAATAATTGCATAATATTTTCTTTTAAGTTATTTTTATCTATTTGTGCAATAATTCTTTTTTTACCAGGAAAAACCTCTATAGTTTTAGGTTCAGTAGGAGAATGAAGAACAAATTGAATGAACAGTTGATTATCAAAAACGTTAATTTGTTGATCAGAAATAGGAATTTCTAGTATCGGATTTTCTAATTCCGTATGAATAGTACTAATATCAGATGTTTCGTTTACTGGAATTTTAGATTGATTTACAAACATTGACAAAGGTAAATCATCTTCATCACTAAATGACATGTTTTCTAACTCATTATTATTAATTTGCACTCTAGACAATGCGTCGGCATTAGAATTTGATTTACCCGATTTATAGATTATTTTGTAATCAAATTCTTCTAAACGCAAACGCCATCTGGTTAAGCGACTGTTAGGTTCCTTCATGTTCATTAAATATTGTAACGGTTTATGATCAGTTATTATATTGAATTTTCGCCCATACAGATAGGGTCGAAAATATTTGGTTGCCCATACAATCGCTAGCAACTCTTTTTCTATAGTGCTATATTTGATTTCAGTGTCGTTTAGAGTCCGCGATGCATAGGCAACTGGCCTATCCGTACCTATAGGTCCCTGAGAGAGAACTGCTCCAAGTGCGAAATTTGATGCGTCTGTTCGTAAATTAAAATCTTTTTCAAAATTTGGGTATTGCAGAATTGGATAATTTATTAATAAATTGCGGCAATGTTCAAAGCAGTTAATATATTCAGTTGTTAATTCAATTTTTTTACCTTTTTTTAGACAAGTTGTCATTGGTTTAGTTAAATGGGCAAAGTTAGGGATAAACTTCCGGTAGTAGCCCAATAAGCCCAGGAAGGATTTTATTTCCTTTGTAGTTTTGGGTATTGGAAATTGCTGAATAGCTTTTATTTTACTCGGGTCGGGTTTTACCCCATCCGCTGTAACAATGTGTCCCAAAAATGGCGTTTCTCTTTTTAAAAACTCCGTTTTATCTAGTTGCACTTTCAAATTTGATTCTCTAAGTCTTTGCAAAACTGCTTCTAGGTCTTGAATATGTTCTTGGAGCGAAGAACTATATATAATTACATCATCCATGTACACGGTAACGTTCTTAAGGCCACGTAACACGCTGTCCATCATCCTTTGAAAAGTTGACGGAGCATTTTTAAGGCCAAACGGCATACGTAAATACTCGTAATGACCCCGATGTCCGTCGTCGACTGTGAACGCGGTTTTGCAAATATCCTTAGGATCCATTTCTATTTGATGAAATCCTGATTTTAGGTCAAGCACTGAAAAGTATTGGCACCTACCTAGTTTGTCTAATATATCATTGATGTTTGGTATCGGATACCTATCACTTATTGTTTTCTCGTTTAATTTACGATAGTCTACGACTAGTCGCCACTTGATTTTACCCGAAGCATCTTGTTTTTTTGGTACCATCCAAATTGGGGAAGACCAGGGGCTATTAGAAGCCCTTATTATATTTTGTCTCAGCATTTCTTTGATTTGTTTTTCCACTTCAGTCTTATGTACATGGGGATAACGATAAGACCTAGTAAAAACAGGTACTTCATCGGTAGTATTTATTTGATGTTTTATTTGGTTAGTGAATGATAATGGAGTATCATCCAAATGAAAAATATCATTGTATTTTTGACATAACTGTAACAAATTATATCTTTCTTCTTTATTAAGATGATCAGTTCTAATTAATGACTCTATGTTTTTATTTTCAGGACTCAATGTTTCAAAATTATATAAATCGAAATTATTGTGAAGTGTATGCGCCTTAAGAGGCGACACTAAGCTTATGATGATGTCATTATTCGTAGGATTCGTTATCTGCAGGTGGGCATAGCCTGACTGCGCTCGAGTTACTGTCGCCGGGATGTAACATTTGTTTATGTTACACTCTGATATGAAAATATCGCCGTCATGAACACTAACCGGTACTTTAATTAACTGCGATGTATTTGTTCTAACTAAAGCTTCAAAAAGATTGTTGGTACCAGAAGTTAAAATTTTTATTGGTATAATCGAATATGTCGTTATCAATTGTTTGTTCTGAAGGTCAACTCTAGCCTGTAATTTTTCCAACATTTCGTAACCGATCAATCCATCAAATATGTTATGGAATTTGTAAATATAAAATTTAGACATTGTTTTTTCCTTGAACTCTGAAAATAAAGGAATATCTATAGAGTAACTGTTACTGGTAGTACTATTTATGTTAGTAACCGTAAATGGGTCATAATTTAAAGGAATATTCGAATAATATTTTTCAATTATTTCTGGCGACAAAAATGATTGATTAGCTCCAGTATCAATCAATAATTTTAAAGGCGGCTCATTTATTTCAATATATGGCAATTGCCGTTTTATATGAAAATTAATTTCTGTTAAGTGTTTCCCTTTTTGTCTAAACCCAGGCAAAAATTTTGATTTTCTTCAATAGTTGCGTTATTACTAATATTCTGACTACATTCATTACTTTCATTACACACAAAAAATTGCTCCGTATCGTTCTGGAACTCCGTTGGCGCCATACCGTTATCGGTCCAATACGCATCCATGGTATGTTCTGCGTGGGCGCCGTTATCGCTGTCCGACTCCGCCGTGCATTGAAGCATGTGCATTTCTTCGAACTGATTAAATGTACTAGGCCCTTGGGTGTTATGATAATTATTTAATAAAGGTCTCAATGGAATATTTGCGGATCGGTATGATATCCCACTCATAGGTTCTGGTTTTGGTTGAGAATTGAATTGTTTATAATTATTCCCATGATTAAAATTTGGCCTGTTATTGTACTGAGGACGATTATAAGACTGATTAAAATTGGGGACATGATTATTTTGATTAGGTGGGCGAGACATATTACGGAAGTGAGCAGGTAGGAATTGCCTATGTGGATATATGGGCATTGGTTTGGCTGGAAATCTAGGAAAATATGGAAGTTGTTTATTATGAGAGGAAGGCATAATTACTTCGGACTGTTTGTTAATATTTTGTGTATTATTTGCTTTTTGAAAATATTTTATGTTTTGCTCTTCCTTTATATAATTAAGAGCGGTTGGCATGTCTTCTGGACGCATAGCCCTTAAAGTAGTACCTAAGGGTTCCTTAAGGCCTGCCAAAAATGTTTTTAATGCCTGAGCTTGAAAAAAATTGCGTTTACACTGCTTTACAGCTTCCACATTTTCATGTAAATTTATGTAATTTATGATCGTATTTAAAATATGCATACAACGATTATAATAATCTTGCGGGGACTCATTTTCCTGTTTCATGTTAACTAAATCCCTATTAAGGCAGTTTTCATCTCTCTGATCACCAAAATTCTTTAGCAACACACTTTTCAATTGTTCCCAAGAGTTAACTCCGTTAATGTTTACTATTTCTTCAGCTTTACCCTGAATCTTATTTAAAATTTGATGCAATAACATAGAATTATTAAAGCAATCTGGGTTAGTAACGTCATAAAACTTTGTCAATATAAGTTCACAAGTAGTGATGAATCGATTTAGTTGATTAGGATTTCCGTCATAATTCGGTATTATTTGTACAGACGATTTAATAGCGGATAAAACATTATCAGGGTCCATTTTAAAAATAGCAAAGAGAAAAATATATCTATGATACAATTTCAACTTGAGTATATAAAAAAAAATGACTCTCGTTTATCATTAACTCGCAATGAGACCAAACAATTTGTTCTGTTGCGAAAATAATGTCAAAACAACACACAAAAATCAACAATCACACAATTATTCAGAAAATATAATTAAATTCTTAGGTACTTATTTTTTTACTTAACTAAAAGGCTCTGAAATTCTCCATTTTTATTTTATTTAATATCAATTCCACTGATCATAAAAAATCTGGACTTACGTTAAGATGATTGACCAGGTCCACAGCATCATGATGAGTCACTTTCACTTTTCAAGGCCGTATTAAGAGTTCGGTTCTAATCGTCGCGAAACAAGAAACTTTTGATTTTTAAAAAGTTCAATTTTCTTTTGGCAACGAGATCCGACGACTGCGCCACTTATAACTTCCAGATGTGATGGGAGTTAAATTATAGATTTTTTAAATGTTTAAAATAGTTCGTTTTTATTTTTTAACACACTGATTACAGAATAGGTTACTTAGGGTTCTAAAACGAGAGTGTCATTCGTCTTCAGGTCACGGCGACCCACGCACTGACTCTATACACACTCACTTAGTTTACATACGCACACTGATACATAACAAGTGTAATTACCAGACATGACAATTCAGGATCATCGAAGCGTACCCTGGGCTCCAAGGCAATAGCCGAGGATGCGACCGGGAGAAACGCTACGATGATAATGTGTAACTACTAACAAAATCAAGTATTTTAAAGTGCCTAATGTTAAAAGTACAAAACTTACTAACCCACTTCCAACTTCTACTGAACTATAGTTCAGTTTTACAGTAGTACGTAGTAGTAGTTTTGGTATACCAAACCCCTAACCCATTACCTACTATTAAACTTTACAAACGTAAACCTTAAACACTTCAAAACGCGAACCACCGAGCACTGTGTATGTGTAACGTTCCCTTACTTATCTATCAACATAAATCTCCCGACTACATGCAGGTTAAATGGGCCAATAAATAAACCTTCTTAAACACTTACAGCGATATTATCGTGAAACTGGGTTACAGTGGGCGAAACTTTAAAATGGTGGGGCATGTTCGCGAATAAGTAGACAAGGTTTGAAAATGCTAACAGTTTTAAAGTTGGACGTGATTTTTACGATAAACGGGGTGCTATTTATTCGACGCTTATCAAATTATTAATTACGTGTTTCGAGCCTGTTTAATCCAAACTAGATAATGCGATTGAGGAATTTAGCAAAGTTTGGTTAGCTAGATAGAATAACGGCAATGATTTGATATGAATTTGCAGTATGAGATGATATGACACTTGATACCTTAGAAAAGTTTTTCGATATGTACGAGTAGAAGGTTGCACCCAAATATTTGTGTGGTGGAAATCGAATCGCTTGATAATGTCATGATCAACTTTTGAAGTATTTCACCAAACTGGTAATTAATACACAATTATTTTAACCTAAATCCAAGTCTTCAGTCTACGTAAAGCATATGTGCTTTACAACCCGCGCTCCACGGTTTGTGTAACAAATGTAGAAGGATGCACCCAAATATTTGTGAAGTTTAAATCGAACCCGCGAATTCTGTGTATCAATACACAATTATTATGACTAATACCCCAACCCAATACTTCAGTATACTTGTAGCACAACACAACGCGAGGTCCGCGGTAGATTCATTGCCCCTGGAGCTCATAAAATAGAGGGGGCTTACCAGACCCGTAATAATCGAGACAGATGGAGTGAACTAAGCCCCGGTATTGAGTAAGGGTTAATAGACGAAAAATGGCCGTTTTAAGGTCATCAGTTCTTGTTCCTTGTTAGGTAAGGTCACAAGAGGCTTGTTGGCGGTCGAGGTTGAAATATTACTCGCTGTTGAGAGATTTTGTTGGTGTCTTATAATTTTTTTGCAAGGCGATTTTGGAGTTTTCTGCTAGATAATGTCTCAAGTATATTTTTAATACCACTGTTGATTCTGATGTCTGTAACATACTTATGTTATAGTTACTTAAGCACTTGCTTAAGCTACTCAACACGGAGTCAGTTCAATGTAAGTGATGTTGTGATATATTTTATTGTCAAGTCGCTAGTGAAAAATAATATAAAGCTTTTTTTTACTCATATCCGAATAAAGAATATTCTACTGAACAACATAAAAGTAAACATTATGTATATAATTTTATATACCAATATTTGAGGTACACAGCTTTCAACATATCACGCTCCATTTAATTTAACTTTGACAGTTACCACGGCTCCGAAACTCGCGAGTGCAGTGCCGTAAATAGGGCGGTGCCAACGGTGCCCAGGCACAGGGCGCAGACCCTGGAGGGGCGCAGAAATGCAGAAATGACCGACTTTCAAGTAAAAAAAAAAAAAAAAAAGTCGCAGTTTTGTGAGCTCGCACCCTGGAGGGGCGCAGAAATGACCGACTTTCAAGTAAAAAAAAAACAAAAAGGGGCGCAGTTTTGTGGGCTCGCACCGGGCGCATATAAGGCTATTTACGGCACTGCGCGAGTGTAATTAAAGCAGTATTTCAAATCAAAACGAAAGTGAACTGTTACAAGCGTGCACAACAATAATCTCTAAGAAATAATGAGCCGACTTGCCTTTAATGAACGGTATAAAAACGTCATCCAGACGTTATGAATTCATAAAACGCTTCGCGGGGCTATTTCATTTGCCCGGGGCTTATTTTCTTTGAGTTGGGGATGTACTGGTCGGAATCACGCAAGTTTAACTTTAATATAGGCTCTAAATTTAAAGTTGTCTTAAGTGTAATCTTTTCTTTAGTAGCAGTAAGTAGTAACTAAGTGAGTAGTAGGGTAGCAAATATTAAGTCATCAATATTATGGTTATGTACGAGTATGTAAGTATAGATATTTTGAATCAAAGCAAGAAAAAAATATCAAAAGAGTTTTTCAATTATTGTCTAAGATTTTTAAGATTTATTAATTCACATTCAATGATTTAGTTTAAGAGACCTAGAGAATAGTGGATCATCCATTTGAATCATACGCTCCTCTGGAAAAGTAAAGTGCAGAAAACATCTGCTACGGGAATCAGTAACTAGGACTTTATTCATTTGCTGTCGCTCTCTGATAAAAGTAAACCCATGCAGATAAAAATGCATTTTATGTACTTACATATAAAACAAAAGCATGAAAACAGTTTAATTCATTTATGCTATCAATATCGTACCTTTTTGATGAAAACCTTAAACCAAAGCAAAGTTTTTACTACGAGTATAGCTTCTACACCACGTTAGAATTTTGTGATAAATTTTACGAATCTATGTCAAACATCGAAAATAAATCCTCACGTTTACGCCTAAACTCTTACCCCGTATGTTTCCGTACTTTATTTTGCTCAGCCCCATTTTACATCTGTCAAAAGTTGAGACGTGTTTACCCCTGTATATAAACAGGTACGGGTGCCATAATGCTTTAACCATGTGCTCGAGAGCCGAGAGCTGAATGGGGGTTAGGGGAGGTTCTTTGTGTAACTTCAAATGCGGAATCTTAGCCTTCTTATTTCGCCTGTTGATTATATTCGTCCTTGGAAAGATGTCAGTAAACGGGGGTAAGCGTGAGTGTGACGGGAAGTCGGATCTTAAAAGTTGGTAGCTATTTACGCTGTCAAGTTTGGCATGTGAAATGGCGTTTTACTTATTTACCTCTGTATTGTTTTTAAGGCTTATGATTTAGCAGATTGTAAATAAATAAATAAAAGAGCGTACTCTCTTCTAAAAGGCCGGCAACGCATTTGTGACTCCTCTGGTGTTGCGAGTGCCCATGGACAATGGGCGGCGTTGATTGCATACCATCAGTCAATACGTCTGCTCGTTTGCTGCGCTATAATATAAAAAAGGTAGGACACTAAATCACACAAATTGATCTCATTATGTGAAAAAGACCTAAAACACATGCGTTTTGGATATCAGGACCAACATTGAAATTATACAGTATACTTTGATAAAAAAAAGTCATGCATATTCCTAAAACAATGCTGATTTATTGACCAAAATTTTTGTACAGTCGAACCCGAGACCTTTTGGTGTTAATTTAGTGTAGAAACACACAAACGTTCAGCGTAACTACGTCTGCAATGTATTTAACTTGGACGATGACACACCACGCCGAAATTACGCCGGGTAATATTGTATACGAATTGCATTGCCGCCGAACTTCGGTCGCGTATCTTCAGCCAGGTGTGTTTCCACACTTATCACAATAATTTTTAGACTGGTTCACATAACATAATAAATGCGACACAAATGCACCATCAGAGTCATTCCAAAGATGTAACTTGTTACAGAGAACGACTAACTATTTTTGGCTACTCAAAGAAACTACATACAACACATACTCCTCAATTGAGTACATATTCAGAAATATCGCAAAACGTACATGATTACTTTGCGGATATTTCCCCGGGGCCGCAAGACAACTTCGTTCGGTCAAAACTTGCTTGCTACTTATGTTTACAGAATAACTTGCCCACTGAGACGTGCTAGAACTCACAGCGAACTTAATTTCAACTAAGTAAGTGTACCAAGTGCTAATAAAGTGAGACATAAATAAAGCTAAGTATAGTCTGCTGAGACTGTCAAGTATTTATTTATATTATCGAGGTGCGGAGCAAATATTTTTAGGTTTTTGATCAATATTAAACGCAATGAAGAAATTAAACTAGCACAATAACGGTATAAAAATAAGTTTATTTAAATAATAGTAGGTAACCTTTTCTCGCTTAAATGGTTACAGTAATGTATATGCTATCTATTTAATTTTAGTATTAAAATCAATATTTATGAAAAGAGCACCCAATCCCTGTTTGAATGTAATAATATGTACGTTACTCTTACCAAATGTATCGGTTCCTAATTTAAACCAAACCGTTCCATCACTCATGTTTTCCACGCTATAAACACTAAAATAAAAAATTGGCCAAGTGCGAGTCGGACTCCCGCACTGAGGGTTCCGTACAAATTCTATTTTTGACGTATTAAAAAAACTACTGAATAGATTTCGTTCGAACCAATTTTCGTTGGTAGTTTTTATGGTAATGTACATTATATATTTATTTCAGATTTATCATCCTCTTACTTTAGAAGTTAGAGGGGGGGGACACACTTTTTTCCACTTTGGAAGAGTCTGTCACGCAAAGTATTCACTTAAGAAAAAAATGAGCTTAGAAACCTCCATATAATTTTTAAAGACCTATCCATAGATACCCCACACGTATATGTTCAATGAAAAAAAATATTTTCAGTTTCAGTTCTAACTATGGGGACCCCCCATTTTTTTATTTTTTTTTTCTATTTTCGTATAAAAACCTTGTTGCGGTTCACAGAATACATCTACTCACCAAGTTTCAATTGGATAGTACTTATAGTTTCGGAAAAAAGTGGCTGTGACAGACTGGCGGACAGACAGACAGACAGACAGACAGACATGACGAATCTATAAGGGTTCCGTTTTTTTGCCATTTTGGCTACGGAACCCTAAAAATAGTGTTTGATAAATATTCCGCTAAGCAAAGTTCTTTGCAACAGCGAATGTAGCGGACAGTGAAAAACGAGTTCGATAAAGAGCCCGCGCTTTCGCCAAATAGATTTCCCACATTTCCCGGGAAAAGTCCGTCGACGCGATGTGTTTACATGCACCATGTTCGCTTTGACTAGGGCTGTTGAATAATTTACTGATCCTGGATAAAAACTAAATAGAACACAAATAATTGGGATAATATTTCTTGATTTTCATCAGGTTTGTGCCGCCACGCAAATCTAAATCTATTTACTAATTTGCTGTGGCGGGGGTTGAATGATACAACATCAAAAACTGGTTTGTTATAAAAACAAAAAAGGAACGTTTAAAAAATTACCCTAAGTTTGCAACGATGAATAATAATTTTCCCAAATATTGCTTCGCATCTATTCCAGGGAAATATCGCGTTGATGTTCGATTGTCGACATGGTGACGGCAAAAAGAATACTACTGTAGTACCCTTATTCTTCCTGTGGATGTCGGCAGCTAAGAGAATATAATATTCGACAGACGGCAGCCCTAGTTATGACAAGTTATTCTGGCTATCACGTGGAAAAATGACGTATTTCCGTGTAATCGATCGTGTCAATGTTGTTAACTGCGACTTCTTAACACGTTACAAGACAGTCTGAAGAATTTGGACTCTTACCATTTTTTATATTGCATGTTACTTTTGCCTATTTACTCGAAGATATAAGTGCAATGTATGCCCATGAGAGTTCCAGTTCCAATGTTTAAACTAATGTTTCGCACTGCCAAATCATAACATGTTTTAATCAAGAATGATTTGAGCCAAAAGATTAATTTGAATCAGAGAGATTTGAGATTGAGATTAAATTGATTGAGATTTCTGAAATAATAAGAAACAGCTATTTTTCATTTAGAAAGCACCTATATACCAAATTAAAAACTGGAAGACAACACTACAAGAAAATTGGATTTTTAAAGACGGGAGTAGTATTTGTTCCAGCAAGACGCTTGCTAAATGAGCCGTCGACTAGTTATTCTCAATTTGAATTTCCCAGCTGCAGTCTAAGTGGTCTGGTAATGAATAAGCGAGCATTAACACCGTCGAGACAAAGGAAATCACGTTCGACAATGGGCCGTGAAGAAATCAATTGAGGCGCGGATCGGGCCGAGGTGCGGAATTATTGAGCATTGCTCCACTAGGTTCGTTTCACTTAGCTCAAACAGGCGTTAAGGCGAATGTGTCAGGTTATTACTGCCTACGGTTATCATATTTGCTTAGTGTTACGAACTAGCTTTAGAATGTATTTACACAACTTTTGACATGTTTTTAAAGTCCTTTAACTTACAGTAATGGCTGTTGAAACACTTGGGTTTTTAAAGACGGAATGAAGGTCCGGTTGTAATTAGACTCTTGCTAAATGAGCTGTCGACTAGTTATTCTTAACTAGTGGCTGCCCGTGACTCCGTCCGCGTGGTTTTCGGTCTCCGCACACATAGGTATATACTAATACACATAGGTATAGCCTAAAGCTTTCCTCGTCAAATGGGCTATCCAACGCTACGATAAGCGCGTTAACACAAACAAACAAATAAACTCTTTAGCTTTATTATTTTATATAGATTGAAATATCTGCAGCTGCAGTCTAAGTGGTCTGGTAATGAATAAGCGAGCATTAACACCGTGGAGGCAAAGGAAATCACGTTCGACAATGGGCCGTGAAGAAATCAATTGAGGCGCGGATCGGGCCGAGGTGCGGAATTATTGAGCATTGCTCCACTAGGTTCGTTTCACTTAGCTCAAACAGGCGTTAAGGCGAATGTGTCAGGTTATTACTGCCTACGGTTATCATATTTGCTTAGTGTTACGAACTAGCTTTAGAATGTATTTACACAACTTTTGACATGTTTTTAAAGTCCTTTAACTTACAGTAATGGCTGTTGAAACACTTGGGTTTTTAAAGACGGAATGAAGGTCCGGTTGTAATTAGACTCTTGCTAAATGAGCTGTCGACTAGTTATTCTTAACTAGTGGCTGCCCGTGACTCCGTCCGCGTGGTTTTCGGTCTCCGCACACATAGGTATATACTAATACACATAGGTATAGCCTAAAGCTTTCCTCGTCAAATGGGCTATCCAACGCTACGATAAGCGCGTTAACACAAACAAACAAATAAACTCTTTAGCTTTATTATTTTATATAGATTGAAATATCTGCAGCTGCAGTCTAAGTGGTCTGGTAATGAATAAGCGAGCATTAACACCGTGGAGGCAAGGGAAATCACGTTCGACAATGGGCCGTGAAGAAATCAATTGAGGCGCGGATCGGGCCGAGGTGCGGAATTATTGAGCATTGCTCCACTAGGTTCGTTTCACTTAGCTCAAACAGGCGTTATTAGGTATCGCATATTGCGCAAAATAACTTTAGAAAGTCTTTACACAACTTTTGCCGTGATTTTAAAGTCCAAGAGTTCAAGCTCTTCTATGAGTTATGCTTTCCATACAAGATGGTAACAGTTTCTATTTTTAAAAAAACTAAATGGGTTTCGAAGGGAATAAAAATTTGTAGTAGAAGAAAGAGATACCTACTATGGAATTCAAGATTGAATCCAACAAATGAAAATAAAATAAAATATTAAAATTATTTAACGGGACTAAACGCGATATTTATTTTGTAGTATATGTATACTACTTACTGCTTGACGTTTCGGCTGCGTTACAACAGCCGTGGTCGCAAGCGGACTGATGAAGCGGGGCGTCGTCTGCTCGGGCGCCGTTGTGAATTTTCTTCTGATACCCCCAACTCGTCACTTATTAAATTGTCACCCACATTTTCACGGCACACAACACTAACAGTATCAGGTTTTGGTCTTGACGAAGAAAATCTCGGTTGACACCTGCTAATCACTGGATTCCACGCTGATGCTAATTTAAACCCGTCATCCCTGTTGAAATTATTGTATTTCTTAATTTCTATTGCCTCTCGTACCATCCTAGAATGGTAATGGCGTTCAGTGGAGAGGATTTTCGGCTCATGTAACTCCATCCAGTGATTTGGTCCCATGTCAAGTAGATGTTCAGCAACCGCAGATTTACTCGTTTGTCGATTTTTCACTGCGGCAATGTGTTCCTTGACTCGATCAGCTATTGCCCGCTTAGTCTGGCCTATGTAAGCACTACCACAGCTACAATCGATTTTATAAACACCTGATGTCTGATATGGTATCTTATCCTTAGGTGATCGCAATAGTTTTGACATCTTGCATAACGGAGTATATACAGTCTTGATGGAGAATCTCTTAAGTACTGTTCCAATCTTATCCGTTACACCTTTTAAATATGGTAAAAACATAGCCTGCCGTCTCACCTCAGGACATCTTGCCTTCTCTTTGCACCTCCTCATTGTTCTTGACACCCCATATCCGTTACGTTGTAGTACCTCCTGAACATGCGCTAATTCCGCTTGAAGGTGTTCAGGGTCACAGAGCATATGGGCTCTGTTTGTCAGAGACGCAATAACGGACTGAAGGTGCCGCGGATGATGATGAGAAGTCGCATGTAGATACCTGTCAGTATGCGTGGGTTTCCGGTACACAGAGTGTGCCAGTGTGCCATCACTTCTCACTTCTATCTTCATGTCTAGGAAAGCAATGGATCTATTCTGTTCCATCTCGTAGGTAAACTTTACTTTTGTGTGTATGGAGTTCAGGTGTTCAACGTATTGCTCGACTTCCTGCTGACCGCCGCGGATAATGCAAAACACATCATCGACGTACCTCTTCCATAACCGTACACTTCTTGGACCAGTAGTCAACGCAATGTTCTCAAAATGTTCCATCCAGATGTTTGCAATCACCGGGGCTAGTGGACTACCCATTGCAACTCCGTCGATCTGGAGGTAGTACTGGTCCCTGAAGAGTAGGTAATTTCCGTCTAAGCACTGTTCTATGAGCAATAAGTACTCCTCAGGTAGCTCACTATCGAAAAGTTTATCTTTAATCACCTCTAGACAATCCTTTAACGGAACATTTGTAAATAGGGATTCCACATCGAAGCTTACCATTATCTCTCCCGGTTCTAAGCTGATGTCTTTTACAATGTCCCTGAAGTGGAAGGAATCTTTCACAAAAGACGGTGTATTCCCAACTAAAGGCTGCAACACTCCAGCAACATGCTTTGCCAAGTCGTAGGTAGGCGAATCAATTTGACTTACGATTGGCCTCAGTGGGATGTCACTTTTATGTATTTTAGGCAGACCATAAAGTTTCGGGGGTTGCACATTTTTTGGTTTGTGTAAATGAAAGAACTCGTCCTCTGTGAAAATATCTTGGCACTGCTGGATCAATCCTCGAATGCGACGTGTCACTCTGGCCGTGGGGTTGTACGAAACCGGTTTATAAACCTGAGTATCACTCAATAAATTCCTTATTTTATTTTCATAATTTTCAGTATTCATCACTACAGTGGCATTCCCCTTGTCTGCTTTCAACACTAAAATGTTTTTATTATTACGTAAAAGTTTTAGTGCCTGGCGCTCTTCTGCAGCAATGTTACTTTTAGGTAGCTTCGACTTGCGTAATATGACAGCCACATCCTGTCTTAGCCCGTCAGCGTCTGCGGCTGGGATTCTGTTACGCATAATCGTCTGTTCCACGCTACAAATTATGTCTTCGTAAGGAATTCGTTGAGGTGTTAAAGCAAAATTCAACCCCTTGGCTAACACACTTTTTGTTGGTCCATCTAATAACTCATCTGACAAATTGATCACTGTGCGTTCAGTATTTGTCGACGAATGCCAAGTCCCCGTCTCCTCACATCGAGAGTACTCACCGCTATTGCGGGTAAGCAAATTATTAAATTTGCGCTCATGGGTGACCCGACTTAATTCGTATGTTTTCAACGCTTGCAAAAATGTAATTCGATCACATATGTCAAAATCATCACTCGACAACACAACACTGCACTCAGAATGCACTCTGTATAACTCGCACACTATGCCGTTCAGTTCACTGTGACAATTACGAATCATTTGTTTTAGCAGACGAACACTCGCGTTTGTTAGAATTCTCTTCGAATGCGCAATGTCATTACGCGGTTTTAAACGGGCACAAGTAGGTAACACATTATTGTCCCGACACTTTGTTAGAAATAACAAACCGGTTTCCAAGCGCGCGCGTTTCTTCCGAAGGAATTCTAGGTGTTTTATTAATTTAACAAACTCCGGCCCGTATCGGTTTGTAATATAAGATTTTAGACTTTCGCGTTGCATTATAACATTAAAATTATTTAACGGGACTAAACGCGATATTTATTTTGTAGTATATGTATACTACTTACTGCTTGACGTTTCGGCTGCGTTACAACAGCCGTGGTCGCAAGCGGACTGATGAAGCGGGGCGTCGTCTGCTCGGGCGCCGTTGTGAATTTTCTTCTGATACCCCCAACTCGTCACTTATTAAATTGTCACCCACATTTTCACGGCACACAACACTAACAGTATCAGGTTTTGGTCTTGACGAAGAAAATCTCGGTTGACACCTGCTAATCACTGGATTCCACGCTGATGCTAATTTAAACCCGTCATCCCTGTTGAAATTATTGTATTTCTTAATTTCTATTGCCTCTCGTACCATCCTAGAATGGTAATGGCGTTCAGTGGAGAGGATTTTCGGCTCATGTAACTCCATCCAGTGATTTGGTCCCATGTCAAGTAGATGTTCAGCAACCGCAGATTTACTCGTTTGTCGATTTTTCACTGCGGCAATGTGTTCCTTGACTCGATCAGCTATTGCCCGCTTAGTCTGGCCTATGTAAGCACTACCACAGCTACAATCGATTTTATAAACACCTGATGTCTGATATGGTATCTTATCCTTAGGTGATCGCAATAGTTTTGACATCTTGCATAACGGAGTATATACAGTCTTGATGGAGAATCTCTTAAGTACTGTTCCAATCTTATCCGTTACACCTTTTAAATATGGTAAAAACATAGCCTGCCGTCTCACCTCAGGACATCTTGCCTTCTCTTTGCACCTCCTCATTGTTCTTGACACCCCATATCCGTTACGTTGTAGTACCTCCTGAACATGCGCTAATTCCGCTTGAAGGTGTTCAGGGTCACAGAGCATATGGGCTCTGTTTGTCAGAGACGCAATAACGGACTGAAGGTGCCGCGGATGATGATGAGAAGTCGCATGTAGATACCTGTCAGTATGCGTGGGTTTCCGGTACACAGAGTGTGCCAGTGTGCCATCACTTCTCACTTCTATCTTCATGTCTAGGAAAGCAATGGATCTATTCTGTTCCATCTCGTAGGTAAACTTTACTTTTGTGTGTATGGAGTTCAGGTGTTCAACGTATTGCTCGACTTCCTGCTGACCGCCGCGGATAATGCAAAACACATCATCGACGTACCTCTTCCATAACCGTACACTTCTTGGACCAGTAGTCAACGCAATGTTCTCAAAATGTTCCATCCAGATGTTTGCAATCACCGGGGCTAGTGGACTACCCATTGCAACTCCGTCGATCTGGAGGTAGTACTGGTCCCTGAAGAGTAGGTAATTTCCGTCTAAGCACTGTTCTATGAGCAATAAGTACTCCTCAGGTAGCTCACTATCGAAAAGTTTATCTTTAATCACCTCTAGACAATCCTTTAACGGAACATTTGTAAATAGGGATTCCACATCGAAGCTTACCATTATCTCTCCCGGTTCTAAGCTGATGTCTTTTACAATGTCCCTGAAGTGGAAGGAATCTTTCACAAAAGACGGTGTATTCCCAACTAAAGGCTGCAACACTCCAGCAACATGCTTTGCCAAGTCGTAGGTAGGCGAATCAATTTGACTTACGATTGGCCTCAGTGGGATGTCACTTTTATGTATTTTAGGCAGACCATAAAGTTTCGGGGGTTGCACATTTTTTGGTTTGTGTAAATGAAAGAATCTGGATGGAACATTTTGAGAACATTGCGTTGACTACTGGTCCAAGAAGTGTACGGTTATGGAAGAGGTACGTCGATGATGTGTTTTGCATTATCCGCGGCGGTCAGCAGGAAGTCGAGCAATACGTTGAACACCTGAACTCCATACACACAAAAGTAAAGTTTACCTACGAGATGGAACAGAATAGATCCATTGCTTTCCTAGACATGAAGATAGAAGTGAGAAGTGATGGCACACTGGCACACTCTGTGTACCGGAAACCCACGCATACTGACAGGTATCTACATGCGACTTCTCATCATCATCCGCGGCACCTTCAGTCCGTTATTGCGTCTCTGACAAACAGAGCCCATATGCTCTGTGACCCTGAACACCTTCAAGCGGAATTAGCGCATGTTCAGGAGGTACTACAACGTAACGGATATGGGGTGTCAAGAACAATGAGGAGGTGCAAAGAGAAGGCAAGATGTCCTGAGGTGAGACGGCAGGCTATGTTTTTACCATATTTAAAAGGTGTAACGGATAAGATTGGAACAGTACTTAAGAGATTCTCCATCAAGACTGTATATACTCCGTTATGCAAGATGTCAAAACTATTGCGATCACCTAAGGATAAGATACCATATCAGACATCAGGTGTTTATAAAATCGATTGTAGCTGTGGTAGTGCTTACATAGGCCAGACTAAGCGGGCAATAGCTGATCGAGTCAAGGAACACATTGCCGCAGTGAAAAATCGACAAACGAGTAAATCTGCGGTTGCTGAACATCTACTTGACATGGGACCAAATCACTGGATGGAGTTACATGAGCCGAAAATCCTCTCCACTGAACGCCATTACCATTCTAGGATGGTACGAGAGGCAATAGAAATTAAGAAATACAATAATTTCAACAGGGATGACGGGTTTAAATTAGCATCAGCGTGGAATCCAGTGATTAGCAGGTGTCAACCGAGATTTTCTTCGTCAAGACCAAAACCTGATACTGTTAGTGTTGTGTGCCGTGAAAATGTGGGTGACAATTTAATAAGTGACGAGTTGGGGGTATCAGAAGAAAATTCACAACGGCGCCCGAGCAGACGACGCCCCGCTTCATCAGTCCGCTTGCGACCACGGCTGTTGTAACGCAGCCGAAACGTCAAGCAGTAAGTAGTATACATATACTACAAAATAAATATCGCGTTTAGTCCCGTTAAATAATTTTAATGTTATAATGCAACGCGAAAGTCTAAAATCTTATATTACAAACCGATACGGGCCGGAGTTTGTTAAATTAATAAAACACCTAGAATTCCTTCGGAAGAAACGCGCGCGCTTGGAAACCGGTTTGTTATTTCTAACAAAGTGTCGGGACAATAATGTGTTACCTACTTGTGCCCGTTTAAAACCGCGTAATGACATTGCGCATTCGAAGAGAATTCTAACAAACGCGAGTGTTCGTCTGCTAAAACAAATGATTCGTAATTGTCACAGTGAACTGAACGGCATAGTGTGCGAGTTATACAGAGTGCATTCTGAGTGCAGTGTTGTGTTGTCGAGTGATGATTTTGACATATGTGATCGAATTACATTTTTGCAAGCGTTGAAAACATACGAATTAAGTCGGGTCACCCATGAGCGCAAATTTAATAATTTGCTTACCCGCAATAGCGGTGAGTACTCTCGATGTGAGGAGACGGGGACTTGGCATTCGTCGACAAATACTGAACGCACAGTGATCAATTTGTCAGATGAGTTATTAGATGGACCAACAAAAAGTGTGTTAGCCAAGGGGTTGAATTTTGCTTTAACACCTCAACGAATTCCTTACGAAGACATAATTTGTAGCGTGGAACAGACGATTATGCGTAACAGAATCCCAGCCGCAGACGCTGACGGGCTAAGACAGGATGTGGCTGTCATATTACGCAAGTCGAAGCTACCTAAAAGTAACATTGCTGCAGAAGAGCGCCAGGCACTAAAACTTTTACGTAATAATAAAAACATTTTAGTGTTGAAAGCAGACAAGGGGAATGCCACTGTAGTGATGAATACTGAAAATTATGAAAATAAAATAAGGAATTTATTGAGTGATACTCAGGTTTATAAACCGGTTTCGTACAACCCCACGGCCAGAGTGACACGTCGCATTCGAGGATTGATCCAGCAGTGCCAAGATATTTTCACAGAGGACGAGTTCTTTCATTTACACAAACCAAAAAATGAGCAACCCCCGAAACTTTATGGTCTGCCTAAAATACATAAAAGTGACATCCCACTGAGGCCAATCGTAAGTCAAATTGATTCGCCTACCTACGACTTGGCAAAGCATGTTGCTGGAGTGTTGCAGCCTTTAGTTGGGAATACACCGTCTTTTGTGAAAGATTCCTTCCACTTCAGGGACATTGTAAAAGACATCAGCTTAGAACCGGGAGAGATAATGGTAAGCTTCGATGTGGAATCCCTATTTACAAATGTTCCGTTAAAGGATTGTCTAGAGGTGATTAAAGATAAACTTTTCGATAGTGAGCTACCTGAGGAGTACTTATTGCTCATAGAACAGTGCTTAGACGGAAATTACCTACTCTTCAGGGACCAGTACTACCTCCAGATCGACGGAGTTGCAATGGGTAGTCCACTAGCCCCGGTGATTGCAAACATCTGGATGGAACATTTTGAGAACATTGCGTTGACTACTGGTCCAAGAAGTGTACGGTTATGGAAGAGGTACGTCGATGATGTGTTTTGCATTATCCGCGGCGGTCAGCAGGAAGTCGAGCAATACGTTGAACACCTGAACTCCATACACACAAAAGTAAAGTTTACCTACGAGATGGAACAGAATAGATCCATTGCTTTCCTAGACATGAAGATAGAAGTGAGAAGTGATGGCACACTGGCACACTCTGTGTACCGGAAACCCACGCATACTGACAGGTATCTACATGCGACTTCTCATCATCATCCGCGGCACCTTCAGTCCGTTATTGCGTCTCTGACAAACAGAGCCCATATGCTCTGTGACCCTGAACACCTTCAAGCGGAATTAGCGCATGTTCAGGAGGTACTACAACGTAACGGATATGGGGTGTCAAGAACAATGAGGAGGTGCAAAGAGAAGGCAAGATGTCCTGAGGTGAGACGGCAGGCTATGTTTTTACCATATTTAAAAGGTGTAACGGATAAGATTGGAACAGTACTTAAGAGATTCTCCATCAAGACTGTATATACTCCGTTATGCAAGATGTCAAAACTATTGCGATCACCTAAGGATAAGATACCATATCAGACATCAGGTGTTTATAAAATCGATTGTAGCTGTGGTAGTGCTTACATAGGCCAGACTAAGCGGGCAATAGCTGATCGAGTCAAGGAACACATTGCCGCAGTGAAAAATCGACAAACGAGTAAATCTGCGGTTGCTGAACATCTACTTGACATGGGACCAAATCACTGGATGGAGTTACATGAGCCGAAAATCCTCTCCACTGAACGCCATTACCATTCTAGGATGGTACGAGAGGCAATAGAAATTAAGAAATACAATAATTTCAACAGGGATGACGGGTTTAAATTAGCATCAGCGTGGAATCCAGTGATTAGCAGGTGTCAACCGAGATTTTCTTCGTCAAGACCAAAACCTGATACTGTTAGTGTTGTGTGCCGTGAAAATGTGGGTGACAATTTAATAAGTGACGAGTTGGGGGTATCAGAAGAAAATTCACAACGGCGCCCGAGCAGACGACGCCCCGCTTCATCAGTCCGCTTGCGACCACGGCTGTTGTAACGCAGCCGAAACGTCAAGCAGTAAGTAGTATACATATACTACAAAATAAATATCGCGTTTAGTCCCGTTAAATAATTTTAATGTTATAATGCAACGCGAAAGTCTAAAATCTTATATTACAAACCGATACGGGCCGGAGTTTGTTAAATTAATAAAACACCTAGAATTCCTTCGGAAGAAACGCGCGCGCTTGGAAACCGGTTTGTTATTTCTAACAAAGTGTCGGGACAATAATGTGTTACCTACTTGTGCCCGTTTAAAACCGCGTAATGACATTGCGCATTCGAAGAGAATTCTAACAAACGCGAGTGTTCGTCTGCTAAAACAAATGATTCGTAATTGTCACAGTGAACTGAACGGCATAGTGTGCGAGTTATACAGAGTGCATTCTGAGTGCAGTGTTGTGTTGTCGAGTGATGATTTTGACATATGTGATCGAATTACATTTTTGCAAGCGTTGAAAACATACGAATTAAGTCGGGTCACCCATGAGCGCAAATTTAATAATTTGCTTACCCGCAATAGCGGTGAGTACTCTCGATGTGAGGAGACGGGGACTTGGCATTCGTCGACAAATACTGAACGCACAGTGATCAATTTGTCAGATGAGTTATTAGATGGACCAACAAAAAGTGTGTTAGCCAAGGGGTTGAATTTTGCTTTAACACCTCAACGAATTCCTTACGAAGACATAATTTGTAGCGTGGAACAGACGATTATGCGTAACAGAATCCCAGCCGCAGACGCTGACGGGCTAAGACAGGATGTGGCTGTCATATTACGCAAGTCGAAGCTACCTAAAAGTAACTTTGCTGCAGAAGAGCGCCAGGCACTAAAACTTTTACGTAATAATAAAAACATTTTAGTGTTGAAAGCAGACAAGGGGAATGCCACTGTAGTGATGAATACTGAAAATTATGAAAATAAAATAAGGAATTTATTGAGTGATACTCAGGTTTATAAACCGGTTTCGTACAACCCCACGGCCAGAGTGACACGTCGCATTCGAGGATTGATCCAGCAGTGCCAAGATATTTTCACAGAGGACGAGTTCTTTCATTTACACAAACCAAAAAATGTGCAACCCCCGAAACTTTATGGTCTGCCTAAAATACATAAAAGTGACATCCCACTGAGGCCAATCGTAAGTCAAATTGATTCGCCTACCTACGACTTGGCAAAGCATGTTGCTGGAGGGTTGCAGCCTTTAGTTGGGAATACACCGTCTTTTGTGAAAGATTCCTTCCACTTCAGGGACATTGTAAAAGACATCAGCTTAGAACCGGGAGAGATAATGGTAAGCTTCGATGTGGAATCCCTATTTACAAATGTTCCGTTAAAGGATTGTCTAGAGGTGATTAAAGATAAACTTTTCGATAGTGAGCTACCTGAGGAGTACTTATTGCTCATAGAACAGTGCTTAGACGGAAATTACCTACTCTTCAGGGACC
The DNA here is from genome assembly GCA_958496325.1 of Nomophila noctuella. Classification (NCBI taxonomy): domain Eukaryota; kingdom Metazoa; phylum Arthropoda; class Insecta; order Lepidoptera; family Crambidae; genus Nomophila; species Nomophila noctuella. The sequence goes on from OY292482.1 coordinate 16,027,070, forward strand.
AGTACTACCTCCAGATCGACGGAGTTGCAATGGGTAGTCCACTAGCCCCGGTGATTGCAAACATCTGGATGGAACATTTTGAGAACATTGCGTTGACTACTGGTCCAAGAAGTGTACGGTTATGGAAGAGGTACGTCGATGATGTGTTTTGCATTATCCGCGGCGGTCAGCAGGAAGTCGAGCAATACGTTGAACACCTGAACTCCATACACACAAAAGTAAAGTTTACCTACGAGATGGAACAGAATAGATCCATTGCTTTCCTAGACATGAAGATAGAAGTGAGAAGTGATGGCACACTGGCACACTCTGTGTACCGGAAACCCACGCATACTGACAGGTATCTACATGCGACTTCTCATCATCATCCGCGGCACCTTCAGTCCGTTATTGCGTCTCTGACAAACAGAGCCCATATGCTCTGTGACCCTGAACACCTTCAAGCGGAATTAGCGCATGTTCAGGAGGTACTACAACGTAACGGATATGGGGTGTCAAGAACAATGAGGAGGTGCAAAGAGAAGGCAAGATGTCCTGAGGTGAGACGGCAGGCTATGTTTTTACCATATTTAAAAGGTGTAACGGATAAGATTGGAACAGTACTTAAGAGATTCTCCATCAAGACTGTATATACTCCGTTATGCAAGATGTCAAAACTATTGCGATCACCTAAGGATAAGATACCATATCAGACATCAGGTGTTTATAAAATCGATTGTAGCTGTGGTAGTGCTTACATAGGCCAGACTAAGCGGGCAATAGCTGATCGAGTCAAGGAACACATTGCCGCAGTGAAAAATCGACAAACGAGTAAATCTGCGGTTGCTGAACATCTACTTGACATGGGACCAAATCACTGGATGGAGTTACATGAGCCGAAAATCCTCTCCACTGAACGCCATTACCATTCTAGGATGGTACGAGAGGCAATAGAAATTAAGAAATACAATAATTTCAACAGGGATGACGGGTTTAAATTAGCATCAGCGTGGAATCCAGTGATTAGCAGGTGTCAACCGAGATTTTCTTCGTCAAGACCAAAACCTGATACTGTTAGTGTTGTGTGCCGTGAAAATGTGGGTGACAATTTAATAAGTGACGAGTTGGGGGTATCAGAAGAAAATTCACAACGGCGCCCGAGCAGACGACGCCCCGCTTCATCAGTCCGCTTGCGACCACGGCTGTTGTAACGCAGCCGAAACGTCAAGCAGTAAGTAGTATACATATACTACAAAATAAATATCGCGTTTAGTCCCGTTAAATAATTTTAATGTTATAATGCAACGCGAAAGTATAAAATAAAATACACTGAATACGCAAAACTGTTTAAAAAAATTATAAGATTGACGCAGCGAGCACAAAATGACTTCTCTATTAAAAACTCTAGCAATAAAGCCAAAACTACGTGGATGATGATAAATAACTCCCAATCAAATAAGCCTAGAGATAATGTTCAAGAGATTAAATTAGGGAATGAATTGATTACAAATCCAAAATCTATTGCTGAAGCATTTAATGACTATTTTGTGGACAAAATTACCCCAGTGCCGGGATCTGGTAATAAAGTTTGTTCGAATATTATGTGCCAACCAAATTCCATGTTTATGGCACCGTGCTCACCATTTGACATGTACAAAATCATCTGCGGTCTTAAAAATACAAATAGTGTTGGTTATGACGGAATATCGACCAAAATAGTTAAGTCAGTCGGTCTTCTGATAAGCAAGCACTTAAGTCATATTTTTAATTTATGCATCATTAATGGTAGTTTTCCAGATCTTCTAAAAACGTCAATAGTAAAACCGTTACATAAGAAAGGAAGTAAAGATTTGTTAGAAAATTACAGGCCCATTTCACTTATACCGGTTATGTCCAAAATTTTCGAAAAATATATTTATGGGGAACTTTATTCATATTTAGAAAAGCATAATATTTTATGCAAAGAACAAAACGGTTTCCGACAAAATAAAAATATAAATATGGCTATCTATGAACTTTTAAACAACGTAATACCCAATATTGACACAAAAAATCCAGTTTGTAGTATATTATGTGACATGACCCAAGCCTTTGACCACGTTAAACATGACATTTTAATTGAAAAACTAATGACATACGGTATCCGGGGCAATGTAGCCCAATTAATTTCATCCTACTTGACCAATAGAAAACAATACACATCAATCGGTCGCTTAAATATTAAAACTAAGCTTGAAGAAGAATTCTCATCAAACGAACGCAACATTCAATATGGGGTGCCTCAAGGAAGCGTATTGGGCCCACTTCTCTTCCTGCTCTACATTAATGACATGCCAAGATCAACAAATCATCCTATGACTCTTTTTGCGGACGATAGCACACTCACGATAGCTTGTAAACAAATTGACATTTATGAAAGTGACATTAATTACTCTTTAGCATCAATAGTTGAATGGTTAAATAATAATAATTTAAAAATTAATCTTTCTAAGACACAAATTATCAAATTTCAACAAAGAATGTTAAATAATATTGATTTAAATGTAGTTTACCAAAACACGAAAATCTTGGAAGTTGATAGTGCTAAATTCTTGGGATTATTTATAGACAAGCAATTCAACTGGAAAGCACACACTGAGTATCTCAGCAAAAGGGTGAGCAGTTCTGCGTATGCTCTTTATAAGTTGGCTCCAATAATGAATACCGATTCCTTGCTTTTGGCATACCATGGCATAGTGGCGTCGAATTTGAGATACGGCGTTATTTTCTGGGGCAACTCCACAGATAAAGAATTTGTATTTAAAGCACAAAAACGCTGTGTAAGAGCAATGTTTGGACTAAAACAAACGGATAGTTGTAAACCGTTTTTTAAAAAATTCAAAATCCTGACACTCCCGTCGTTATACATTTTGGAAGCCTCGATGTTTGTAAAAGCCAATCCAACGTTGTTTCCTCGTCTAGCAGATGGCAATAGTCGAAGCCGTCGTGACAAATATAGATGTTGTATGCCTCCCTCAAAAACTGCATTAATGAGTAAGAGTATTTTATGTATGGCACCAAGAATCTACAATAAAATTCCTTTGACATTCAAACAATTAAATTGTAATGAGTTTAAAACTAATGTTAAGAATTTATTAATTGAAAAGTGCTACTATAATCTGACGGACTTCTTAAATGACAATTTATAATTTATGAATGGCTTATTTTATATTATGTACTTTGATTGACTTATTGTATTCAGCTTTTTAATTAATTATAATAATAGTAATTTAATTCATATTTAAATCAATAAAAATAATAATTTGTACACCGTAATGGTACGACATGTTGAAACCTTGTATTCTAATTCTGACATCTGTATGTACACATGTTTGATCAAATAAACTATCTTTATCTTTATCTTTATCCCTTTACGACAATCACGCTAATCGTATCTTGTATACCTACATATTACCTACCGCACTTAAATTCACATGGTTGGATTTGCCTCGATACCAAAAAACAATGTCATTATTTTGTTTGACACTTCAAAATTAAGAGCAATTTTAATCCAAACGAAGTATGGAATGGCTTCTTAACGAAAATAACTTTGAGCGGTCAGTCTTCAAACTTTTAACATACGCAATACGATAATTTAACGAAACTAATGGAAGTTCAGATTCAATAGTTAATGGAATATCATCTGAAACACATTTACAAAAGATTGTTCCTTAAACATAAAACAATACAACTGTGTTATAAATATTCGAATAAACAAAAAATAAATAAACGAAATCAAAAACAGGATAAATTATTATCGTCTTAATGAAGTTACTTCAGTTCATTAAGAAGATAATTGTCCTGTCCTGACCTTAACGAAATGGCAATCTATGAGTTTCAAATTCAAATATTGGGTTATGCAGCACCGTTCCAGAAATTGCTTTAGAATCGCAGCGAATTTAATAATGTTGACTTTCGATCAAGTAGGTAGTCTTCGCTGAAATAACTTAATTATTTCAATGACTTTATGCGTACTTGAGGAGACAGGGTTAACGAATATATATGATTCAGTGCAATCTAAAGTGTTAACGGATCAAACTTTATCATTAGATTTCTAAAAACAATAAATAAATATATCTCTTAATCGATACGTAAGTATCTGGAGCACTTGTGTTACAGTAATAGATAGATATCAGAATCAACAGTGCTATTACAAATATACTCAAATATTTATGCATACAACACCCAGACCAGGACAAACAGACATGTTCACGCATGCGAATGTTTGTCTTGTACGGGGATCGAACCCGCGTTCTCTTGGTCTCATAGTCGTTAATAATCTTGACATTTTCGGATTTACTTTATGGCAACGTTTTTTGATTATTCCTGACGACTGAAAGACGATTATTCAAAATTTAACTTCCAAGTTTTCATTGACTTAACCAATATTCCGCGGAAGTGGTTCAAACTAATTAGAGGTTAATCATATTCATTAGTATTAATGATAAATGTGCGGTAGGTAAATGTTTAATTTAAATAACTGTAACTGCTAAATCAACTTAATTCCATTCAGCAGTTTATGCGTGATTGTAGGTATAACAAAATCACAAATTCCTGTTTACATAGTATAAATATTAGTATTTGAATATTCATGCAATCATAAACGATATTCACGTTCGAATATGGTCTGGCCCAAACCACAGTTTCGGTATATTTGCGGTGAACATACTTTATTGATATAATTAAATTGGGAAGTTTCATTTTATATACATAATTTGCAGATTTATAGAAATGTGAATACGAATGATTTTATTTGAAATTGTAGATAAACAAACACTATTCAATTGGCCCGTTCAGCATGAGCCATGAAATGAAATAGCCAACTGGCTAATGGAACTGCTGTGACTTTTTATTACCAGCCCGGATGTAGCAAAACCAATACTATTATTTGTCGAGGTTAAACATTATTAATGTTAATTTTTATGTAAGAAGGGGTTCAACTGGTGTTAAGAGATCACCACTGCCCCCAAACATCTGCAACACCAGAGGCATTACAGCTGAAATGCGTTGCAGAATGCACTCTTCTTTTAAAGATTATAGGGTCGTATCTGACCGGGAACACCGCTTGTATTGTTACAGTTCTAAAAACATGTCGTGCGCAGCAGAAAAAAAATCATGATTAACTACTATTCTTGAAATAAGAAATGTAAATTCAAAAATATAAAAATTAAATATATTTCTTTAAAACTCGTGTTACTCGTTTCAATTAATTAAGCGAAGTGGCATTTTTACAGCAGCTAATGATCGAATATAAAACGGCTTTACGGCCGCCTGTGAGATAACGCAATGAAAACAGAGATCTTTATTCCCGTAATTATTTTAGAATTGAGTGTGTCGTTTTGAGGCACTTTGATTTTATCGCATTTTTTCAATTGTTACGGATTTTAGAGCTTCCAATTAGGAATAAAAAAGATTTTGATCATGATTAATTAAAAGTATTGAGTAATGAGTAAGAAATTATAGAACTTTAAACCTTATAATCTTATTCTAACTTTCATTGGTCCAACTGAAACCATTAGTTTGCCGTAACAATAAGTTTTGGGCAAGGATGACAACTTATGTTTTTTAGGAGGCGATGTAAAAATATAAAGTCACTCTTTAGATAAAGTCACAGTGTAAAGATCTCTGAAACGCTTTTTTCATAAGAAAATACTTATGAATTTGTAATAGTACCTAGTGCTACAGTTACGTAATTCCTCAAACAGAACATTATTTTAGCACTAACATTTAAGTGTAATTCTACCTGTATTCGCAGTCAACGTAATGCGATTAACTAAAAACGTGCAGTATTAGAGGTTGAAGGCAGTTACCCAAAATATATTAGTACTAAAATGTGATAGAGCACCATAGGTTCCTGTAATACTCGTATGCAAGTAATGTTAGAACCATTTGCAAGAGTATCCTAAGAAATGTTCCCCACAATGTGAGTTGGTGTGGATGAGGTATGAAAGAAGTGAGATAAGTAATTCTACTAAATCACCCAGATATAAGATGATACTTTGCCTTTATGAGGTTTATTGAATGCCATTAATCGTTGTCAGTTTAATGCCAGACATTAAGGATATTTTGACTAACTGACTATGTAGAAGTCATTTATAATTTAGCAACATCTGATAATGTACTTGTCTGTCACCTAATGTATAATAAACATAACTAAAAATTAAAATATATTTTAAAATCAAATTTTATTGTTGGTTTTTATATTTTATAGGATAGTGAATCAGGTATTTAAACGTGCTTCGTAACTTAAAATTAAATGACATAATATTCGTAGTCGTAACTTTTAGTCGTAACTTAAAGTACCCAGTCAAAGCAAATAAACCAGCGATTTAACTTGAATAATAGCTAGTTTTATTTGCCATATGAATCATTAAGCATAATAACTAGGTTGTGAATAAAAAGCGCAGTGAACCAATAGCATAAAGCCTAGCTTTGTACCTATTCCGCATTCGCGTAAAGCACAGAGTAACAACTTTCCGTAGGGTCATTTTATAGAGACTGAGTTCGGGCCAGCCGCACATTACTTACTTTAAATAATGTATTTTACAAAACATTTATTTAGCAGGGCGTGCAAATTTGAATATACCGCGAAACCTACGTCACCCAAAAAAAAAATCAGTGTTAATTGATCACTGATTGGGTTCGGTTATTTCGTCGCCATCCTTAGTGTATCTTGGCGTCAGTGATAGCATAGCTTTAGCATACCAAGTTTGTGGTCTATCAAATATCCTTGGTAGACCCAACGCAAAGGATTCTTTTAAACATTTTTTTTTGTTTATAAAATAATGTTGTTTTATTTGGTACTACGAGAACAACATGAAGAAGCATCGTAGGGACGGGAGTCGGGATAGAGATGGTTTTGGGCACTTATATCAGAAAGCCCTGCGCCCACTTATGGTCTAATCAGATTGCTACTCAAGCTACCGCAGAGGTGAACGAAAGAACTTTTAAGATAACGAAGAGTATTATTACTCTGGATGAATCTAGCCAGGAACGCCTTCCAGGTTCACCAGACAAAAAAATTAATATGATTTCTATCCAGTCCGTACATTTCCTAGTATTTGGCGTTGCGGCAAATCTTGGCTTGAATTAAATCGCATGCAAGCGATTGCAGGTTAATTGCGCCAAGGCATTACTTAGCCATTTATCAGATTACAGTGCTCGCCTAACCGTTTTTGTACCGGTCCGTACCGTATTTTCTCCAAATGATATCTAGGCTTTATTCGCACCAGGAAAAAAATACGTGTAGTAAAAGATGATATAGGTATTTGAATCTACGAAGATTTTATTACTTAAGTGCAATTACATAATAATTTGACAAAAGTTAGCGAGACACTGGATCCAAAACCGAGAGTCGCGGGTTCGAATCAAGCTAGGGTTGCCCCTAGCTTGCCCCTAAGTTTGTGTGATGAACATCGTTGCTTAAAAATACTTATCGGACAAATATTTGTTATGCGAGGGATTCAAACCGAGTACCTACTCTTCGCGAACAGAGCCATCTCAATCAAACACGCCATCTAGACGGTCATTGATATGGGGTCATAAAGTTAAAAACGATGTCCATAGAAGTAGAAGCTTCTACCCACGTCGATTTTAGCCGACAATCTATATTTAATCACAAATCAAATTTTCATTTTTATTCCATTATTTAACGCTATGAAGCTTCATTAAAAACGGAATGAAACAACAAGAAAAAAAACGGATTTTTATACAGGCCGACATTATGTATTGATTAGGCGTCGAGTCCCTTTAGAAATAAGGAAATTACATTGTGTATTCCCTTTTATTTCATGATTTGTTAATTTTATCTCGAAAGTATTTTCTCTGACCGTATAAATTTGTCTATTTTTTGTAATTGGTATTTTTAATTGGTAGTTTGTTCGTAGTTCGTTTCTATGGAAAAAACAGAGGACATGGCTTGAATCACCTGATTGTCCGATAAGAATGATGATTCTGTGCTTGGGAAGCCACGTTGAACCGTTGGTCTGTTGTAAGGGTTAGGAAGGTCACACCACACTACAGTCGCTGCATTGTTATTACCAAGCCGGGCAATTCAGGATCATAGTCGTAGCGTACCCTGGGCTCATTGGCAATAGCCAAGGATGCAACCAGGACAATTGCTAGGTAAATTATTAAATGGTCATGCGTGGTTGTACTTTGAGCGGAGCGAATACACATTTTTATCTTTTATGTACGAGTAAACCATTTTACATCAATAGCCAAACCATTCCAGCAAATCGGTCGTCAAAGTCATCATAATAATAAAGCAACGTTAGCATCGTAAATTCGCAGTGTGCACCCGACCTTACTTTGAACAATAAATAATATACAATCTATAAAATTACAAATAGGTAATTTAAGAGGTAAATGACATCGAACCTTATGGAACCAAATTGTAGTCTATTACAGTTGAAAATCGTGTGAACATATCACATGATCACGTTTCTGGGAATTCGCCTTTGAGAGCGGTCGCCGTGTAATGAGAGTTTTGATGAAATATTTATGTGCGCTTTGCTTTGACATGACGCGTTTTGATTATACCAACATGTTGGAGGCTCAATAGGCTACGAATAAAGGCATATTTAAGTAGAATTGGGAATAATCTAGAGGGAACAATGTTCGTTAGCTGTTTGTGATATTTTTCTTTATTTCAATATGGTTACACTAGCGGCTGCCCGCGACTCCGTCCGCGTGGGTTTCTATTTCCGCACATATAGGTATATACTATAGCTTAAAGCCTTCCTTGTCAAATGGACAATGCGACACAAAAATATTTTTTCAAATCAGACCAGTAGTTCCTGAGATTAGCGCGTTCAAACAAACAAACGAACTCTTCAGCTTTAGAGATAGATTTATTTAATCTTTGACCTTGTCTCCGTTCAAACCCGAGCACTAACCACGTGTGTATGATTTGTGGTTCATGTTGGTTTATGTGCGTTGCGCTCGTTTGTTTTATTGCTTAGAACATGTCTGGCGGAGGCGCTGATTAAACAGAGGCCTGGGTGGTGTGGCTCGAGTTTTGAGTACCAGCGGGTGATAACATTTAGGAAGATTTCAGCCTAGTTGCTATTTTCTGGAAAATTCAAGATCGAGATTTCCAGAAAAATCGTTTTTTTATGCAAGAGGAAAATGAGCATGCATGTTAGCTAATATTAGTTAGTCATCAACGTTTCAACCTCAATTCCGTTTATTAATTGACTAGCGGCCGACCTCGACTTCGTTCGCGTGTATTTTGGATCATGACATGGGAGCATTTAATCGAGATAAGAAGTACCCTATCACCTAAGTCAGCTCATACCCAGCCATACAAAATTTCATTGAAATCCGTTCAGTAGTTATAGCGTGATTGACGGAGAAACATCCAAACAAACAAACTTTCACATTTATAATATTAAAAAATAAGATTTATAGGCAATAGAATACTTCTTATCCCAACTAATATTATAAATGCGAAAGTAACTCTGTCTGTTAGTCTGTTACGCTTTCCCGCTTAAACCTCGCAACCGATTTTGATGAAATTTTGTACAGACAATCTTTAGACCCTGAGACAGAACACAGGCTACTTTTTATTTCGAAAAAAAGAAATCCACGCGGACGGAGTCGCGGGCGGCCGCTAGTACGAAATAAAAAAAAATGATAATTGTCTATATGCTTTAGAATAGTGTCAATTTTCATTTGAGCCGTCAACTGTCACCGGCGTCTTCCCGGAGTTTCTTTTCAGCAGACCATTCAGGTCGAGGTGCTGGTAGGGTGATAAAAGTATTGACGTGCAAAATCATTCACAATGTATTTAGATAAATTTTCTGAATAAATTATTTAATTTAATTTCAGATCATCTTAGATGAATGGACTATGATATTTAGCCTCACCCAGGTTTTATAAATAGTTTCTGCTATAATCTATGAGCTTAATATTTCTCTTTAGACCACACATCGCGTATGGTGCGGTGCCCACACCAGCTCCATTTTAATCGCAGCGAATAATGAGTGGTTGCAGATACGGCTGCGGTCTTGCAACAAACGGGCCTCGCTGGAAATTAGAAAATGCAATGCAACTCAAGACTTGCGAAATTTTGATTAAGATTTTTAATTACGAGTCGCTGGGACTTGCAGTTACATTGTGGCTCGCGAGTAAACAGAAGGAATGTTCTTTTTCTTTTAGATGTGATGATTCTAACTTGAAATAGGAATAAAGCTTAGTACGTAAATTAAATACTGAATGTTATTAATTAATATTGTTAATTTATTAACAATATAGTTTTAACTAGAGGCCACCCGCGACTACGTCCACGTGGACTTAGATTTCCTTGCCAAATGGACTATCCCACGCAAAACATATTTTTTCAAATCGATTCGATTTTAGTTCCTGAGATAAGTGCGTTCAAACAAACAAAAAAAAAACACTTCAGCTGTATTATATTTTATAGTATAGATATAAGTACCAACGTAGTTAATTTAATATTATCAGAAAGGAGAGTTCAAATACCTGATTGATCGTTCGCACTGATACAATGATACTTGTACGAGTATATTAACAATTAAAATCGACCAATCCAGATAGTGTAGCTAAAGAACGAGAAGGTTCCGAAACTACTTGAATAACAAGACGTTGTACTAACAATTAAATCAAATTTAATAGTAATAGACTTTTAAGATATTACTTGTATTCTAGCAAATATACAATTTTGAATTGAGCTAAAACACAAAAGATGTACCTACTAAGGCATATAGCCGTGGTTACAATCAGAAAATAAATTATCCCTGCCTTTGTTGCAAAGATAAATTTACATAAATTTACAATTAATGTTTTGAATCTGCTCATAATTTCAAAATATTATCAAAATGAAAGACGGCTATAATGTTACTAAAATACGGTTTCTGTTTGTGTTAATAATTTAGGTAAGCTTGTTTGTTACAACTGGATACAGCATATTAAAAGAAATATAGTCAAATATAAAATTTTATTATTAACTAGCGGCCGCCAGCGACTCCGTCCGCGTGGGTTTCGGTTTCCGCACACAGTGTTACTATAGATAGCTTAAAGCCTTCCTTGACAAACGGTAAGCGGACTATATATCCAACTCAAAAGATTTTGTCAATTCGAACCTGGTAGGCTAGCCACTTTGACGAATTCGCCATCCGCTTTCGTAACGACTTATATCTCCATCCCGCTCACATAAATATGCAGTTCGTGTACGGGGTGGCAATACATATTATAAGTCGCGACGAAAGCGTATGGCGAATTCGTCAAAGTGGCATCTTGGCTAGCCTACCAGTAGTCCCTGAGCGCGTTCAGTAGCGCGTTCAAACCTATCTGGATCAGGTTATTGTGAGTAAACCGTAAAAGATAGATATATGCTGTCAAGCGATATTTTTTAGGCAATTTTATTTAGAATATTTCCGTCTTACATGATTTCTATGTAACTTTAACCATTAAGGCTGAACACGCGACAGAAGCTTTAAAAATGGAGGAATTTCTCCTGTTTTCCCAACATGTTCCTTCACTTCTCTGCTCCTATTGATTGTAGCGTGATGAAAAGTATCCTATAATATGCCCAGGAGTATAAAGAATAATTATACCAAGTTTCGTCAAAATCCGTCGAGTAGTTTTTGTTTCTATAAGGAACATACAGACAGACAGACAGACAGACAGACAGACAGACAAAAATTTTACTGATTGCATTTTTGGCATCAGTATCGATCACTAATCACCCCCTGATAGTTATTTTGAAAATATATTTAATGTACAGAATTGACATCTCTACAGATTTATTATAAGTATAGATTATATGTATGTGTATTTTTAAATATATAAGTGTTAGTTTCAAAATACCAATCCTGCAAATCCCATGGCGGTTTCAATTAACAATTAAACGCAAAAAATTATATTCCTTGTAGGCTTCATACCACAATGTTATTAATCTACTTTGTTTAAATCACTTGTTTTGTTTTGTTCATACCTACCTACGAAATGCTTAGGGTAGATAGGAGACAATTTCTTTTTGTTTAAAAGCCTAAGATATCCTTCAGTTGAAGTTAGCTTTTCTTCGGCCATTGGACATTCAGCTAATTCACTGTACTGTGCTGTCTGTTAACCCGTTAACCGCCGTGTCTGAACCAGCTCTAATAAAGCTGTCAGAATCCGCGGTTAATCATTGTTGTAACGCGACGTCGCGCGGCGGCAAGCGACATTTGTCGACATCATTCATGATGACGTAGAACATTCAAGATGCGCAATATACTTATTGCAATAGTGACTATTTGTCTCTTAGAGCAATGGTAGCCAGTAGTACGGACCGCGCCTCACATACGTGAGGACCGTGGTTTGATTTCGGACCCACACCTCTGGATTTTCGAAATCTATGTGTGCAATATGCGGCGGTGAGTGAAAACTCCGTGTGAGGAAACCTGCGCATTCAGATAGTTTCTGACTTTACTTCAGTTAGATCTGAGGCCTTACCATCAAGTCTTAAAGCGATCTTTAAACGAGTGAGTAAAAGGGATGCCGCTTTACATGATGTAAAGTGGCATCTCTCTTACTCACTGGACTCCGTCCTGCTATAACGGCTGGCAGTAAGCCCCCTGAATGTGTAACCATGATCAAATCTGCCTGGTTCCCCTCTAAGGGTTACGAAGGTCTGATGGCAGTCGCATCACTGCGATAATCAGATTTGCCATATCCTGTATCATGGTCAAAGAGGACCCCGCACAGAAACGGGATAAACGCTAGGAAGTAGAAGAAGTGTCTATTAGTCTCTACGCCACAGAGATACCAATTCGAGCTTACGAACTGTGTAGTTAACATAATAATAAAACAGTCAACGTCCGCGGTTAATCAATGCGGTATCGCGATGTCGCCCGACGACAGGCGACATTCGCTGACATCGTTCATGATGACGTAGATCATTTCAGCTGCACAATATATTGCAATAGTGACTATTAGTCTCTACGCCATGCAGATAGTGTCAATATCAATTCTAGCTTACGAATTGTATTAACGCAAAATGAAACAGTCAACGCAGTTAATCATTGCGGTATCGCGACGTCGTCGACAGGCGACATTCACCGACATCATTGTTGACAATCAAATGTGTCTGTAGCTCACGATTGATGTGATTTAATGACTGGCGACAACATTGTTGACGCAGCAAATCATTGTTGATGCGCAACAGATGTGTCCGCAGTTGACAGCGGATTAGTTGATAGCAAAGTCAATATTGCACTTGAATCAGTTACTGTCCGCTTATTTAGAGCGCTCGATAATGTAGAACGTTTGTAAAAAATATTCTTATAATTATATAATTACAATATAAGCTATATTGCCTGATCGGCTAATAATAACCTAAACAAACTAATCTGGTATTATCGGTTATCGGTCAGATCGGCCAAGCATCAAAGTATTTCAGTAAAATATAACTTCTCTTTGTAAAGTTAACAAGATTCGAACTTAATCTAAGATAATCAGAAAGACGTGAAGAACATAATAATCTGGTTATTGGCGGGACTTTTTATAATAGTGTCACGTCCTATCAAATTACTTAAAACTTACATATATGTATTTTAAATTATTTTCATCAAACAACGCCATGCCGTATCAAACAAATGAAACTATTCCAACATTTAAATTTCAAAGTATTAAATCAAACAATACGCTTATACATCCCGTATCAAATTCATCAAACTATTCCCACAAACCACTATTAAGTTAGACCAGGTGTCGTCCAACATAACTCGGCGTGGAGCTCCAACATTGTTCGCGACATTACACCGTCCAACATACAACTATGTTGTACGAGTACGGTTGCCGCGGAATGGGCGCCTATTCGCCCGGCACGCGATGTGGTCGACGCCTCGGAATGCCGCCGCTAATATAGATGTTATTGCTGTATCTCGAATATGTATGATTGAGGTCGTTGCATCACCGACTATTTATAAACATAAGTATGTTTATGCATATACGAGTACATATGAATTTGTTGTAGTAGCGTTAATTGGATTAGAAAATACCAGTGTTGGTGCAATACTTACGTTAAAATAAGTCTTTAAGGAAATGGCCGAGCAAGCAACCGGGACTAACACTAGGATTAATAAATATAACATCTCATTTCAATTGCAATCTGGACAATGATTCCAATCTTTAAAATCATTAATTTGCCTTATGAATAACTGAGTAGTTAGCTGTAACTGTGTAGTGTAACTGTGTGAAATGCATCTGTTTTCCGCTTTGTTATAAAAATATGCTTCTTTTTATGCACTAAGCTAGTACACAAGGGCTTTAAACCTCACAGTGTTTAAGTCACAATTACCTGGCACTAAGAGCGTTCGCTTGGCAAGGGCTCGCCTAATTAAGGTGTGTTTTCGCAGCAGGAGAGCCCTCAAAGCGAGGGAGTCCTACAAGGGGGTTGATGGCCTGTAATTAAGATGTAATACGAAAGCCTCTCTTCTTTACGCTTTTTTCTCTTGACTACGGAGGTGATAATCTGCGCTTGTGGTGTTGAAGTTAGGAACTTCTTTATTTGTATTATTCTGTATTTGTGGTTTGAAATTGCCTTATGTCTTATATGTACATAGAATTCATATTTATGAACAAAATAAAATGAATAGAAATAATTAGGTCACGACTAAACAGGTTCGGGCACGACTTAAAGTGAAGAAAGTTAATCCATTAAATAGTCCATTTGTCGAAAAAGGCTTTTAGCTATTATTGTATAACACTGTGTGAGCGGACCCCGAAATCCACGAGGACAAAATCGCGGGCGACCGCTAGCAGTAGATAGAAGTATACTTGATTAATAAATCCAAACAAAAATATTGGTTTATTTCCTTCTGAAATGGTTGAGTGAGATGATGGCTGACATAGAATCATTCTGTACTTTGATGTTTACAGACGATTTATAGGTTCATCATAGCACAGAGCATGAAATGGATATATTCAACTTCTCATTTCATGCACCGTGTTTATGGCTTTCAACATAAACGAAGAATATTTTCATTTCATTCTGATGGTTCAATATTCTGTTCAGCAAATAAGTAAAAACATGCGAACTTCGATCTCTCATCACTGACTCCGTATTAAGTAGCTTAAGCAGTTGTGTTACGGACATCAGAATCAACAGTGGTATTACAAATATACTTAAATAGAAATATATATAACACCCATAACAGATATGTTCATGCACACAAATGTTTGTCCTGTGCGGGAACCAAACCCGTGACTTCTTCTTTAATAGGCAACACCATTACAACAAGCAGGTCGTCAGTCGTCAGCTTGTACTATAGAAGTTAAGAAACGGATATACATACTTAAATACTTTCATAAACAACCATGACTCGAGTACAAATGCCGATGATACGATAAAACGACTCTTGGTTTCGTAGCCAGAGTCTCTTACTTTTAGACCAACGGACCCGTCAAATAGAAGCAAACAAATAGTCAATAGTAGGTATGTTATTGTAAATTTGGTAGCGTTTATTTATTTGAGTGCCTTGAGTATCACTTTTTATCTGACGCTGACTGTACCTACATGAATCAGTTTGCCAAATATGAAGTGCATTTCAAAATTCACGTGAATTGAAAACCAAACTCTCAAGCTGATTAGTTGAATAAAAAAATCCGTTCATTTTCCTTGATAGGCGGTGAAAAACTATGTAGTTGGCGCACAACCAAAAAAGGGAATTAAACGCTTCCCCGCGTTGGATTTCAGTTTTAGGAGAAATAATGTAGGTTAGTGCGTTAAGGCAAGTTTTTGGGTACGATACGAGATTTTATTTCAATAATCTGACTCGGTGTAAATAACTTTTCTTAATTCATTGATAGTTATTAACATTTACATAATTAGCATACTTACTGATTTTTTAATAATTTGTGTTAATAAATACATATATAGTCTTAAGGTCATTTACCTTCGACGGACTCTGGACTCAGAGACAATGGTCGAGGAATCGATAGGGACAAACGCTAGGATGATGATGGATTACAACTTAAGGAAAATACCATAAAATATGGAGAATTATGTAACGCTAGTCAAGTATCATCGCATCAACAAAATCTAATATCCATCCATAATCATGAATTTTTGAAGTAACAATTTTGCAGATGATGCTTTTATAAAAATGATATTTCATACAAGTTATATCAAATGTCTTTAATTATACCCACACAATAGCTCAAATTAACCATGGCAACAATTGACTATTGCTGCAGTTTATTAAAATATTACCAGCGAAATACTGGACTTGGCCAATTTCTACCTTTGTTTTCGAAGCACATATTTTTTCCGAGCTCAGCTTTCCAATTTCAATACAGGTGCAATGTAAATCCAGCTGTTAAAAGCAGTACGGAATTGGATTTAGAAATGGGAATCGAATGGCAAACCTCATTCGGCGTCGGAATAATAGGGAGGGCCTGTTGAGTTATTCTATCCCGGGCGAGGCTGGGAGCTGGGGCGCGGGCAGTTATCTAATTTGAATACAATGTAAAATGATCTTTGTTTTAACGATTGGACTGCCTTTCTTTGTAGTGAATGAGGGTGGGGATTGAAAAATCCGCTAGATCGCAAAAGGTTAGGCGTGAGATCTAATTGCTAAGTCATAGGTGAATTTTGACATGCAAGTTTGTGTCAATGTCTTGTCAAAATTCACCTATCACATACCAGTCAGACCCTACGCCTACCAACTGCCATCTAGCGGATTTTTTTATTTTCGAAAACACTCATTGGCGTAGTAAAATGAATGTATGGAGGAAGTACGGCAGTTTCATTTTTAATGTTAATGGAATAAAAATATTTCTTTAGTATGATTATATTGTATAAGTATATTATAATACTAGCGGCCCGCCCCGGCTTCGCCCGTGGTACTTGTCCACTATTTAATGGATGATATTATACATAAAAACCTTCCTCATGAGTTACTCTATCTATTAAAAAAAACCGCATCAAAATCCGTTGCGTAGTTTTAAAGATTTAAGCGTTACAACATACAACAGACAACATGACAGAAAAAGCGACTTTGTTTTATACATACTATGTAGTAATGTACTTTGTAAGGTAACTATTAATACGTGTAAAAATGGCGCAATATCAAATCGATTTACAGAAATGCAGAGTTTGTAAAATTCAGAAAGTTGAAATTATTCTTATCAAAAAATTGCGAAATTGGGCTTATTTTTACAGTTAAAATTAAGTTTTAAATGGAAGGAGGTTTCCTAAAATAACATGTCAATTTAAAATTAAATAAGGTGTAAGGACGTAATTAACTTGGGTGAAGCAAGTGGCGAGGTCTATCAAGTAGAGTTGACTTAATTGAATATAAAGTTGAATTATTTTGTGTAATTAGCACTTCAGGGCGCGAAGGGAATATAGATTTTTCTCATAAGTAACTTATTTCTTTTAATGATCACAATCTTTTAGAAAATAGAAAATTGACTATCACATTAATAAAACGTCCTCTTTTAATAAATAGGGTTTTATTATTCAATTTTAATTAAACAATTTAAATGCCAAGTTCCAGTGGATACATCGATCTCATTTTAAAAGTTGGGTAGGTAATAGCTCCTGGCCTATCAGATAAGTAAGAGTCTGGATGGCCTGAATATTGACCCGCAATCAGCATACCTGCATACCCCATTTCAAATCTAAGAGGATTCCTATTGAATAAGTACTAACGGCCGCCCGCGACTTCGTCCGCGTGGATTTCAGTTTCCGCATACATTGTGTTATACAATAGCCTTAAGCCTGCGTCGTCAAATGGACTATCAAACACAAAAAAGTTTTTCAAATCGAACCGGTATTTTTTATTATACTACACAATAAAAATTATATAAATTAATTGATTAACAAAAAAACTACATAGTTAGGTAGTACACGTGTTGGTTTACGGGAGGTAGTGTTAGATCATTTTGATTTGCTTCCAATAGACTGGGTATGTAATATAGGTAATGTTTATAAACAATTTCGTTCAAAATTGAATTGGTAATTTGGCTAAAACTTTATGAAAGTTTTATCTCTAGGTAGATGCGAGAGTTACAAAACTAAGATATGTGATGGGGTCAGCAACTTGCTTTTGACTAAAATATTAATAATTGTGTCGATGCCTTGTATAAAAAATCCGATCGATTTTTAAATAATGTCCAATGTGTTGAAAATAATTTGAGGCTTAATAACTAACATCATCCAATAAAACGGAACGGAAATTGCGCATTGACACGGAACAAATTCCAATATTGACTCTGATGTTTAATAAAAGTGCACGTCGAGTTTTGGCGTGATTTCACGGTTGATATTGCAGGTCAAAACAATTATGTTTTGCCATTCTATACTGTGTTTTTTTGGGTCACAGACTTTTCTATGTGAGTGAGTGATTAGTATGAGTAATTAACATAGCTAAATTATCATTTTATTGGACTGATTTGATAGTTTTGATTGGTTCCGTATAATGTTATATTATTATATTATTATTATATTATACGTATTATATTATATTATACATATTATTTTAATTAGTTTTGACGATTCAAAAGCGCTTGTGTGTATGCCTATTTGAATTAAGATATTTTTGATTTGATTTGATTTGATTCCGTTATAATATGTTTACGTAATAATGTTTTTTTTTTAATTACTTTAGTTTTTTTTCAGGATAAGATAATGTTTACCGAAATAAATTTGAAATGAATACCTGTATAAAGTGCTATTCCCCGAGGTATTGGGCTGAGTGCAGAGCCCTAGGATAGGCTAGGCAATGTCCAGCAGTGGACTGCGATAGGCTAATGATCATCATCATCGATGATAAAGTGATATTTAAGTGGCTACCGCGTAAAGCCTGCACAGTGTGACATATAAATATCTCGAGACTGGAGGGTTTGATCCACCTGGTTTCAGGGCAATTTTTGTTGTATTTTAAAATACCTTTTTAACGATACCCCACACGACGGGGTTAGTCGTTTTTTTTATTCGAATTCACTTTTAGTTGTATGGGGGGGGGGGTGTAAAAAATAATTATTTAGATTATTTTAAAAACCAATTCTTGAATTATCATTATACAACTCTCCATCAATTTTTGTGGCAATCGGTGCAGAAACGGCGGAGAACGAGCCAGGACAGACAGACAGACAGACATGACGAAACTATAAGGGTTCCTAGTAGACTACGGAACCCTAAAAAGAAAACTGTTGGTCGTACTGGTGTGTCTAACTGACGTGACTACGAGTAAAACAAACATTGAAGTTAAATCGAAATCGTTCAAAACATGAAAACTAGTTAGTTTCTGGGTTTCAATAGCAGTAAGCTCAGTCTTTGATAGTCGTATGAGTATCGAGTGCACCTGTACAACATATTCAATTGGATTCGTTGAAATCCCGGAGAAATCGGTCGCCTGTTTGCGGTCGCAGTACAAACATGATCGGGAAGAGCGCAGCCCTGCAGATGGGGGTGGATAGGGTTGCCGACGGTCTGTTGGTAAGATAATATGTTTAAGGATGAAAAGCGTGTGCTTTTCATCCTTAAACGATTGTGTAATCGTTGAGCAAGTAATTCAGCCAATTTATAAATAGAACTGAACGAGTATGTATATTATTATTTTATTTTTTAAATATTTTCCTTTTGAGGGCGAATATCCAAGACTACTTAGAGGCTCGGTAGCCTAGTGGTAAGAGCGTCGTTTCAGATGCGTGAAGACGGCTGTTCAAATCCGGTCACCTCTGAATTATCAAAAATCTATGTGCGTAATTTAATACCAGCTATACGGTGAAGGAAAACGAGTAAGTGTGTGAAATGGAGAAGGCAATGGCATTCCACTTCATTAAAATTGCCAAGAAAAATGATGTGAGTTTCATTTCATACAATGATCACGACCCTCAGTAGTCGTATCCCGACTCAAGGAAGAGGATCCAAGACTCAGAATTGCATCTGTTGATCGTAATGTGCAACCTAAACCTATTTCGTCGCGGCTACGGTTACGGTTACGGTTGCTGAGGTACTCAATGTCACATTGGGTGTTACATTGAAGTTTATAGGTACTATGTACTATTCATGGAACTGTGACACTCAAAAGCTTAAAACAAGTTTCATTTAAGTCTGTACAACAAAAGCACAGCCCTGCGAATCGCGGTGATCAGGGTTGCCAGGCCAGATAAACACGCCGCGATCTGTTTGTGAGCTGTGTTCACGGATCTGGCACAGTCGTTGAGCACGAAATGCTGCTTTAAGGTATTTTGCCAATAGTTTACTATGTCGTGGTTTCAAATTCGACCTGGTCTCGAAAATAAGATTCACTTTTCATCGTTTACTCAAACGAAGTATATGTTTAAAAATTATTGTATTTGAAATCTTATTGGTCATATTTTTTGCCATAAAATCATATCTGGCATGATAAGACGATTTATATTTATTGAGAGTGTATGACCATGGTAATTTGAAGACTTGGGACTGTCTCTGTCAAATCGTAACGTGCAACCTAAAACTATTTCATCAGGGCAATGGATGCCAAAGTAGTCAAAGGCTTCAAACATCGCGAGTTTCATTAAAGTTTATATCACGTATCAATGATGCAGTGACACTCAAAAGCTTAAAACAAGTTTTATTGAAGTCTACAACAAAAGCACAGCCCTGCGAATCGCGGTGATCAGGGTTGCCAGGCCAGATAAACACGCCGCGATCTGTTTGTGAGCTGTGTTCATGGATCTGGCACAGTCGTTGAGCACGAAATGCTGCTTTGAGGTATTTTGGCAATAGTTCTATGTCGTTGACTGTTTAGCGAGAAATGGAAGATTCAAAAAGTATTTCTTTGCATTACGTTCAATCTAAAACAGGAGTTCTCTGTTTGGTTGTAGTTTTTTTTTATATTGACTTGGTAAATACAAAGTCGCTTCTCGTTTTGTCTAAACCTATGAAGGCATCGTATTTTAAATCATCATCATCATCCTAGCACCTCTCCTGGTCGCCTACTTGGCCATTGCCTCAGGACTAGGGTACATTGCGACTATGATCCTGAATTACCCAGCCTAGTTACAACCATGGAGCGACTGTCGGCTGACCTCCAGAACCCTTACAAGGAAAACCAGACCATGAAAATGTATAATAATACCTAGCATAAACAATGCTTAAAACAGACCATTGGGTTCATAGTCGGGACCCAAGGCTTAACGTGTCTGGATGTAAAAGAACTTAGAACGGTCGTAGTCGTCAGTGCAAGCCCTCCCAAGCATCGGGGTTGCCAATAACAAATAAACAGAGTGGCGACTGTTTGCCGAGCCTGTTTGCGGACCGAGAGCTACCGATTTCCGGTAACTGGGTCGGTGCACGCTTTCAGACGTGATAACTGTGATTTTGCGATCTTTCAGAACGTACTCTTAGAATCAATCTATTTGCTAGTTCCTGTGTTCCTAGATAGTAAGGTCCTGTGATTACGGTTCAATTTCTGATTGAAGTTTCGTCATGTCTTTTCAGATTCGCAAGTTTTAGACGGTGACCAATTTACATTTTTCACTCAGCGTCATCTCTCAAACATCGCAGCTTGTTTATTTGGTTATTGCATAAGGAAAAAATCCTTATTGAAAAATGTGAAACACGTATTAAGTTCCTTTATTACAATAGTACTTATACTCGATTGTATTTTTATAATATGTACACGATTAACAAAGGTAATAGAATAACTTAGATTTCTGTGAGATAAACCAAAAGCGTTACTTGGCGCTAGTAATTTTAAACGTATTAATACCGTAACATTTACTGGACGAGGTAGAAAGTGCAGAACAGCTTAAAAATGGAATAGAGCACAAGTACAACTCTTTGTTGTAGATTCAGTGATAAGTAGAGACTGGCACGACAACATCAATCCATCAAGGCTGATTGATGGAGCCTTTGCATATCTCGTGATCTTCACAGTTGTAAAAAGATTAATAAAGAGCACTTTGACCTAACCACACGATGTGATGTGGTTGTGAGTGACAATGCTAATTTTTTTCGGAGTATTATTTACAGTCCGTTGTAGGAAGAGCATGACATAAAAGATTTTAGATATAATTGCGTTGCGTTTTAACAGTAATATTAAACGGGATATAGCCAGGTACTTATTTATGTAGAAGGTACATTATATACTACGTGGTCGGGGTGGGCACAAGCGGACTGGTCACTTATTAAATTGCCACCCACACTTAATAAATGACACCTTGGAGGTGTTGGAAGAAAATAAACAACCGCGCCTGTGCAGACGATGCCCCGCATCACCAGCCCGCTTGCAACGCAGCCGAAACGTCAAGCAGTAAGTAGTATATAATGTACTAAATGAATAAGTACCGCGCTTAGACCCGTTAACAATTTAAAATAACTGCTTAGTGCAGGACAGTCTTTCAAGAACTGTAAAAGAATTAAAACTCCAACTCTTTGATGTAGATTTATTGATAAGACGACAACTTTAATCCATCAAGGCTGATTGATGGATCCTTTGCATATCTTGCCGCGATCTCCACCGTTGAGGCTTGGTGGAAGGATTATAGGAAATCGCTTTTTTATCTGAATTGCATGGTTAAAGCAATATTCGATGAATGATACTCCTTTTAAGTGCCTTTTTTGGTTGGATTTTTTGAAAGAAATGGTCTTAAGTTTTTCAATGTGTTTTCTAACAGTATACAAAATGTTTGCTTTAATACATAAAGGCCGAAGTATAATATCAATAACATCAATCGGATTTATAAACTGGATATTTCGGCTACATATCTATCTGAGGGTTTCGAAGTTGAACCAAATAATAACATTGGACTCATGTTGGTGACCGCAAGATAGTGAACTATATGTATAGAAAATAATGCCTATTTTTTTTAAATTAGGTTTGGATAGTTTTTATTTAACCATATCCACGGGAGGAAATGGGGTCCGCTTCCACAACAAGACTAAAAAAAATATATGAAAGGTCATTTATTTCCTGTAGTGATTTTATCCAAGCACACTGCACATTCTATATAGGTAAACAATGAAAATATACCCGTATAACACGAAACTCGAACATGACGTAATAAAATTACTGAGAGTTCTCTCGGTAACTGAAACCGGTAATTTCCTCTTCGTAACAAACTTCCAAGATGTTTTTATTAGCTTCCCGAGGCACACACTTGCTTCAAGTGTATTAACTTACCTTCTACCTACTAATATTGTAACAGGCCTTTGTTTGTTGAGGTTTATCTTGGCACAGTAACAAGTGATGCAGAATAATAACAAACTGGGCGACGCTGTTTACAATTCTAGGGCCGGAGGGTGGAAAGTCTTGGGTTTGATTCTCCTCTTTTTATAGCAGGGGCGGCAAACGAGATTGCCAGTCGACTGATGGTAAGCAATCACCGCCGCCCATGGACATCCGCGACACCAGAGGTATAACCGTTGCGTTTACCTGCCTTTTAAAAGAGTGTACGCTCGTATTTTTAATCTAAGGTTCCTACTTGATTTTTTTCCAGTTTTTACATACACTGCCTGGGATTTTGGTAATCATCTGCAATTGGAAATGCGGTGATAAAATTTCCCATCTTTGAAACGACAACATGAGTTCATAAAAGCAATGGCCTTGCGATGGATGTAAAATAAAGAGGCTGTTACTTACTTATAGCCTGTAAAATGTACCAAAAGTTTATAATAAATAGTTAGCTTTAAAATAACGTCTGAGGGCTTTTCACACCGAAAGGAACATAGCACTGTACATAACAGCTCCCCGCAATCTCAAAGCAGTTGGTAACAAGTCGACGCAAAGCCAATATTTTCTATAGAAGTTTGCGTGAGCGCCGCGATGCCGCTGTTTATCTACCGACTGATCGACGACCTTGAGCCTAGGGATGGCTAAAGGTGTTGTCATTTTATAAATATTCGGTGAATAAATTTAGAAACAAGAAAAACACATCATACTCAAAGGTAAAAGTTTAAGTATTAAACAGAAAATTTACAAAAATAGTTTTTAACTTGCAATAACTGGTACATGTTTGTAGGGTCAAACGAGTTCTGGAATAGATACTGCGTTTCAGCAAGTGTTCCAAAGAGCGCAGTGTAGGGGTAAGGGGTAATATTGTAACGACTTCCTCGAGTTCGGCAGAGTATTTGTGATAATCCGGGTATGTCATATGTAAGTAGTTTTAGTCACTTACTATCAAGTGAATCGCAAACTTGTCTATCCACTCGTTATCATTCTCAAAATAGAGACAATCTTCCACTACAGTCAATACAATTACGGCTAGTTTAACAACTGCCAAATAACTTCCTTATTCGCCATTGGCTTGTTCAAGTCAAATAGCCTTTGTTCAAGATAAAGTTATTACAAGATTTGTAAAATGAGCCGGTAGTCTCCCAAGCTGTACAAAAAGATACACAACCCTTATAGGGTAAATCATAAAAATATGTATATGCCGAAATTATTTATCTCTAGTCATCGACTGGTTTGTTCCCAATACTCCCGATTCACTCGCCGATAACTCTGGATTAACAATTACCGGGAAATAGCTAGAATCTGCAGCGTTCGGTTACGGCTCGACCGGCTTAGAGGATTGTTGCATAATAAATACTGATTGATCCATTTTGATAGACAAGATCTTTCAAGCTTCACCAGTAATACAGTTGTGCCAGCTATGGGATTATATTGTGATAGCGATTATTATACAAAGCCTACAATGGGAGTTTGGAGATCTATTTGGTAAATAAGTGCGTGCTGCGCTTGATTAATTTTAATTTATTTACTCGTATACCATGTACAACATTTGATTTTTTTGCTTCATTCAGCTTGATTTCAATTCCGGCATAGCAATTGCTTTATGCTGGAATTTTAATGCTCTTTATAACACTGTGGAACAAAACACGAACTATGTACTATTGAGACATATTCATATTCATATTCATATTCATATGAATATGAATATGTAATCCTGTAAAAGTCTGAAATGTTTGGTCAAACCGGCAAAGTCGTACCAAACTAAAGTGGTTCAATATGGTGAAACTAGCGGCCACTCGCGACTTCGTCCCCGAGGATTTCGGTTTCCGCACACATAGTGTTTTTTTATAGCTTAAAACCTCCCGGGACAAATGGACTATCGTATACAAAAATATTTTTTCATTTTAATCAGTTGTTCCTGAGATTAGTGAGTTCAAACAAACACACTCTTCAGTCTAATCAATTTCCGTTTTAAGCAAGTTTACATTTAATTCGACGACCCGCTTGGTGTAATGGTCAAAATGTTGCCTATTACGCAAGAGGTCGCGGGTTCGATCCCCGCACAGGACAAACATTTGTGTGCATGAACATGTCTGTTTGTCCTGTTCTGGGTGTTATATGTATCTATTTAAGTATATTTGTAATACCACTGTTGATTCTGATGTCTGTAACACAAGTACTCAAGCTACTTAACACGGGGTCAGATCAATGTATGTGATGTTGTGAAATATTTATTTATTTATTTAATTTATACGTTTGCACAAATATGCTTCTCAACTTTTATTATCTCCTCCTCGGAAAAGTAGAATGGATTTCCTAAGATGTTAAAGAAAAATCGTTTTGAGCTTGTTATCCGGTTCTTGTAGTAATTGGACGCTTCCACGAGGAATTAAACTGAGTGGTGTAAACTAGCAGTTTCCGTGATGCTGGCAAACGGTAACGTTATTGTTGTATAATGGATGTTGTTTGTGGTTCGATTTTATATGAGATTATCGGGTGAGTAGGTTGTTTACATGTTAAGAGTACCGATGTTTAAAGAGAAACTTTACGAGTTTCTTGCTGGTATCTTCTCGGTCTTGCTGGTGGAGTCACAATAAATATTTATAAGTACGAGGGCAGTTCAATAAATACTTAGCCTAAATATGAAAAAATCATATTTTTAAGAAAGTTTAGATTTATTTTAGAACACTGTCTCGTTTCAAATCGATACACTTGGCACAGCGATGCTGCAACCATTTTAACCCATCCAAAAAATACGATTTCCCGAGGTCTTCAAAATGGGTCTCTGGGGCGGCGATGACCGCATCATTCGACCCAAAACTTTTTTTGGCGAGTGATTTTTTCGAATTTGCGAACAAGAAGAAGTCACAAGAAGTCAAAACTGGGGATTACGATGGATTGAGCAACAATTTGTAGCAAAATTCTACCAATTTGGCCATTACAACGGCGCAGGTGTTAGCCGCCGCGTTGCCGTGGTGGAGCAGCACTTTTTGCTTTGCCAAATGCAGCCGTTTTTTTTCATTTTGTAGTCGAATCGGCCTGGTATGTTAGAATAGTAGAGCCCCATCGTTGTTTGACCCTTCTCGATGTAATCGATGTAGATAATACCTCGTGAATACAAAAAAACAGCGGCCATTGCCTTTCCGGCCGATTTAACAGACTTCGCCTCCCTAGGAGCACATTTGCCGGGAAAAGTCCACTGTTTCAACTGATCCCTGGGTTTGGTGTCTTCCAGCAAACCCACGCTTTGTTGAAGGTCATAAAACGCTGAAAGAACTGCGCTGGAAAGCGTTGCAACAGGGCCAAACATGTTGACGATGTTGTCTTACGGTTGCGCTTGTTGTCAGGTGGGAGCAAACGCGGCAGCCTCCGCGCAAAAACTTTTTCACACCCAATTCATAGTGCAGAATATGATGCAGTGTTCTTTTTGCAATGCCCACATTCTCAGCTATCTCGTGAATCCTCAATCGCTTGTCTGCCAACACGATAACGTGGATTTTTTTACCTTTTCCTCCGTAGAAGTCGTCTTTAGCTTGGGTTGGCCTCGCTCATCAAAAACCGACGTGCGGCTACGATCATATTCATTAAACCAATTTTTGTCGGTCAACATGAAAGGAGAAGAGTCACCGATCACAGCATTTAAGCGCTCTTTGATTTCCATGCGCATTTTCCCTTCCAAAAACAAGAATCTAATCACTGAACGATTTTGTTCCTTTCCATTTTTGTACAAACTGACCGACAGGCTCACTTCCATAGGCTGTCAAAATAAAACAAATGAAGGGAGAAGACTGAAAAGTCCTTAGTATACTTCAAAACATATTTACTGCACGATAGTAAAACATTTTTGAAATAATAGCGGCATCTGGCAGCCAGGCTAAGTACTTATTGAATCGCCTAGGTATATTAGTATTCTTTAGATATCAAAATTATATATGTAAGTATTCAAATAATTTCTAATTATTATATGTATTGAAGATTTTTTACTTGACAAATTTTAAGATTTTGTAATAATGACTAACGAGTAATGACATAATTTAGGTATTCATTGTAACTTTGGCAATTTTTATAATATTTGTCATTTTTTAGGGTTCCTTAGCCAAAATGGCAAAAAACGGAACCCTTATAGATTCGTCATGTCTGTCTGTCTGTCTGTCTGTCTGTCCGCCAGTCTGTCACAGCCACTTTTTTCCGAAACTATAAGTACTTTACTGTTTGAAACTTGGTGAGTGGATGTATTCTGTGAACCGCAACAAGGTTTTTATACATAAGTAGTAAAAAAAATAAAAAAAATTGGCCAAGTGCGAGTCGGACTCCCGCACTGAGGGTTCCGTTCAAATTCTATTTTTGACGTATTAAAAAAACTACTGAATAGATTTCGTTCGAACCAATTTTCGTTGGTAGTTTTTATGGTAATGTACATTATATAATTAGTTCAGATCTATCATCCTCTTATTTTAGAAGTTAGAGGGGGGGGGGGGACACTCTTTTTTCCACTTTAGAAGGGTCTCTCGCGCAAAGTATTCACTTTAGAAAAAAGTGATATTAGAAACCTAATATTATTTTAAAGACCTATCCATAGATACCCCACACGTATATGTTCAATGAAAACAAATATTTCTCGTTTCAGTTTTGACTATGGGAAGCCCCACTTTTTTTATTTTTTTTCTATTTTCGTGTGAAAACCTTGTTGCGGTTCACAGAATACATCCACTCACAAAGTTTCAACAGTATAGTACTTATAGTTTCGGAAAAAAGTGGCTGTGACAGACTGGCGGACAGACAGACAGACAGACAGACAGACAGACAGACAGACAGACATGACGAATCTATAAGGGTTCCGTTTTTTTGCCATTTTGGCTACGGAACCCTAAAAATGGCGGTCCCCATAGTTGCAACTGAAACTGAAAAAAAATTTTTTTCATTGAACATATACGTGTGGGATATCTATAGATAGGTCTTCAAAAATGATATTGAGGTTTCTAGTATCATTTTTTTCTTAAGTGAATACTTTGCGTGACAGACCCTTCCAAAGTGGAAAAAAGTGTGTCCCCCCCCCCTCTAACTTCTAAAATAAGAGGATGATAAAGCTGAAATAAATATATAATGTACATTACCGTAAAAACTACCAACGAAAATTGGTTCGAACGAAATCTATTCGGTAGTTTTTTTAATACGTCAAAAATAGAATTTGTACGGAACCCTCAGTGCGGGAGGCCGACTTGCACTTGGCCAATTTTTATTTTATCATATAACTTTGTATGTCAACCTTTTGTAATTTAGCTCACTTAATCAATATATTTTACACACTAATCTTGGCAAAACATGTTGATCGACAACAACTCGAATCATCATTATACACTGTTTAAAAAAATAGATTTAGATCATAAAAAGGAAAAACAATCTCATCAGCTTTTTAATACAGATAACATTAGCCACAGTCTGAACATCAACTAAGGTTTTTTTTATTAAAGACGTATGCGGTGCTTTCCTTTGAGGATTAGGTATGCAGTTTCATTATGACGACAAAGCAGCGCTAAGCCCTACGTTGCATCGAATACCTATAAATGTCTTGAGATAAAGCAACATTGAGGTTCCTTGGGTCTGATTCGTGTTAGAATAATTTTGGACTGCATCAAAGCTCGTTTTGAGTAAGAAATATCGATGTTAGGCTAATACTTCAATGCTATCTGGTAAAGTCACTACTAGAGAATAGTGGCAAATGTCATTTTAGAATGCCTATGCATTATGTATGCAAGCTATTACGAGTATAAAAATCGAAACTTGTTCTATTACAAGCTTCGAGCTTAGTTTGGGGTCAGGCAATTGATGTCTTAGGCCAAGGAATTCATCTATACTTTGTGTAAACGTGCTTATCTTGGGAAAAACCGAGTAAATGAAAAATAAATCTTTGAATAGTACATTTATTTAGGTAGGCTTTAAGCTATTGTACATATAATACTGTGAGTGAAGAAACAGAAATCTACGCGGACGGAATCGCCGGCGGCTGCTAGTTTAATTATATAGGGAAAACTGAATCCTTTATAAGTGAAGTTACCTTCAATCACGGTTAATCCTTTGCTCCACCTAAATAGACTAATATGTCACGAAAAATACGAGTATATTGGGCCAGAAAAAATGTAACGCTACCAATTTCCGCGTCAACGTTACGATGACGCCGCGTATTTGTCGCCCCATGGAGATTGATCAATCACGTTCGCAACAAAAAAGCCGCCGGATTTGAACCCCACACCCGCCATTACAATCTCCTGTTTACGTGTCACGCAACTATTTATCACCATCAATGCGTGTCGTGAGAAATCTTTTCTTGTCGAAGCTGTCGAAGTGATTGTGCACAATATGTAGCTATTTTTCCTAGATTATATAATTTTCATTTTAATAGAAAATATTGCCTAATTCGGTAATTTTATACTTTTTTTTGAGGTGGCCATTCACTTCTAGAACAAATGGAAATAGAGCATAAACGTTACGATAAGCGTAACACATTTTCGCGCATATTTGTTGGTAGTGTAATGGACGTTAGATTTGAGAGAACTACACAACATAAATATTGAGAGTTTTCCAGATTTCCAGAAATGTTATTAAGTCTAGGTATGTATATATGTGTAGTTTTGACACAAACAGGCCATGAAATGTCAGAAACAGTATTCTCAACCCAATCAAAGTCACAACTTTCATGTTTGTTTTAATTTTGACACATTTCCTTCATAGAGTAAGATCCCAGAGCCCCCAGACCTACGTCATTTTAGCAAAGCTGAATTTTGAGGATTGTTAGTATAATGTGTTATT